>OZ024826.1:2703365-3174669 GCA_964016985.1 Anodontia alba | reverse complement strand
CATTCATATACCTGGCCTTTGAAAAAATGGACCCATTCATATACTTGATCGTCCGAAATATTGACCTATTCATATACTGCCCTTTGATTTTTATACCCATTTATTGCTGGAAGTCTGGTAGTTAGACAAATATAGCAGTCAATTCATTGAATACCAAGAGAAACAGCAGCCCTGACAAATCTCTGAGCAAAACAAATGTGTGCATTTACTGGGATGTCAGAATAGTGGAGCCTTTCACATATGAATCAAGAAAAATCGGGTCAGTCATATACTTTTTGTTGAAATAAGGGGGCTAATCATATACCTGGCAGCACTGAAAAAGGGAGCCATTTGGCACACACATCCGTACTATGCCATATATAGGAACCCCACACCCCCCCCCCAACCCCACACCCAAGAGCTGCAAATTGTCTTATAATATTTTTCATTCATTTAATCCTTTTTTATTGGTAAAGAATGATTTTGTGTCAATCTGAGAGTGTTAGCTGAAAATGACTTTGAGAGATGAAAGGATAAAATGAAAGATTTCTTTTTTTTTTTTTTAAATGACTGTTTTTTTTTTTTTAAGGTAAGTTTTCTTCGGTATATATTTTTTCATAAATCGCAATGAAAAGGTATCCATCATCCATTACAGCATGCAAATGACATTTGACTCATGGCAGCAGACATATTTTAATCACATTGTTAGTGAATGGAAGAAATAACTGTACTGGTCATAAGTTATCACAGGAAAAAGAAAAGAAACGATACTAAATTCTATAAAGTAATTTGCCACCTTACATCTAATAAATGGATATGTTGAATACCATATATGCTCTACGTATTAGACAGACAGTCCTGAGCTAACAATACAGATCTAGATCAGACACCACCTCACAGCTAATAAATGGATAGTGTAGAATACTGTTTAACACAAACATATTGGACAGTCCTGGGCTAACAGTGTAGACCCAGATCAGTTGTCAACTTACATCTAATAAATGGACACTGAACAATAGTCTTTATACTCAAAGTACTGGACAGGCATTCCTGAGCATACCGTTTAGATCCAGATCAAATGACATCTTACATACATAAATGGTTACTGTACAGAATCCGTTTTTACTAGGAGCACTGGACAGACAGTCCTGAGCTAACAGAGTAGACCCAGATCAGATGTCATCTTACATTTAATAAATGGGTACTGCAGAATACCGTTTATATTCTGTTTTAGACAGACAGTCCTAAGCTAACAGTACCCAGATCAGCAGTCACTTACACTTAATACATGTAAATGGATACTGTAGAATACTGCATATACCAGATTGCCCTAGCTAACAGTGTAGACCCAGATCAGACACTACCTTACATCTAATAAGTGGATATTGTAGAATACCATTTATACTCTAAGTTTTGGACAGACAGTCCTCAGTTTAACAGTGTAGATCCAGATCAGATGTCACATTACACCCATTTATGCCATAAGCTGTGGACTAAAATCTGTGAGATAAGGCAAAATACTAAGGGAGATTTGACAAAATTCTGTGAGATTTTCTTAAACATCACTTTGGTGTTCCCACAATATAGTCTAAGGTCTTCTTTTTTCATGTGAGAAGCTTGTGAAAGCCACAAAAGTGTGTGATTTATGTTTAATTCTTCATAAAATCTGTTGTAAAATGGTCTGAAAATTCTGTGAGATTAGAATTTTTTATGGGAATTGCCTTCCAGATGGGCCAAATTCTGTGAGATTTTATCTCACAGTGTGAGATATGGCATGTATGTACACCTAATAAATTGATACTGTAGAATACTGTATACACCGGACAGTCCTGAGCTAACAGCGTAGACCCAGATCAGAGCCAATCTTACAGCTAAAAAAATCGATACTGCAGAAAACTGTTTTTATTCAATGTACATTTTTATATTGTGAATTTAATGTAGTGGCTGGAGTGCATGGACTGAACAAGACTGCCTGATTGGTTCAGTAGGAAGAGCACCTGACTAGTGTTATGGGGTTGTTGCCAACTTGTTGGTGAGTCCCAGCTCCGGTAGTCGTTGTTTCCTCTCCTGTTCACTTTACTGATATCAGATTTAGTAAACACAGGTGTGTGCCAAATGCAAGCAATTGGGGGTTGCAGACCAGATACCTTCAGGACATCAGGGTGATACCTGAATCCTAAATGTTATGAGGAGTGTAGTGGCTCGAGTCCATGGACAGAACAGGACCGCCCGTGTAGCTCAACTTAGGTTTAGCACCTGTCTAGTAGTATTGCCACTGATGATCGATTATAATCATGCATCAATCACTTTTGCCTCTTGTGACTGAAGATCAGAAAGATCTTTTTTAGTCAACTAATAGGAATTTTTTTTTTTTGTTTTGAAACAAATATATTTTTTTCATCTTTTATTTTCATAGGCAAGTCATCAATAAATGAAGTTCAGAGCTGTCTGTTTGGGTCATTCTAGATTTATGGTCAATAAAAGTGAAAAGATTTGATAAAATAGCCTTCAAAAAAAGTCAACCCAAAAGAACTGATGTTGTAGGTACTCATTAGAAGCATCTTGCAGAGGCACTTCTAATGAGTACCAACAACATTATATGTATTTATGGCAAAATAAGAAAAATATTACCTGGATACCCCTCTTATTGATCTGGAGCATGAATACGTACCTGGAAAATGGCTGAATTAAGAGTGAATATATTTTCTACAAGTCAATTATTACTCAAAGATCAGTCAGTTTTACAAAACCGATGATCGACAATGAAATTCTTGCTGATTCCCAACACTGCTGTCTAGCGATATGGGGATCATGGGTTCAAGTCTCGCCTTAGGCAAGCAGTTTTCCTTTCATTTTACTTTTAATATTATAAGAATATTGCAATTCACTTGCAATTTTTTATCTGCAGACCTGTACTGTTTTTAGCTGGAATTTTCAATTTTGTGTTTCATGTAGACCCTTGAACATGTTCAATAATCAATAGTAAAATAAACTTAGGAGGAGAACTCAAACCCGCGACCCCATGGCTGCAAATCAGGCGCTCTACCAACTGAGCTAACCAGGCTGACAGTCCAGATCCATACGCAGACTTTTGAAATGGGGAGGGGGGTGGCAGGTGGAATTTTAGCTATTCTGAAAACAGGGGTGCAAATGCTTCTTGAAAATGCCAATTTGGGGGCCAAAATTAGGGACATAAAGTGATTTGTTTGTGTTGAGGTTTTACGGCCCAATCAACCCAGTGGGGTCATGTCGAGCGCGGTCAGTTTACCTAACCACACGTTTACTGGGCAGACTTAGTCCTCTAAGCGGTTCACCAGTATTGTGCACATTCTTTCGCCAGAAACTGACAACTGCCCTTCTTGAATCAGCGGAAGGGAGAGAATGACTGTAGAAAATATTTCATGATCAATCTCCACGAAAGAATGTTGCCGACCTCAGCGGGGGTTGAACCCGCGACCTCCTGGTCTCCAGTCGGACGGCGCATCCAACTGAGCCACCGAGGCCGGCAGGATATAAAGTGAATCTCGGTTTAAAAACTGCATGATTTTGAAGTAATTCTGCAGAAAAGAGGGTGTGTTTGTACCCCCTGAACCCCCTTGCATACGGGCCTGCAGTCTCACCAATTACAACACTCCTCTACCGTTAACAGTGTTTAACTTTTATGTGCCAGACATCAACTGAACACACTAACAGTGCTTAGCTTTTCTCCCCACTCACAAGTACCTCATTGCCATCGAAGCAACTTAAGGAGGGAAAGGTATGCCTAATGCAAAATTTAACCCCGCAATCACCTGTTTGTAAGTCAGGTGCTCTACCAACTGTCTGATGTACCAGGCTGACCTACAGTTTTGGCAATCACCATAGCTTACCTTCTGCTGTCAAAAATCACAAGTGTTCCAGGTCAGTATTTCCAACGATGTTTCATCCATCATGCTAAACATTTCTGCCTGAACAAGTTATACGCGTCAAACCCCATAGTTGTGCGTTCAGTAAAGTCACGTGTACGAATCCTAATACTGTACGAACATCGCTGGTGACGCAGCCATTTTCAACGCATCCACGATTTTCCAAATTCTGTTCATTTTTATGCAGCCGTCTGATCATGAAGTACATAAGAAAAAAGTACATTTCTGTAGGTATCAAACCGTAAGCTGGTAAGTAAACAGTCGCACACGGCGAATATGAATGCACGTTTTCGTTCTTCTCGCCGTATGTCAACAGGTATTAAAAATAATACAGGTGTCGAAGCAAGACAAACACCTCCATAATTCATCTGGGTATTCTAAATTCAAACACAGCACGGAGAAAAGGAAAAAATCCTTTAAATAGACAACAGCAAAATAAGAAGTCAATATTAGGGAAGATAAATTCTGACTTTTCCCCCACCGGACATCCGCTTCCATTGCGCATGCGTTCTGAAACATCTCATGGTCTTAATCTCACGCGACACCGGTTTACCTGAGGAAACCGAGACTAGTACCAAACTATCGCCTCTCCAAATCTCTTGGAAATAAGCTCTATGTACATGTATTAGGAAACGCTCTTGCCATGGGGACACATAATATGACTCATCTCTCTCTCTCTCTCTCTCTCTCTGTTTGACACAGCCATTCATCTATATATACTGTATGCTTCACAATGACGCAGGAAATGATCTTATCAAGCTTTGGCTTACTGTCAGATCCTGCACCATGTGTTGGTACCTCATATTACTGTTATATTATCAAATAAAATACTGTTTAAACCAACCGCTTAGAGGACTAAGCCTGCCCAGTAAACGTGTGGTTAGGTAAACTGACCGCGCTCGACATGAACCCATTGGGTTGACTGGGCCGTAAAACCTCAACACAAACAAACAAAAGTTATTCTTTGTTTGTTTCAGTGCAAGTCCAACTCCTTTATTGACATTGATGTCAAGGTCAAGGATTTAGAACTTTCGTGTGAAAGTTTTACACCAAAGATTTTACGCAGAAATAACCCCTGAATACATGGGTGGATTTAGTTGATGCTTGAAGTGATGTTATATACTGGTTATAGACATAGCACTCATTATGTACATTACGCATGTGCGTAAAATGCGTAAGAAAACTATTTATAATAAAGTGGTTTCAACATGCAATGTTTTGCTTCTTAACCATAGGGACTGCTCTTAAAGAAAAGAATTTGCTCCCTCTGGGAGCAAATTCTTTCCTTTAAGTGTAGCCCATATTTTGGAAGCGATTCTAGGCATAGTTTTTAAGATTTTTCCTGATGTGCGTAAAACATATACTGTTCTGGCTACGTCACTGCTGGTTCACAGCTTTGTTCTCTGCAAGCTCCATCTCCTCAGTGACCTTGAGGAAAAAAATCACTGACTTAGAGATTTTTCATGGTATAATTTTACGTCAACTGTCTAAAGATCAATATCTACCGAATGCCTAGATAGATATAATTGATAGTTGGCTTAATGCTAGCTATTCTACCAAAGTGTGTGTTTTTTTTTTTGTTTTTTTTCGTATAAGCCCTATCCAATTCATTCACCTTCAGGTAATATCAGAGACAATTTTCATAATATCGTTTTAAGAGCTTTATCTCATACATAGATTTAGTTGCTACTTGGACTGATGTTAGCTTCTGGTCAAAAGTTTCGTTCAGTGTGAGGTTCCTCTTACTCCGTGAGATCGATGTCAAGGTCAGATATTGTGTTTGTATCTTGATAATGTTTTATGATAAAGTTTTATAAAGATGTATATCTTCCTATTGCTTGGATGGATGTACTTGTTATTAGATTATATGTATGATATGTGTAAAACTAGTATCCGGAAAATCTACATACATTTGTTATCTTCAAATCAGAAGATTTGTTAAGGAAGAATATTTGATGATAATTCTAGGATACTTGTATTCAGTTCTCCATAAAAACCTATGTGGTTGGTACTCATTAGAAGTTCCTCGGTGTGACACTTTTAATGAGTACCCACAGTGTAGGTTTTTATTAAGAAATAGATAAACAACGTCCAGAATTATCACCAAAAACTCCTTCTTAGTATGTCTTGGGAATGAAAAAAAAATCACCAAACATACACCCGCAATCTTCTGAAGGGCTGATATAGTGTACTAAAAGGGTCAAAAACAGTGGTATCGCTGAAACATGCACTACTGATTTAAGCGAATGACACAGCCTTATCGAACTGCGCTAATTCTGTGTTCTTCATTGTTCATATACATGATGCCTGATGCGAGAAAAAGGCATGATGCCTTATGGATCGCGTCAAGCAAAACAGTGCTTTCGAGCATGCGCAAACTTTGCGCTGGATGGATTCACATCATCCTACACATGCGCAAAGTCTCATCCGGGTATTTGCTCGCCATTTAAACATTCTATAATATAACGATTCTGCTTGCGAACAACGAAGGCCCCGAGCAAACTGCGCGGATGTGTAGGCTGATCTGGGCCTTCGCTGTCCGCATGTGCCCGAAGACACGTTTTCGCATGGCGTAGCCCACATGCGAGCAACGAAGGCCCAGACGAGCCTAAGCATCTGAACGGCCTGATGAGATTATTCATTCCCTGCTTAAAGAATCATAGGATTCTGTGGAATATAAGTACGAAGAGAGAAGGTCTGAATCAGGCTGCCATAAGTAGTTTTTTCAATGCCTCGTCTCAAATAGCTTTATGCTAATTACTTAACCTTTACCACTCTCTGTACTAATTCAGCAGATGACAAACGGATGACATTTTTCTTTTTTTTTCCCCAGAAATTATGCTTCAGGTGACGATTTGAAAGAAATGTCAAAACTTAAAAAAAAAAAAAAAAAAAAAAAAAAAAAAACCTAAAACCCCAGAAAACTCGGATATAACTTAATAAGCTGATGAGAAGTTTTGGCTTATCAGCCAGAACAAACGCTTCCTTTAAACTTAGGTTTTCCGGGATATGAATCCTTGACGTAAGAGGCATCTTATGTATATACATGTAGGTTTTGAACTTTTATCGTTCATTAACAAACAGAGTACACCAGATCAGACCGCGGCGTCTGATCAGCCTGAGAGTCTTCACTGTTTGCATTAAGCGGAGACATTTAACATAGTAAAAATAAAAACTAACCAGACACCTTGGCCCGAGGTTATAAAACTTTCTTCATGATCAGTTCAGGGGAGCATGAAAATTTCATTGCTAATAAATATGAAAATGCCAACAATAGTTGGCATTTTCAAATTTATTAGCAGAGAAATTTTCATGCTCAGTTATGTTTAGCAAGACAGAATTTGCAGTTGTTAGTAATTTGAGATGTATTAGCATTACAATTTTCATGCTCAGCTGAGTTGAGCATGAAAAAAGTTTTATAACCTCGGAGCCTGGAATTGGAAATAGACTGGTCCAAAGAGTTATGGTAGAAGAGTCCACACGGAATACACGGGTAAAGGTTCCAGCCGGAACAAACAAAAGAGTCTTCGAGCATGTATTAGAATTTACATCGCTTGTTTGTACATGTGGATGCCTCTCATCCTGGCCAAGGGACATTGGAAAATAGTGCATACCTAAATACGACGCCACAGACAGCAGTGTCGTGATCGTCATTGTATGCAGAAAGTGCTATATATATACAAAATTAGAAACTGTCGAATAGCAAAACAAACAAAAACTGAAATGCTGGTTAAAACCTATACAGTTCTGAACATCCGCCTTAAATGTAGATCCCTACTGACCCCTATTTTCACTTTATATTATAGGGGGAACATGTGAATACACATTGCAACTAAAAATCTAAAAGGCTGTCGTTTGAAACAGAGAACACACCAAAGAACTAAATTCCGAGACTCGGTTTCATTATGTTTCCTCCTCACTCATATGCGTCGATTTAGTTTTCAAAGCTGCATATGACTCCACCCATCACCACATTAAACAGTATTCGATTTTTCAAAGACACTTTAATGTGATGCTGTTTTAGGCCCTTTGAATTCACTATCTATAAAAGAGCACTGTGACTAAGAAAATAATAAAACCACGAGTGCTACAAATTAGCCAGTGTATCTTCACCGCACGTCCAAGGGCAGACAACTCAAGAATCAAGAGGGCAAGAGTTGCCTTGCTTGATCGCGACATATTGTCTCATCAAACGGTACATGTATGTGTTTGAAGCTTCATGAACATATTCCAAACGTTTAATGAGTTTACAGCCCGGACAAAAGCTGTAACAGCATCACGGACTCACTAATGGAATCGTACTGTTATCAATGCCAGCTACCCACTCTTACACCAACCATCCCGGGGGACAGATAACATAGCTCCAGACAGGGCGTTATTTTTAACCGAAAAGTACTGATGTTTTTCTTACTTCTTCACGAAGCCTAGGCGAAGCGCTTCCAGTGGGCACACTAACATGTTTTCACGGAGAATACGAAAAATATTATGTGGATATCTCCTCGTATCTGCAGCTATGAAATGAATGAGTACTCTGAGCCTGATATTGTTAGAATACTGCAATATCTTTGTTGTCTATTTGGTTTATTCATAATTTATTAATCATCAACTATTGTTTCAACATACACAGTATGACATGTAAATTGGGGCAGGGGCGGGACAAGCAGACCAAACTAAACAACCCCGATACATTCCACCGGCACATGATTTTATTCTAATATCTCGTATTCACTGAATAATATGTAATATACCCATGTGATACCAGTGGCAGAGGCCGGCCTCGGTGACTCAGTTGGATGTGCGTCCGACTGGAGACCAGGAGGTCGCGGGTTCGACCCCCGCCGAGGTGGTCGGCAACATTCTTTCGTGGAGATTGATCATGAAATATTTTCTACGGTCATTCTCTCCCTACCGCTGATTCAAGAAGGGCAGTTGTCAGTTTCTGGCGAAAGAATGTGCACAATACTGTTTAGAGGACTAAGTCTGCCCAGTAAAAGTGTGGTTAGGTAAACTGACCGCGCTCGACATGACCCCACTGGGTTGACTGGGCCGTAAAACCTAAACACAAAGAAACCAGTGGCAGAGAGTACAAATACGAATAGGGCTATACGGGATAGAACTATCTGCTGAGCTGGATGTATTTGTAAACAACCCCAAAGACTGTGATGTTTGCATCCAAAGGGAAAGACTCGTTGCCATTAAGAATACAAGCAAAGAGGTTTCACACTACCACGGCTGCTTATCTCCACACTCGCAACACCGTGTTGTGAAAAGAAAACCATATGGAGATCTTCCGAAGGTGGGTGTGGAGAGTCAGTTTAGATAGCGTTGAAAGTGGGTGTCACTTGAGATAAGGCTGACATTTTGGTACGATCGCTGGTATCCGAAAATAGTCACACCCCTTACTCTAACTATTTCAACAAATATCGGCATGGGAACAAGTTGTGTCTGAATTTGTTCTGGGTATCTTTAAGTCGAGTGGGAAACAAAACCTGCTCAGAGTAACATCTTAACATGCAGATATATGCACATTTGACACGTTCCTGAGTAGTCTTTCTTCGGCTACCGATGGTGAAGTCGATAGCTAGTGGTATCTTTTGTCATCCATCAATTGTCTTCGGTGGCAACTTTGGCGGGAATTCGGCTGCCTATCCGACCGGCACTCAACTGGTCGGATAGATTCTGTAGACTTATCATGCAAAATTGCATGCGCGCAGCGAATATAGAGTTCAGTTGCTCATTCGTGGGCCGTAAAAGACCGAACAAAACATGTGCAGTCTCATTTGTAGTTGCTAGACTGGTTTTGGTCCATCCGCAGAGCACTAAGCGATGGTCAGACTGCACGAATGAGCAGCTGGACTCTATATTCGCTGTGCGCATGCAATTTTGTATGATGTAAACATAGGTCTACAGAATCTATTCGACCAGTTGAGTGCCGGTCGAATAGGCAGCCGATTTCCCACCAACGTTGCCACCGAAGACAACTGGTGGGTAACAAAAAGGTAGATCAAATGCCCCGCTATTTCGGAATAAAATGTCGCTTTAATTTATGTAGTTTATGCAAGTGAGAAAGAAATGTGTTACATTATTTTTTTTTGTATTTTCAGAACAAGAACATAATGGAACTAGTCTGAGAGGGTCATTTAGAGGGTCTCCCAAGGGCGGATTCAGATGGGATTCGGGAATTTCAGTCGAATCCCACTTTGACTCGGTATCATAGGAAATTTTGGAAACGAATTCTTTTTGATAATTTTGGGATACCTTAAATATTCACACCCCGTACTAATTACCTTATACTTATCTTCAACAAGTCAATTTTACATCCTGTAAATGTGTGTAAAATTGTTGGGTGAGTGGCAAACAGTGAAAATCCTGATCAGACGGCGGCGTCTGATCAGGGTCAACATTGTCTGCTCAGGCCTGTCTGTCCAAATATTTAGAGTAAGAACGATAATTTGATCAAATCGATACCCACCCTCAAACAGCATCGTGGGTCTGCCCCTGCCTCCGTTTAGACTGCTGCACTTATTTCCAAATCCAGCATAAAGGGCTCGTAAATATATGCCTGTAAGTTAACCTACTCACACTTTTCCAGGGCAGACTCACCAGTACTTTGTGTACATAATTTGCCAGTTACAGGCAACTTCTAGAGTCAATGGAAGGGGGAGAATGACCGTAGAAATTATTTCCTAGTATATACCTTTTATGAAATTCCTAGTACTTTCTACTGAGATAGTTTTAGTGTCTTTGTACACTTTGTCACTTGTGATGATATCACTGTTTTTATTATTTTACTAGTGAAGATATTGTTTTGCCAGAACTACTTTTTCTTAAAAAATAATAATCACGGAATCATATAGACCTTTAAGTAGCTTCTAAATAGAAGTATCAAACACCAATAGTGACAATTTGATTACCTCCCGCTATCCATTGGCTTATTCTAGCGTGACGACATATATGTCCAGAAAGTACTACACTTTTCCCTGCAGTATATTTTCGTTGCCCTAAGGTAACACGGGTAACAATGGTAACAGTTGTTCTTACAAGCTTTTTAGCCAGAGTATCACAATATCAATACTGGTCACGTATCGCAAAAAAGTGATCTTAGGTTGTAATTACAGTTGACTCTCGTTATCTCGACCTCGCTTATCTTGAATAACCGCTTATCTCGAAGCGAAAATCTGGTCCCTGCCTATACATGAAAACCTAACAACAGATGGAAAATATTGTAGAAAAGAGGAGAAATTGCTCCTAAGGAGCAATTTCTCCTCTTTTCCACAATATTTTCAATATATCTCTAACTTCAAAAGTCCAATTACCTATCAGTTTGTTAAATGTGGTTAATCAAATTTTTTTTCCTCAATTCTGCAAACCTGATATGTCGAACTACGGATATCTCGAAGTATTTCAGAGAGTCCCTTGGAGTTCGAGATAACGAGAGTCGACTGTATATGAGAAGTGCGAAGACCAAGATTAGTCGTTGCATTTTCGCAGTCTAATTAGGGTTTTCGCCAGGAGTTTCTGTTGTGACAATGTTTCTTCATGTGGCTGTGTAGGCTGCCGCTAAAAGAGACCTTAGCTTGCAATCATATGAGAAAAGCGAATACCAAGTTTAGTCTTGTATTTTCGCAGTCTGATTACGGCAGGAGTCTCTGTTGTAATCATATGAGACGAGAAAATACCTAGATCACCTTGCGCTTTTTCGAAAACGGATTTTGGTTTTCGCCAGAAGGTTCTGTTGTGACAATATTTTTTCATGTAGCTGTGTAGGCTGGACTGCACTTTTATTTATCGCGTATCTGACACGGCATGACGCGGGTCAGATAAACGCTGAAAGCTGAATTTTCTGATAAATTTAACTACCCTTCTTTGGATTTATTGCTACAATATAAGTGTTTATGAGGCTTAAAATCCGTTGAAATTGGAAACAGTTTCGCATCATTGCTCTCGATTACTCTGAATAAACGCCCATTAACAGTGCCAGTAATCGAATACTTTTGGACTAAAATACGCCGTTTACTAAATATGGTGCGATTTTAAAACGACACTGTGAATTACGGTCAAACAATAACTGAATTAATTGTGTTAATTAAATCATTTTAGCGGGCACATAACAAAATCAGCAATTTGATCTGTTCTCCTAGCCAAGATTCAGATCAGCCTGGGCATCCGCCCAGTCTGAACAGTCTTCCTTCCGAGGTAGTGGGTAGCTATGGACCCCAGGCGTCTCCATTCCTATAGCGAACACTCTGGTCTTCGCTAGGCGCATATGTCAAATGTTTGGTTTTGTCACACGCAGGCTCGTTAAAGAAACACAATAGGTCATATGGTCCAACAACAGATATTACACAAATAAATGTATATATATTTTGACGATCAATTCCAACAAATGTTACAAGATAACGTAATTGCTCAGTTATCTTTAAATCGGTTAATTTTATGTCAACTTCATTCACTCCAAGAAGGACCGATTGATGGATAGACACATGTGATGCGTCTCTGATCTTCAGGGAGCTTTCTGAATTCTTTTATAATTTATCGGTTTTTATTATTAACATCTTACCTAAAGAAAAAACTCCGCGTTTTAGAGTGACCCTCATGGCGCCTCCTAAATAAATCATAGTAGAAAACATTTGAGGAAGACATCTTAATTACAATGTCTTAATCACCATGATCACTTAATAGATAGCTCGTTAGCCATATATCACATCAAATTAACCCATTTATACCTAGCGTTAATAAATGGGACCCGTGCAAATAGTGTAGACCCAGATCAAACGTCACAGAAGATGGCTTTAAATACAGGAATTACTGTAAAAGATGATAACAGTAAAACAAGTTACACACCCCTTCACTTGTAAATGGATTTGTCCAAAGAGTTTAGGTACAAGAGTCCACAAGGTATAAATTGTAATATCTATGTAGTGATTAAAAGGGCCATTATTCACCACCTGGAAAAAAGAGTCCACGTCGCAAAATGCACGCGTGAAAGGCAAACCCCTAAATTTAAACCTTCATACAGTAAAAGGGAATTATCGAGGCGGGTTGGGCGGATCGGGGAAAATATATAAAGCAGTTTATGTGATGCGAGAGACCAAACATAATAAGCTCACCCGGGAAAAATGGGCTTCGTGACATAAATGCGACCAGCGCAGACACAACGCAGCCTGCGCATTCACACAGTCGGACCAGGTTTACTCTGTTCGCCTACAGAACACTCAAGATTAATATATTTTAGCAATACGTTTAGACTTTAGTAACTGCGTGGATATTCAAAAGTGAGTCTACAGTGTCGATATTCTAAACGGAGTCTACGCTGATCGCACTTGTGATCAGATCGTTTTTTAGTTGAAAATGTTCGTTATTATGAAAGAAAAAAAGGCTGTATGTGCATGCATATCAATCTGTATACATGTCAGCCTTGTTGCAAGACAACGCGAAATACACAAAGGGATCGGTTTGCGCATACATTTGCTAATTCGGACATAGCTTACACAATATAGTAATAATCATGGTCAGCTAACGCCGATGCATAGAAGCTGCCCCAGGTCTTGTTTTCTCTCACGTGGATGAGAGAATAATGGTGTATTTCCAACATACGTGCGCTGTGTAGTCCGGGTCAACATAAAATGTTCGCATACGGCACAAATGCTGAACTGCACTATTCGGAAAGATATGGCTGGCTTCATTACAGTCAAAGCACTGGCGGCAGTGGTTGTCTCTGAGGCTGAGAAAGTGGTCCTGAACGGGGACTTAAGATTGTTTCATTTAACATTTAACTTTCTGTAATTTAAGCAGACTGTGGCGTCTGATCTGGGTCTGCACTGTTTGCCGATGTCCCAGTCTAGGTTTTACAGATAATTCTCCTGTACACCCCTCCTTAATCATGTTAGGGCAGCAAATCAAAGAAGTTGAATTTCACAAACACTTAGGAATATATTTTTCAAATGATGGCTCTTGGCATAAACATATTGACTATATTAAAGAAAAAGCTTGGACAAGAATTAATATTATGCGTAGATTAAAATATGAACTAGACAGGAAATCTTTAGAAATAATTTATACAACATTTATACGACCTATTTTAGAATATGCGGACGTTATTTGGGATAACTGCTGCGATTATGAAAAACAGGAACTCGAAAAAATACAGATAGAAGCAGCTAGAATAGCTTCTGGTACTACTAAACTCATATCAATTCAAAATCTGTACAAAGAGATTGGTTGGGAAACTCTCGAAAAAAGAAGAATTAATCATAAGCTGATTCTGTTCTACAAGATGTATAACAACTTAACTCCTGATTATCTTTCATCACTTGTTCCTTCTTCAGTTAACGAAGGGTCACGTTACAATTTGAGAAACGCAAATGATGTCCAAATTATTAACGCGAGAACTGCTTTGTACTTCAATTCATTCCTACCGTCTGCCATACGAGAATGGAACATTTTATCAGAAAATGATAAATATGTAGATTCAATTGATTCTTTTAAACGACAGATAAGCCGAAACAAAACTGCAGTTCCAAAATATTTTTATACTGGAAGCAGAAAGTTACAAATTTTGCATACTAGGCTACGCACAGGTTGTAGCTCTTTAAATCATGACTTATTTGTAAAATCAATTTCAGACACTCCACTCTGTTCTTGTAGAAGTGGTGATGTTGAAAACGCGGAACATTTTTTCTTCTCTTGTAACTTCTATCGAGATAATCGAATCGAACTTTTTCGGATAGTGTCTCAATACTGTAATGCGTCTCTACATGTATTTCTACATGGTGACGAGTCACTTCCTAATGAAACAAATCAAGTCATTTTTGAAGCTGTTTACAAGTACATACAGAACAGCAAAAGATTTTAAGCACTTACCTGTAGGTGATACTAGTATCATCTATTCAGATTAAATCAGAGCTGGTGATATATGAGGTCAGTATATTTTTGCCTACGATATTATTGGAAATTATCAAGTGAAACCTTCCACCCCTTCTCGCTCCGGATTACCTTTTTATACTTTTTTCTATTGTCTTATTTTTCTTTTTCTTTGTTTCTTTTTTCATTGTCACTCAAACCATCATTGTGGTATTATGTTATCTCCTGTTACTGCAAAGTTGTTTTAATTTCATTCTGCTATAATGATTGGTTGAGTTTCTGTTCATATATCATATTGTCTACGTTAAATAAGTAATCCTTGTAATAATGATAAACTGCCATGATGTAATACAATTCATATATGTGTCTTAGGAGAAGAACTAAATAAGCTTATGCTTTCGTTCTAATCCTATCTTTTGTGTATATGTCATGTCTGTTTGTATTATCATTGTAACTTAGAAATAAATATGTTTAAACCAAATGCTGAACTGCACTATTCGGAAAGATATGGCTGGCTTCATTACAGTCAAAGCACTGGCGGCAGTGGTTGTCTCTGAGGCTGAGAAAGTGGTCCTGAACGGGGACTTAAGATTGTTTCATTTAACATTTAACTTTCTGTAATTTAAGCAGACTGTGGCGTCTGATCTGGGTCTGCACTGTTTGCCGATGTCCCAGTCTAGGTTTTACAGATAATTCTCTTTACACGACACCTTGACGTCACAGCGGCTTTAAATTACTTGGATTTCGTACAAACTCACAGTAAGATTTCATTGGTCAATGACAATCTAGTGAGGAAACTTTGGCGTATGTATACTTAGGCTCGATTGTAAACAATCAACCCCAAAACACTCATTATATTTGAAAAATGTAAAAGTCAAGATTAGCCTGCGATTCCATGCTCTTCCGAAATGCACAAATCAAGATTATGTTTCACAGGGTAGACTGAACGTGGTTGCGCAATAGGGCGGGAAGGATTGAGGAGTTGAACCTTGTTTTGTAGATTTCCCATAGGATGTACACGAGAAATGCCTACTATCATATTAGAACTGTCAAAAAAAAAAAAAAAAAAAAAAACCTGGCAAATCTGTGGTTAAGGATCAGCATCGTTACGATCTTATAATTATGTAATAGGTCAGCGAACGCATTCATGAGACAACACGTATGGCTGGGTCATCAAATAATCTCTACCCTTCCGTCATAATTCTTTTATGTGGTCGTGTCCTTGGCGATGGAAATCAGCTGTATACGCTAAAATGTATATGGGAAACATATTATGAACAAATATCATGTGCCCGTCCAATAAAAATCCACCTTTTCTTTATTTTCATACTGATTCCAGCAAAGCAATGACTGTCAGGAAAATGGTCTGCTTGTTTATATATGAACAGTGACTAAACATATCCCAAATCCTTCCATCGCCTCAGTTCTGACCTTCGTTAACCTAATTACCCTAATATTTGGACACATTAGGTTCGTAAGTTTATCCTGAAATTTGACTGCTTAGCTGGGTGTCTAAGAAGTACTAGTGAAAAGGAATTTATTTCTGACCAAGATAACAGTACTGGAGCAGTTTGTTTGAGTTGAAGTTTTACGACCCAGTCAGGACCGTCTTATAAATTTTATAATAATGGATTCAGTGGTCACAAAATACCAGATAATATAAACTACACTGCAGTGACGTACTGGGAGACATTTGTAAAGGACCATTACGACAATACCAAAGAATCCGGGCAGACAAATCGGCATCTTTAATAGTGTACCTAAAGAAACACTGGTTACTGTAAAATGCATTGATTAACAGTGAAAATCCTGATCAGAATGTGCAGTTGTGCTGTCTGATCTGGGTATTTCGTGACTATACGGTAATTAGAGACAACAATAACACACAATCATCATGAACATTAGACAAACATAGGCAATGGCTAATTGATTGATGGGCTGATCACCCGTGTGAGAGCCTACCAGTTAAAGACAGAATAATAATATACTGAATAATAAAATGGCCATAGCAGAGAGCGGACATTAATTCTACAGTAAATTCAGGCAGTTATGTAAATACTATGTATTTATGTGAATATGCACACATACACGCACGCTCGCACACATACGCTCGCTCACCCTCCAACGCACGCTCACCCTCCAACGCACGCACACACGTTCGGACCCATACACTCACCCACAGAAGTACACATGTAGGTGCCGTTGAATATAACATGAACCAGATGAGACACTGACAAGCTAAATAACAGAACTGAAAAAATAGTAAAGAACAGTCATTCACAATGCAGTAAAATGAATTGTCAAAAGTTGTTTAACCAGTAGACTTGGACTGACGAGTACCATAAGGGAGACAACCAACAAAAGCTTAGTATAATTACATCGTAATTGCCTCCCTTGCACCGTACAGTAACCGCACTCGGGTGTGTGCACAACTTTGCACCAGCAAATGTTTCGGGTGACCTTCATTATCTCAAACTGGTTGTTCGAAAATACTATTGTACATGTAAATACATATTTTGTTAATTATTGTTCCGATCCTTCAGTATTAGTATTTCACGTTTGTAAAACATTCCTTCGAGCTATTACATTATATTCGTATCACTAAAGGTTGCATTTACAGTCTAATCTGTTTTAAGGGCTACCTGTATCAACCAATCACCTGTATTACGAGGTTGGGCGAGTCCCAGAAAGGAAAATCATATAATATACCTGCATTAAGCAAGCACCTGTCTAAAGCAACCAACTTTTAGCTTTCCCTCAGGTGCTCGCTTTATACAAGTATGACCGTGTATAATATAGTAAATGTCCTATACGTAGATTCCGGGCTCCCACCATAATCGCCACAGTGAGTCGGTTACAGCGAGAGCCCACAATCCTAATGACTGAGAGTATACACCTACATTCCCCAAGTTTCTATATGTTAAGAGGAAATTCCTGGGTGCCCGTTACATGACTTTTTTTCTTTTCTTTTTTTTTTTTTTTTTTTTTCAAAATGTACAGTTTGAAAAGGGTTAAGATGTGCTATAACTGAGGGATGTTGCAAGAAAATTACTCTGTTTCAACTTGTAAGTAAGCAAGTCTCAGCAAAAAATAAAAATAAAAGTTTAGAGGTAAATTCGTGAGAGTCTTTGTATCCAGTAAGCTGTCGAACGATGATCACGTGATGTTATATCACATAGTCATGAATAAGTGTTACTACGGGTATACAACAAAATATATACTGCACAGAAAGCAAAAGTAAAGTTCTTTCGACTCCATTAAGAACTCAATGGGTCGTCGCCTGCAGGCACATATGCAGGCAAATCAGTCTCGCTGGTTATTTGACGGACAGTATCATCAAGATGTCTTCTGAGAACAACACCATCAGAGGTCCATGCACTGTTCAATTGTCTGGATTTGACTAATCGCCGTGCAAGATATAGCTTTCCACGGGACCTCGTCAAATGCTCATTAATGAAGACTCCTCTATAGCCACGGTTTTTGGTAAGCACCCGCGCTTTCTAGAATTTCGCCCGGGACTTTGACTATAATATTACGTGGAGTATCCCCAGTGGCATTTCCAGGTCTGCCCAGTCTATGTGATCTGTCAATATCCCCTAAAGAAAGTTCCACATCTATACTACGGGCTAAATTCAGGACTGAATCGACCGTGTTTTCAACATCAGTTTCTTGGATACCAGAAATACGGAGGTCTGGTATCCAAGAAACTGATGTTGAAAACACGGTCGATTTAGTCCTGAATTTAGCCCGTAGTAAATTCCTGCGGCTATACTGTTCCGCATTGCCAGCAGCGGTTTCCATCTGTTGTATTCTCTGCTGCAGTTGCCTATTCTCATTCTCGAGTGAAGCGATTCTAAAGTTGGGTCCCGACAGAACTCCAGAGACAATAGAGTTGACCAGCTCAGAAACAGACTGTTGTAGAGATGCTTGTGTGATCTCTGCTACTTGAGTATGGAAAGATTCCTTCATGTAGCTGGCAATCTTCTGTAGGTCTTCATCTCGTAAAGTGAGTTGCGAAGATGGATTGCTGCTTGGTAAGTTGGTTGTTGTCATGTTTGAAGCAATTGTATCTGTCCCTAAACCGGAAATGTCTGATTCAGATCATAAATCTGATAGAATTCGATTTTTCTTATTACAAATATCGAATTCAGGAGAAGACAGTTCTCGCTTCTTACTCTCCTTTGATTGTAGAGGCCTGTTGGGTTCTCCGCTCATAATACGATGAAAATTCCTGAGGGCACTTATTTAATTTGGTGAGTATACTTGGAAACTCATTCAGCGTGGGTTGTCCACCAAGTAGTATTTCATTTATGTGCTGATTAACAGTTATAGTTCATTATGTAAATAAAGCAATAATAAGCAATTATCAATGGCTGCCTCGGCCGATTTCATAGAAAGAAGAAATACCTAGATTTCAGCATGAATTATATCTCCATTTGTAAAATTGCTAAATATTCCGATAACTACATCACTAATACATAATATGTCCTAAGAAAGTTCCTCCACCAAAAGAAAAACACTACATATTTTCAGTTTTACAAGAGAAGCACAAAAATACCGACTTTCGCCATAATCACGTGACACTCTCTTTAAGGTTAAGGTTATTCTAAATCTAAAGTCTTTTGACATTAAGCATGCTGAGTAAAATTGCAGCAGACGACATTTTGAAATTAACTTTCTTATCTTGCCAGAAAATAGGGTTTAACATGCAAATTATCGCCTGGTAATCTAGCGAGAAATGTCAAAATCTATTTTGAAAAAAAAAAAAAAAAAAAAAACTGTATAAATACGAAAGAAAATTTGAATAAATTGTCATTTTCTGGAAAGAAAAATGTTTTAAAATGTTGCCTGCTGAATTTTTTTCTACCCGCATGTTTATTATTTCTCCGCGACACCATATGTTGTGGATATTGTTTAGAAATGTCTCATTAAAGCGCTTCTGATGAGAAGCCACAACATACGGGTATGTTTCAATGGAGAAATCAGAAAACTATCATGTGGACACCCCGTCTTATCTGCAGCTCCCTTCATACAATATCATTTGTAGGGTTTAGTTTTTTTCGTTATATTATTATGACTTTTTTTTTTTTAGTTAATTACAGTAAAACCTCAGTTGCTTGAACATCTTTGGGACCATGGAAATGTGTTCGAGACATGGATAGTTCGAGCCACTGTAGGGTAATCATGACGCCAGGTCAAGAAGCAAATAGTGATAATTTAGGGTGGTCGTTTTGACCTTCTATATAAAAATTGTATGTTAAGTGTACTCATTAGAATCGCCTCGATGAGGCGATTCTAATGAGTACACAAAATATACAATTTCATCATAAAATAAGAAATTTTTCCTAAATATTTGTTTTCTTGAGTTATTGGAAAAATTTCGTAGGAACTCAAAAACGAGTTCGAATTAGCCCTGGTAAACGAGCCATCGGTGTTCGAGCCAATGAGGTTCGACTGTAATATTTCAAAGAAAGAAAAACGGATATCAGACAACTTTCAGATTTACACAACTGACATTTATGCCTTTCGTTCGTGGGGCTCGGTATTATCATTATCATTATTGTTATTATTATTGTTATTATTATTAATATTTTGTAGTTTATTGTATATGAGTAGATCCATTGATATGGGGCGTCCTTGTCTAACTCCTCTTATATAGAGGAGGATGCACCCCTATCAATGGCTCTATACAGTCTATCATTGGAACCCTTAATTTACATAAAAGGAATTCATATACACAATTAAGAAAAAGAAATTAAAACCGCCAACATGCAGATGATAATAGGACAATAATAATAACAAGTATGTCTTTCAAACACCTAGAAAGGGAACATTTAGAGAATAGTAAAGTCTCGGGCTCCAATATAAATGAACAAAAAAACGGAAATACTAATATCTGGCTTTCTTGATGCGCTCCCAAAACAATTTGTTTTAAAGAAAACATAAACATCTTGGATATTATTATGAAAATAATGCAGAAAATATGTGCTTTGAGAAAAAAATAAAAACGGTACACTATAATACCCCTCCGTTTATCGTGTCGCGGGCAGATAACTCCGTAAAATTTGACGAAATTGGCCCATTAGCAATCCCAAACCAGATCTCCACAATATCAATGCACATACCAAGTTTCGTGAAAATCCATTGATATTTACTCGTTATCATCCGGAAACGAAACACGGACGGACGGACGGACGACTGAAGGACGGACAGACACACAAATGTCCAACGTGAAACCATAATACCCTCCACTATCGTGTGGCGGGGTATAAAAAAATGTCTAAAGTTATTAAAAAATGGAATACAATGAAAAATTTATTTGATAAAGCTTTTATAATTAATACATTTATTTTAAGTCAAATACAATATATTATTTAACTATATCCTATTAATGATGACTATTTAAAAAAGAATACTACTCATATTTAGATAGTTATGGAACTCTATTTGGGTAAAAACTACCTAGGAACATTTTACACAAAAGAATTCTAAACGGATGCCTATCTTTTTCAGACTGCAAATTAGAAGCGAAGCAAACATTTTCAAATATTATTTAAAAATCGAAACAATTTCAATCAACCATGGTCAGCCCTCTTTGTGTATTGTTCGGATTTTCTTGAAACCGTCCTTAAGCAGCAACAAATATGTACATAGCATAGATATACTTAACCCTTAAAGCGCCAATCACAATAATTGTCGTCTGCTTTGTCGTCTGCCGGTTACTTTAAAAGTCATTGTTGCAAACAATGTGGACCCAGATCAGGAGCAGTCTGATCTTGGTCCACACTGTTTGCCTATATGCAAAATGTAAGTTTGAAAAGTTTGCAAGAATATGCAGCAGACGACATAAGCAGACGACATTTTCAGATGCAGATTTTCTTGGCGCTTTAAGGGTTAATAATTTTACCCATATTAAGAGATTATAACAAAATTTAAAATTATTAAACAATTATGGGAAACAAATAAAAAACAAATTTGGTGTCTGGGAAGGGCTGCGGTTTGTGATTGTGGCACTCCCTGGACTTTTCTCTTACCCTTTTTTGCTCATAACTACTAGAATCAAGTGATACAAAAACTAAAATTGAAATTCAAATATTAAATGGACTCGTATTTGGAAATCTATATGTACAACAAAAAATCCTGTATAAAGTCAATAACATATCGACACATTTATAGAACCACTCCCCTTGGAGAATATCTGATCAAATACGAAATAATTAAAGAAATCCCAACTTGCACCATGTGCAAAAAGGTCCTTACACCTCGGATCATATTTTCAGCCTCTGTTTTTATTTTCGGGTAAAAAAGAAATGAATTAGAAACATTTATAAAGCATGTAAGCCTGCCATAAAAATAGTAATTTTTATCAGTTTGAATCGGTTTGGATATATAAGAAATATTCCAGAAGACAAAAATATATATTGTTACAAAAACAATGTTTTGAATATATTGTTGATGTTTGGAAACACCGTATTTCATTTTAAAAGTTATATATGTAAAAGAAATAAAGTTTCCACTCTATTTTTACCTTAAGAAAGCCCTGACTAAGCTCAGAAAAACAAATATAGCAAGGCAGCAAAAAAGTTATTGATGCCAGATCGGGCATCTTTACTCTACTGTTAATGGTCTGAAAGTACTAACATGTGTGTAGTGTGGTGCGCTTTGAAGTTGTCTCTCATGATCACCATCATATTTCATAAGTAAAGCAAAACTGTGTGTGTGTGTGTGTGTGTGTGTTGTGTGTGTGTGTTGTGTTGTGTGTGTGTGTGTGTGTGTGTGTGTTGTGTGTGTTGTGTTTGTGTGTGTGTGTGTGTGTGTGTGTGTTGTGTGTGTATGTGTGTGTGTTCCACGTTGGCTACAAAATTCATCCTTTTATAATTAGATACAAACCTGGGTAAAATTGTTCCGAATAAATACTTACAAACAAGTAAGGATGTTACATAAGGTTATTTAATATCCACTGGAGTAAACTTTGAATACCCATAAACACGCGCACCACCCATGACAGTGAGATGGTTATCGGAACGTTTAATTAATTCTTTCGGTGCCAAATTTCAAGAGACATTTGACGCCTGCTTCTTCTTTTTTTAACAAACTATCAAATGGAAATAAGTTAATATGTAAAGTTGAAATACTGAATGTCAAACAGCGTAGATCCTGATAAGACGGCTCGATATGAGCCGTCTCATCTAGATCTACGCTATTTGCAAAAGCCTATTACCTTCGCCTTTGGCTTTGAAAAAGATAACGTAAATTGAAACGCAGCATGTGAAAAAGTGCCTTTGGATCATAATGAGATAGCGATTCCATAGACGAGCCTACGCTTATCGTCTTACCAAATACACATTTTCTGGCGACCTAGCTTATATCAAACAGAGAGACAGACAGAGACAGAGAGCGAAACAGACAGACATACAGCAGACAGACAGACAGACAGACAGAAACAAACTCTCCAAAAAGTTACTTGCCAGATAGGCAACACGTACGTACATAGATAAGACCAGTTGCTCTCGATATTCACAGTACAAGACCAAATATGTTTGTGCACCCTATCTGTAAACGAGGCGAGGATTTTTCGCAAATTAGGCCCCTCCCCGCATGTTTTTGCATTTACTCTAAATATCCAAACTGATAGATCTTAAAAATATAGCAATCACAGTACAAACTTCAAGAATAGTTAAGTAGATATAAGCTTTGTTGGTGTGGCATATCGTTATAGCAGGCAGTCGGTAGCGCGTCTGACTGATGATTCAGGCGTCGCAAGTTTGAATCCCAGCTCTGCTACATACTTTCGTGGAGATAATGGTCGTACTGAAGTGGTTTATACATTACTGCGATGCAGACGGCGAGCAGCTTTTATCTTCTGATATCTATAAACGACGAAGCTATGAACCGAAAGAAAGAACAATGTACAAAAAAATGTAATGTAACACGAAAGTACACAAAACGTAACGTCATATGAAATTAAGAAAAGTTCACTTATTTCAAACCTCATTGAAAAATCTACCCAATAAATAGTTCAATTTTGGTCAGTTACTTCGACTCTCACACGAACGGACCCGGGCTTCACTCTCATACGTCACTTTTTTTTTTTTTTTTTTTTTTTTTTTTAATTTAATAAACATTTTAGATTTTTTTTATAATTCTTTGTTTTTCTATTACTTTATTTCAATATTCAAAAGCAGGTAGTATTTAGTAACTATGATGTATTTCGGGATTCGAATGAGTTGCATTGAAATCATTTTCTGCGCATGTCATATTCTTCGAAGATTGACCTGTCTGCTATTGCTGTGACATATCTCTATCCTATACTCGATAAATATTAATACGCGGTGTGCATAACTCAAAACTCTGCCGCTAAATAGCAGATAGCGGAAAATGGCTATAAATAATACGTCTATGGAGAAATAAAGCCTGTTTTTCGTTCCAACTTTCTTAAAAATACAATAATTTCAAACAGGAAAAATAATTTTAAAAAGTATCATTGTATTACTGCCGTAATAAAAGATTCGTGAATCGTACCGCTTAGCGTTGTTTTAAATAAACGTCGTATAGGGTACAGTGAACTAATTATTTTTCTCATTGCTCCAGACGCCATTTTTTGGCCACTGGCCTGCTATGGTTTACCTTCCCACACGTGGGGTGGGGGTGGGGTTGGAATTTTGTCTATCATGTTTTTCTTATAGCCTATTATCTTGCAAGTATTTTGCAGCATTTTAGCTATTTGGCGATGGGGCTTTACCCAGTAACAGCCTGTTACATTCGTTACCCCTACAAAAATTATTACACAATAGGAAACTATTAAACCTACGACAATTGGAGCAAAAGTAATCATATGATCCAACTAAATATATGAAGTTACAGAACAGTTCATAAGTTATAAAAATGTGATGTTTGAAAATTCTTTTGGCCTAACATGGTGTTACACATGTTACGTTTTCTGCGGTACCCTTTAGAAATCAGTATTTTAACCCGTATAGTTCATTTTCGAGGATCATACATTGCCTTTTTGACCTTAATTTTGTAATTTGTGACAAGGCGTTTGAATTTCCTTTCCAAAGCTACAAAAAGAATCTCTAGCTTTTATACTTTGTCAGTTATTGGGTGTTAAGCAATGTCAACACACTGTAAAATGTAAGATTAAAAAAAATCATTTTTACATATTATTACACCAAATGCAGCCTAGAAATTGTACAAAATAAGTGAATTGTTATTTGTAGCATTATATTTTAGTAATGTGAGATAGACAGGCTCAGTAAAACCTGTCTCTGCCATATTATTCTGCCCATAGTAATCTATGTAGCATCTAAAATATCTACATATTGTGGGCTTTGGTGGTTTTCTGTATGGTATTCTGCACCAGTTTTTAATGCCTCTGTTTTGTATCCTTTTGAAGTTTTTGTAAGCATTTCTAAAACTCCAAGTTTAATGCAGCAAGTCTTTGTCAGTTATATACACTCGTCAGCTATATACATTCAATAGTGTTGAGAGTAAAGTTGCTATCTGCATTATGACCTCTTTTGCATAAAATACTGAATTCTGTCATAAAGTTGTTAATGTAAGGCAAATGCTTATATATTTTTATTTCTAATTAAAATATCTACAGATGAAAGATGAATCCTATGTCAGACCTTCACATGGCTTTGCTTTATAATTTATCAATGGTCACATATGAAACACCTATATGTCTTAATTATAAGGGAGTTTTGTCTCTGTAAAGATCTTTACCTATACCTTTATCATTTGAATTAATCCTCATTTTAGAATGATAAGTTCTGTAGCTTCATATTTTCAGAATAAGAAAATAAAACTGGCACTTCTTATTTATTCTGTAACATTATCAGGTGTTTATGTAGGTAAAGCATTTATCCGCAATCTAACTAACCTATGCAAACTAATAATTTTATTGACATATTTAGAAGATCCATATTATAGCTTGCTAAACTGATTTTTGTTTATGATTTTTGTTTATGACCTTCAAATCTATATATTAAAACATTGCACATTATGCAGTTGACCACAAAGTCTTTCTGTTACATGTTTAATGTATGTAACATAAAACATTATTTCTTATTAAACAATATTGGTACAGGCATAGTCTCATCCAAGAGATGCATTTATCTAATACCAGAGTAGCATTTACAAATTAAAACAAAATGTTCACTATCATGAAAACAAAATGTTCACTTGCAATGTTCACTACCGCAGGACATATAGGGCCTGTGAATACAGTGATAACCGGCCAATGTCTTCCCTGTGGGCTCAGTGAATAGCAAATGACCTCAGCTTTCTTCAAGCAGACTGTAAAGACTGATCAGACTGAGCGTTCAACCAGGATGATACATTAAGACTACATAAAGTAAATCATATAACACTTTGCTTTACCGTAATATGATTTTCCCCAAAACAAACAGTGCTTCTTTATCGTTTAAATATATAGAAAACAACTATCTTTAACGATAAGTATTTAATATTAGGCAAATTTAGAAACGTACATATCCCAATGAAATTAAGTATATACCAGAGCAATTCAGTGACTTTATCACCTTTAGAGATTAACTCCACTCTTATGTTGAAAACAAAAGTAGTATGCAACCTGATTTTCATCTGTTTCATGCATATATTTGTTCATTTTTCTATTATAACATAAGCTACCGGTACTTAGCTGAAATTCACGATTATAAACCAGATCATTATTGTTGGATATAATTAGCTATAATTAGCATTACATACTTACATATGACTTTGGTTTTAACTCTATAAGAGAACCTAGAAAAGATATTCTCAGTGTCAGAATAGTCATTCTGAGCAGCAGAAGTTGTAGTCTATGTGCCAGAGTATGTCTCAAATATGACCAGTGTCTGGACAGAAGGAAAAGGCCTTAAAGAACATGGGCCTTTAATAATAGTAATGAAAAATCCATTGTTTGTCTTATTTTGGTGGGGTCTGTCTTTTGAACCACAATAAAAGTTGTAACGGTCAAAGTAAAAATATGCAAGGAGTCCGATTAAGAATAGAAGTCAAACGTGTGTAACATACGTTACCAGACATGTTAGGTAAATGAAAATATTTTATAAAAAAAAACTATTCATCTTAACAGAATCATTGATAATCAAAAGGCGCTAGATCATTTTTATGTCTGAAATTTCAATGTAAATAAAAGGTGAGAATTACATACCTTATCTTGGCATTAAAATAATAAAGTAATAGATGGTATATCAGAGGTAGGGACCGAAGAAGGTTTTTATACTTTCTTGACAGCTAAATCTAATTCAGATTCTGCCGTAAGGCATATAAGGCACAACCAGTTCTTTCAGTTATGTTTTATATAAGGATCATGGACAAAACAAGTCTTATAGTTATTTCATACTATCACCATTTTGATTATCAATTACGCGGTTATAAAGCAACAAAGAGAATGGAAGTCATTAAGATTAATGTTGTTGTATGTTATTCTCATTACTAATATCACTAATAAAAATAACAAGACCTTTGTATACTTTTATATCTATAAAGTTTTTCTTATCACTATATAGATGATAAATATGTGTTATATATAGGGTGTTCAATTATTTAAGCATCATGTTTACTATGTTTCCATAAATAGCTGTCTTGAACAACATGTTTACAATAACATGTTTTTATGTCCTTGGCTCTGGACTGAGTTATTTTTTTGGCATGTCATAGAACATTTAGAACTTTCTTGACTGAACCTGGGAAAATAGGGGATGCTTGTAGTAAATGCTTTTTCTAGAACTTTCTTTGATATTATATAAGGAGAGAAGATTTTCATATGGGCATCTTTGTATACTTTCATCGTAAATTATTCTATACTGGATTACTTTAATATTTTATTCATTCTGGACTTAAATTCTGAATTCAGGAACTTTAAATTGTGGGATCAGAAACTGTTATTTATTGTTTTATAAATTCTTGTGGATTATTTTTGGGGGACTTTGTGACATAAACTTAAAATGTACTGTTTACTTACATTATTTTGTTTTGAATCGTCTTATTTTTTTTTTTATTTATTTATTTATTTATTTTTTGTGAATAAATATTGTTAATAATTTAAAGCTTGTTACTGGTTTCACTTTCATTTCTTTCTCGTTACGCATGGCTCGTAACATATGGTAATCATTTTTTAATGTCATTATGTTATATAACGATTATAACTTTATGTGCTGTGTTTTTTTTAAAGGTATTTTAATGAAGCAGATTTTTTAAGCAAACTGTCTTCTAGCCGGCATAAAATGTTTTATTTTATACACTGTGACAACAGATAAGTACCAAAGTGTGTATGCCATGTATTTGGCTATCTCTATGGGATGATTTAAAAATTCAGTATAGTGTTGATCTATGTGTGATATTATTATCATTGTGATTACCACAGTGTTTCTTTTTTTGTTTTTTTTTTTGTTTTTTTTTTGTTTGTTTGTTTGTTTTTTTTTTTTTTTTTTTTTTTTTTTTTTTGTAAATTTAAAATTATGAAATTGTTCTCATTGAATAATTTATGCTCTCAGAATATTTGTTTTTCCTTTATTCATGCGTTTGAGTTGAGATTAGGAAAGTATACAGTATTTTTACTAATAGAGAGTTTTCTCCTGTAAACACTGTCTATAGGAAACAATGTTTTGATATCACGGCACTTAACTGACATATAACATATCTAACAGTATAAAGTATGAAATATTTCTGGCAGTCTAGATGGATTTAAGTTTTAGAATATCAGCTTCGTGTATAGAAAATAAGCAATGAAGAGCTAATATCATGTAAGTAAGTATGAAGATGGGGATATTTCTGCATTTGTTATAGGGTACATTTTACTATATATTTTAAAGATACAATTATCAATCAGCAGAGGATTGGCAGGGGTTTCTTTTTTCTTTCACTTAAGTCACAAAAGTGTAAAGGTATCTGAGAAATAATTTACTTTTTTTGTTATTTAAAGAATTTTAGAGCAGATGTCCCTTCACCTTTATGTACAAAGTATCAACAGCCATTTATACGATATAGATAAAGTATCTCACAAAAAGTAACATAAATAACATTAAGAAGAGTATAAAGCATTTATTCAAAGCTTATAATGCATTAGTCCAATAATTAAATAAGCGTGATAATTAAATATATCAAACTAATTGCAACCACAGTGTCACGTCCCTGTTTTATCTTGAATATATTTTTATATGTACATAGCATAAAAGGAAGTTTGTTTTGATTTTTATTAACCAGGTTAGATTATTTACATTTGTCACTGAAGTACTGATTACGATGACTGTTTTACTTTTTAAGAGAGTAGGTACACTTCAGCTTTAAAGTTACTGAATTACGGTAATCACGAGATATATATGGTGAGGGCGTATTTGATTATTTATGTCTATAATTTGAACGGTTATCAGAACATTATATATTCCGAGTGAACCTAGGTTCGGTGATCAATATCTTTACTATTCTGGAATTGGTTTTTTGTCTCAAGGCTATCTTTTGAATGGAGAGACAATTTTCTTTCGTAATTTGTAGTCTTGTAGCGTTCCGAGAGAAAAATGTTTTTCATTTCATAGTTTGAGCAGTGGCTGTGTAAGATTTTGCACCGATCGGATAATCGAACAGGTTATTTTAAATCTTGACTATCCCGGGTCTCTTGTGAATATTATTTTTAGAGCTTGAAAATCACGAGTTTCTTGTGGATACTTATTTCAAAACGTGCCACATTACTACAAAAGTCCTCCGGTTCAGTAGAGCTGTACACACTACAATATTTTCATTTGAAGACGTTATGTTGTGCTGTATTTCGGGGATCTGACCATGGCAAGTCAATAATTTATTTAATTTTATTCTTGCAATATTCTTGCTCATCTTTACCGCAGCTAAGATTTGAGTAGGTAAATTTAGATCTTAATCAGATGGTGCAACATGTTCAATTCCGTAGACGGTGATCAGATGTGCAAGCCGTGTATGTAGACCCTGATCAAGTGTGCAGACTGCAATCGTATATGTAGACTCTGATCAGATGTGTACACTTTGGTTATATGTGTAGACCCTTATCAGAAGAATAAGCCGTGTTGGGTGTGTAGACCCTAACCAGATATGGAAATTAAATTCGGTCGATTCTAAAGATCCTGGTCAGTTAGGTGAGCCTGATTGGTTCTGTAGACCCTGATCAGAATGCAGACGTTAATATTCTTACATGAGTAGAGAGATAAATGAATCAGAGCAATGATAGCATATTGTAACAAGACATATCTGATCTGACATGTGCACAATTTTAATGTTCATGATTATCAGACATATACGCTTGAATGTACGACACAGGCGTTATGCATATATATACGAAATGGAAAAAAAAACCCGTTGGTCTTAAAATCCACCGATCTTCACTCCTTAGAGCCTATGTGGGTTACTTTTTGGTGCCTGAATCCATGGGTCTTCACTCCTGGAGCCTCTGTGGGCTACTTATTTGGTGTCTAAAAAACCACTGGATCTGTATTTCTATATCTGCTGTATAAATTTTTTTAGCTGCAGATAGTCCTCTGTTTTCACTCTTGGGACCTCTGTGGGCTACTTATATTTGGCATCTAAAGACCACTGGATCTGTATTTCTATATGGGCTGTATAAAATATTTTAGCTGCAGATAGTCCTCTGTTTCACTCTGGGGGCCTCTTTTTCGGCGTCTAAAAACCACTGGATCTTCACTCCTGGAGACTCTGTGGGCTACTTTTTGGGTGTCTAAAGACCACTGGATCTTCATCTCTATATGGGTTGTATAATTATTTTTAGCTGCAGATAGTCCTGTCCTCTGTTTTCAGTCCTGGGAGCCCTGGAAACAAAAAAAATACTTAAATGGATTTCATATTTAAGAAAAGAAAATCCATATATATAAAAAAGAAAAATGCCAAAGCAACTACCATTATATGCTTATAAATAGATAAAATCTGGGGTCTATCTAAAAGACAAGCAATGGAAAAATACAAAATTTCCTAGGCACGGTGTATGAAAATCCGCGGTCCTATTAATCCTATCCCTGAGGAAGTCATTTGGAGTGCCTTAGAGCGACGCTCAGTAACAGATAAAGAAAAACTAATCTTAGAGCTATCCGGATATACATTCTACGAAAGGTCCTATTAATCCTATCCCTGAGGAAGTCATTTGGAGTGCCTTAGAGCGACGCTCAGTAACAGATAAAGAAAAACTAATCTTAGAGCTATCCGGATATACATTCTACGAAAGGCACCAAATTCCAAGGCAATTTCTTGACCTCTATACCTTTTGCCTTAACAAAAGCATAGAAAAAGTATTAGATATTGTATATCTTTTCCAACCAGGCCAAGAAAAAGGGGGCATCTGGAGATTTAAGAGTAATAGTGCCAGAATACACAAAACCCAAACCACACACAGGCGAGTGTGTTGATTGTATAGCATGTTGCAGTAATATACCACTTTTCTATGATGACCCCTCCACCTGTAAATGCGGTTCTAGAAACCACTGCCCAAATAGTAGACAATGTATTCTATGGAAAAATATTAAAGATATTGACATTACAATACAAATAGTTCCATTACAGACCCCTGAAAAGATTGAATATAAAAAAAAGGTAAGAGAAAAGTCCAGGGAGTGCCACAATCACAAACCGCAGCCCTTCCCAGACCCCATGAGGAAGAGGAAACCGACAAATCTAAACAAGCACAAACCGAACAAACGTACGAAATGCACTAAGATTAGCTCTCTCTTCCCCAAGCGAGGTAATCGCAATACTAAAAGGACTGAAAAACACAAGAACAAAATGACACACGGAAAGACATACAAAAAAATCGCCTTGTAGAATAAACTATATAACCCTAAATATAACCCTAACATGCTAAATATAGAGAATTTTCATGACAACCACTGTCTTGCTTGGACTATAAGATATACTAATTTAATTTCCTGCTTAGCAGCAACTTGTCCATGTGGTGAAAGTACTTGCATATTTAGAAGGCTAGCAGGAATTGATATATGTAAAAGATTAGGGTTTGACGATCCTAAACACACACCAAACGATTTTCGCCTTTTTTGATCTAAAAGTCACTCTGATGCGTTCTACCAAGTTTCGAGTCATTTGGCCTTTCGATTCAGGAGAAGAAGTGCAAAATAGATTTCCAAGATAGCGGCCATGAAGGCCATCTTGGATTTCCGATCGGAAGGATTTAAGCTATTTTTTTTCTACAAATCACCCTGATATTTTCTTTCAAGTTTCAAGTCAATTCGCCTTTCGGTTCAGCAGCAGAAGAGAAAAATAGATTTTCAAGATGGCCATCATGGCGGCCATCTTCGATATCCGATTGGAAAGATTTTACTTTAGTCAGTTAGCTTTTCGGTTCAGGAGAAGAAGCGAAAAATAGTGTTTCAAAATGGTGGCCATCTTGGACTTCCGATCGGAACGATTCTAGCTATATTTGATCTAAAGTCATCCCGATGCTTCGTACTACGTTTCTATCGGTTCAGAAAGCGAAAAAGAGTTTCAAGATGGCGGCCATGGCACGTTTTTAAGCACGTTTTTATCTAGCGGTCACTCCGATGCTTCCTACAAAGTTTCAAGTCAATTGGCCTTTCGGTTCAGAAGAAGAAGCCAGGAATAGATTTTCATGATGGCGGCCATCTTGGATTTCCGATCGGAATGATTTTAGCTTTTTTTTGAGCTACAAAAATGGTAAGAGAAAAGTCCAGGGAGTGCCACAATCGCAAGCCACAGCCCTTCCCAGACACCAAGAGGAAGAGGAAACACAAACAAGCGCAAATCGAACAAACCTTCCAAAAACACTAAGATTAGCTCTCTCTTTCCTAGGCGAGTTAATCGCAATGCTTAAAAGACTAAAAATACGAGAACAAAATAACACAAGGCAAGACTTAAAACAAATCGCCTCATAGAATAAACCACAAAGCAATAAGGAGTAAGACTAACACCGGAACCAGTAGAAAGAAACCACCGGGGTGTTTAAAGTATTTACACGGCCAGCCAACTTCACCCTTGGTCCCGATGCAACTCTTAATACAGAAATACTTAAAAATTTGGTTCGCATAAAGGCTCCAAACTCAGTCAATACATCAAAGCAAAAACATAAAAATCAATCTAATCACTATGATAAACAAAGACGAGTATTTATGGCAATTCTGCTGTGTGCCACAGAAAATGAAAATCAATAGTTGAATCACGGCGGGCCAATCCAAAGACATATCGTCAAGCCCCAACCCACTGTTAAAAGTTTTACGAAGAGGCCATCATTGAGACTGAGGCCCGAACCGCCATCGTGCGAATAAAGAGTGAAGCATATCCATCAACAAGGATTGGGTTTACTAGGTCTGCCACATAATGACCGGGCTATAGCCAAACTTTCAAGTCAGTTGGCTTTTCGGTTCAGGAGTAGATGCGAAACTTAGATTTTCAAGATGGTCACCACGGCGGCCATTTTGGATTTCCGATCGGAACCAATTTAGCTATTTCTGATCTACAAGTCATCCAAATGCTTCCTACCAAGTTTCGAGTCACTTGGCCTTTAAGTTTAGGAGAAGAAGCTAAAAACAGATTTTCAAGATGGCCGCCCTAGCGGGTTTCCGATCAGAACAATTTTAGCTTTTTTCAATCTACAAGTCACCCCGATGCATCCTACCAAGTTTTGTGTCTGTTGGCCTTTCGTTTCAGGAAAAGAAGCGAAAAAAAATAGATTTTCACGGAGGCCATCTTGCATATCCGATCGGAACGATTTTTTATCTACAAGTCACCCTGATGCGTCCTACCAAGTTTCCAGTCAATTGGCCTGTTGGTGCAAGAGGAGAAGCGAAAAAAGAAAACAAAAAAAAAAAACAAAAAAAAAAAAGATTTACGGCGGCCATCTTGGATTTCCGATCGGAACGATTTTAGCACTTTTTTATCTACAAGTCACAGCGATGCTTTCTACCAAGTCTTACGACATGAAAGTCTTAACAAAGGAATGAAGCATAGCTGAAAGAATTTCCACGCCTGTCGTGGGAATCGAACTCGGTCCTCCCGGTTAAAAATCCAATGCTCTAACCACTGAGTCGACTCCCTGACGCAGTTGTCAGGGATTAAATATATACTTAGAAACTATGCGTAATCTGCCAAGGCAGATAATCGAAGGCAAGAGTGCTCGGTCGTAACACTCCCCCTTTTCAAGGAAGTCATCATTTATGACGTGAAGCCATTTTCGGCGTATAAAGTCCTATCCCGGACGAGCCCCCATCTTACGACATGATAGTCGTAACAAAGGAATGAAGCATAGCTGAAAAAATTTCCACGCCTGTCGTAGGAATCGAACCCGGTCCTCCCGGTTAAAAATCCAATGCTCTTACCACTGAGCCAAAGAGTCGACTCCCTGATGCAGTTGTCAGAGATTGAATATACACTTAGAAGCTATGCGTAATCTGCTAAGGCAGATAATCGAAGGCAAGACTGCTCGGTCGTAACACAAATTTCAAGATAATTGGCCTTTCGGTTCAGGACAAGAAGCAAATAATAGATGGCGGCCATCTTGGATTTCCGATCGGGACAATTTGAGCTATTTTTGATCTACAAAAAAAGTAAGAGAAAAGTCCAGGGAGTGCCACAATCACAATCCGAAGCCCTTCCCAGACCCCAAGAGGAAGAGGAAACCGACAAATCTAAACAAGCACAAATCGAACAAACGTACGAAAAGCACTAAGATTAGCTCTCTCTTCCCCAAGCGAGGTAATCGCAATGCTAAAAGGACTGAAAACACACAAGAACAAAATGACATAAGGTAAGACATAAAACAAATCGCCTCGTAGAATAAACCACAAAGCAACAAAGAGTACAAAAGTACAAGTCACCCTGATGCTTCCTACCAAGTTTCTAGTCAATTCAGTGGCCTTTTGGTTCAGGAGAAGAAGAAGAAGAAAAAAAGAAAAAGATTTTCAAGATGGCTGCCACGGCGGCCATCTTGGATTTCCGATCAAAACGATTTTAACTATAGCTATTTTTGATCTACAAGTCGCCCCTATGCTTCCTACCAAGTTTCTAGTCTGTTGGCCCAGGGGTGTAGGAGAAGTGGCCTATGAAAGCAAATTGTTGACGCCGCACGACGGACGCGGGACGACGGACATTGACCGATCACAATAGCTCACCTTGAGCACTTCTTGCTCAAGTGAGCTAAGAACAAAGGATGGCGGATACAATTTTGTATGTGATATTAATTTCGATAATAAGAGAAATAAAATTGAAAGTAGCACCTGGTATTTATGCTTTGGTGGTTTAAGGGTTAGATGTTTCATCACTCTGATGTCATATACGATCGATATACACTTTATCTGTGACAAGTGATTTAAAATATCTCAACAAGTAAGAAAAGGTCACTCAGGAAAAGCAACAATCAAAGAACACAGTCATCTTAAAACAAAAGGTAAGAGAAAAAAGTCCAGGGAGTGCCACAATCACAAACCGCAGCCCTTCCCAGACACCAAGAGGAAGAGGAAACCGACAAATCTAAACAAGCACATATCGAACAAACGTACGAAAAGTACTAAGATTAGCTCTCTCTTCCCCAAGCGAGGTAATCGCAATGCTAAAAAACACAAGAACAAAATGACACAAGGTAAGACATGAAACAAATCGCCTCGTAGAATAAACCACAAAGCAACAAAGAGTAAGACTAACACCGGGGCCACCGCCTTAGGACGGTCAAGCCACCCAAAAGAAAGCATGCGAGTAACCAGTATCTTATCGTGGTTGTTCGGGTCCAACTCGGGCCATCTGTGAGAAAACTACTGTCTGCTCGTTAGATCACTATTACGAAAAAAAAGGTAAGAGAAAAGTCCTGGGAGCGCCGAAATTACAAGCCGCAGCCAATCCCGGACACCAAGAGGAAGAGGAAAGAGACAAACCAACATCAAGCGCAAATCAAACAGCCGTTCGAAAAGCGCTTGGATAAGCTCTTTGTTCCTAGAGCGAGGTAATCGCAATGCTAAAAGAACTTTAAAATACAAGGCCAAAACACGAGGCAACACGAAGTATAAATCGCCTCGTAGAATAAACCACTACACAGAGTAAGAACAACCCCAGGACCACCGCCTTCAAACGGTCAGTAGTATAAACTACCAGTATGGGGTGGGGGGGTAAAACAAGTAAGAGAAGTCCAGGGAATATCACAATCACAAGCCACAGCCCCTACCAGACACCAAGAGAAAGAGGAAAGACAAAAACGAATATGCACATATTGAACAAACGTACAAAAAGCACTTATACTAGCTCTCTCTTCACCAAGCGAGGTAATCGCATTATTAAAAAGACTGAAAAATACAAGAACAAAAAACACAAGGCAAGACAGCACAAATCGCCTTGTAGAATAAAAAAGGTAAGTCCAGGGAGTGACACAATTACAAACCGAAGCCCTTCCCAGACCCCAAGAGGAAGAGGAAACCGACAAATCCAAACAAGCACAAATCGAGTAGACGTACGAAAAGCACTAAGATTAGCTCTCTCTTCCTCAAGCGAGGTAATCGCAATACTAAAAGGACTTAAAAACACAAGAACAAAATGACACATGGAAAGACATACAACAAATCGCCTCGTAGAATAAACCACAAAGCAACAAAGAGTAAGACTAACACCGGGACCACCGCCTTAGAACGGTCAGTAGAGTAAACCACATGGGGGTTTAAAGCACTTTTACAGCTAGCTAACTTCACCCTAGGTCCCGATGCTACTCTTAATACAGAAACACATAAAAATTTGGTTCGCATAAAGGCTCCCAACTCAGTCAATTCATCAGAGCGAAAACACACAAATCAAATTAATCCTTATAATAAACAAAGACGAGTACTTATGGCTAATTCTACTGTATGCCAGAGTGAATGAAAACCAATAGTTGAACAACGGCGGGCCAAGCCAAAGACATATCGTCAAGCCCCAACCCACTGGTTAAAGTTTTACGAAGAGGCCGTCATTGGGTCTGAGGCCCGAACCGCCATCGTGCAATTAAAGAGTGAAGCAAAGCCATCAACAATGATTGGGTTGACAACTAGGCATGCAGTCTGCCGTATAATATCCAGGCAATATCCAATTCTTTTATAACGGTTAATAAGTTTTCTGAATTGCTCCGAAAAGTTAGATTTACCTACATTTTTTCTAAATCTGTACACTAAGATTAGTCACCGTAAAATTCGGTTTCCGGTATACCTTGTTGCAGTAGTGTTTTCAGACTGACGCTATATTTTTCTTACAAGGCACTGTGTCTGCGATAAAATTTCGAAAACGCCTTATGAAGTTTAAAATAACGATAGCCCTGCCTAAGAAGTTTGGCAGTAAGGGCTTTATTACGGTAGTTAAAGTCATTACGATTTGAAGAAGCTCTGGCGAATCTAATAAGTTGAGATATGTATACCCCATATGAGGTACTCCGGGGGACATCGCCATCCAGAAAAGGGAAATTGACTATATCAAAATCAAAATCGTCCCGTTTATCATAAATTTTGGTGGAAACCGTACCATTAGAAATACATAGATTCAAATCCAAAAAAGGTGCCTCGGTATCGGAAGAATTTGCTCTATTTAATTGGAGTTCCGTAGGGTATATCCGGTCCACCATTTGGTCAAAGTAAATATTGTCAATATTTAATAAATCAAGGTATCTTGAAGTTGAACTCAAAGCCTTAATAATGTCAGCCTGATTTTCACGTGAGAGAGACTTCATGAAATCTCTCTCATAACAAAAAAGAAACAAATCTGCAACAAGAGGAGCACAATTAGTTCCCATCGGAATACCAATAGTTTGCCTGTAAAGTTTAGTTCCAAATCTAATAAAAAATATTATCCAAAAGATAAACAAGGGCATCACAGACTTTTTGACACGACCATAAATTGTGATTATTATATATATCAGAAGTGAAAAAAGCACATACTTCGTTGCAGGCCAAATATTGGGTATTCTCCCGAATAAACGTTAGGTTAATTAAATCAATAAGTTTATCTTTTATAAGATGATGAGGTAACGTAGTATACAGTGTAGAAAAATCATATGTAGACAATTTAGAAGCCTGAAAGTTTTAGATTTAAATTTATTGAGAACATCATTGGAATTTTTAATTGACCAAAAATAGTTAATTCCGTCCCTTTCGTAAACAGTATCATAATATCTAATCCAATGTTTTTTAACAGCAGTAAGGCATGAAGTTAGCAGTTTGGACAAATTAGTAGTCGTACATGAACTAGAATTAGCAACCACAAAGCTACAAAGAGTAAGAACAACATCGGAGACACCGCCTCAGAACGATCAGTAGGATAAACTACAGGGAGCGGGCGGCGGGTGTATGTGGGGGAGGGGGAGGTTAAAGCACTTTTACAGCCGGCTAGCTTCACTCTGGCTGGCATCATCCATTGTTTAAACAAAGAAGAGCTTTTTCTAATTTAACGTGAATCTTTTCAAATAAATATATTTGTATTGTACATAGTACGTGCAATGGAAAATTGCATTTATGAAGTTACAAGGGAGCAGCATTATTTTAGTGGAAGCAAATTATCTAAATTGTCATATCTAATTATCTAGATTAACCTTTTGTCTACCATTTCAATTTTTAATAGTTGCAAAACATTATTACTAAAGAACACATGTGAAAAGTGTATTTAGGTTTTGTAATATCCGAAGCTGGCTATCATCGTATTAAAATAATGGAAATGTCTGATGTAAAGTGAATTCTTCAAAGCAAAAAAAATACTGACAATTTTGTCATTTAACTCTGTCTTAAGTAACATAATTTACCACACACTATGAAAGAAGTAAAAATTACATTTATTTTATATTTTAGCTGAGTCATCATTAAAAAATTCAAACAATGAGTATGACAGCATTTCTTTAAATAGTGAAAGAAATACTGGCGAAAAATACGTTACGAACAAGCCACAGTACCTCTAAATAGTAAAGTAGTTTTGGTCATGGTACCCAAGCCATAAATCAAACTCATAAATCCGTAAACTGAATAATCCACTGACGCTAATATCTCTATAAGGGGACGGCCATTTGAATTTCATATTGGGCGAGCGTGGAGTCTATGGATATTTACAAGCATTTTAAAGCCATATGATTTACTTTCCTTGTAGTGAAAATAGATCATTTATTTTCCACAAAATCAACTTAAAGTCACATAAAATATTTATTCTTCTAACATACACTGTCAGGTTATATTTGTTTGCTTTTGTATAGATGCTTTTACTTTAGGACGTCAGTGTCTGCTGTCTCTCTGTCCATCACATTACTAGCTTTGTACGTGTTAGTTTTAACTTGTTAGATGATATTTTATAAGATCAGTAGCATCTGTACATAGTGTCAGCATTTTCTCAAAAGAAGGGGCAGAAATGGGGCAGATGAATATAACACACACTCTCTGATCGGGAAATAAGTTAGCTGCAAAATATATGACATTCAATAAAGTTTGCTGAAAGAGGGCTATGTAAAACAAATAAAAGTAAATAAAACAAGAAAATGATATTTGAAAAATAAACTAGGTAACTCAGATGATAAACAACACCGTAAAGATACGAACAGAATATTAACCTCATTAAGTAGGGAATGATGAATTATAAGAAAAGCAGAGCATTGAAAGTGACATCCTGAAGATGTAAGTACGTCAGTAATGATATATGTGCATGTTACATATGGAGTGGCTGGAAAAAGATAAATTTTAAAAGCAAAAAGGAAGCATGGTCATTAAAAGTGAGTTCCTTAAGATGCAAGAAATGTTGGTTGGTTGATTTTATATTTAATGTCACTCAACAATCTTTCAGTTATGCCATGATGGTGTCTGGATGTGACGGTGGGATCTGATGCCATTTTAAAGTGATGCCCCCTTGCAGTTTCATGTCCCAGACACATTGACATCACATGCTGACACCGATGCGACCATTTCTAGCTCTGCTTCCATATGCTGAGCAACAAGCTAAAGAGCACCTCGTACCAATGCTTAATTTCCAGGCTGGGGTTCGAACCCACAACTCCCGACCCGAAAGCCGACGATTTACCAATAAGCTTTACAGGCCGATTGAAAGAAAACAGATACATGCATATATGCTGCATATGGGTGGGGGTCTGACGCATTATTTAAAAGTAGAAATACTGGTCGATAGCATATCCTAGCATGCAACCCTCGGGACCAAGCTACATGACTGTTTCAAAGAAAAAAGCAAATCTTGAAGTAAATATATAGAAACTTCCCGTAAAATCCCAGCATTGTTTTTCCTTAGTTTACAGGTCCAGCTGGCTTCCTCTGCTTTCTCTGCTTTATATAGGAGATTATATTGTAACTATGAAAACAATCGCCCCTTGAATCACAGAAAGATTAAATGAGGCATACTTTAGTTTAAAGGTAACATATAACAAGGCATACTTTAAATCTGAACAACAAAGACCCGCACTACGCAGACTGCACAGGGATTTTGCTACCTGACTACATAATATCTACTTTTTTAATACTAATGACAATGCACAGGAAGTGTCACATTCTAGATCATAGCCTACCAATGGCACCAATAGGAAGGGTACATAAACTATGACGCACAAATATACGTAACGAAATATTGAAAAGCAAAGCAACCAGCTCTCATCCGCAATGAGGTGATCACAAACCTAGATAGAACTCATCAAACGTAACAATAATACAGAAACAGGACATAACGTGAAAAATCCGGTAGCGAGGCTCCATAAAGTCATACACAGAAAGAAGAACATCAAAACCGCAACTTTAGAACGGTCAGTAGTAAAAAAACACATCTCAGAGGTTTTCTCTTACCTTTTTTTTTTTAAATCGATTTTAAAAGTGGCACATTTTCACCCTGGGTTCCGATATTGATCGGGTGACATAGAGGTTCCTCAGATTTAACGACAACATCAGTCCATTATATTGCTAGCAGTAAGTAATAGACGTAGGCAACATCAACAAAAGTATTGATTACCAGCCTCAGTTGTAGGAGTAACAAGCAGCAAAGCAGTATCAGCATCATTAGTGTGTAGCATCAACAAACGCAGTTATAAGCATCACCATCAGCAGCAGGAGTAAGTAGCTGCATCCGAATCGGGATTGAGTAATTTCACTAACACTGAGCAGTAGTACCAACAACAGGAGTGGATAGCTCCTTTACAGCAGACGTAAGTAGCTGCACCACGTACCAGAGTAAGTAGCAGCCTAAGGTTTTACGCGTCAAAAACAGGACTGTGTAATAGCATCAGCACCAGAAGTGAGTAGCAGCATTTGCAGCAGGTATGAGTAGCAGCTTTATCAGTAGAAGTAAGTAGCAACCGGAACTAAGAGGACTTGTGAGCTATAGAGTGAGCATCAGTCTAAGCAGTACGAATACGAAGCAGCAGCAACAGTAGCGGCATCAGCAACATGCCTGAATAGCAGCACCAAATGCAGCAATAAATAGCAATTTAAATTGGAGTGTGTACCAGCATACATGCAATAAGGATACTGCTACTAAATTCTGCTAATGATACTGGTAATATAGGGATCAAACATGGTTTTTCATGCATTAACATTCGCCAGGTCCCATGGGAGGTGTTGAAAACCGAGACCGAAGGCCGCGGTTTTCAACACCTCCCAAGGGACCTGGCGAATGTTAATGCATTGAAAACCCATGTTCGATCGCGATTATTGCAGAAAATCTGAAAACATTTGCTATGTTTCGCGCACTATTTTGTTTCGCCTTTTCAGCGATGTCTCGCGAACGTAATTTCCACGGACTATGCTCGTTCTAGGCCGGGCAGTATACATCTCGTAACGGCAGCAAATCTGTGGCCCTGGAGCGATCATATTGAAAGTTGCGTAGCCGTGCATTAACAGCGCGTGAATTGCCTTGTTAATACACGGCTTTTCGCCGGTTAATGCACGGCTGTTTATAACGTGCGTTACTGCTTTTTATGCAATAATATATGTTGCTGCTGATGCTGATATTTATGTTTTTCTGCAGTTATGTACTCCTGCTGCACGAACCTCTTTGTTGATAATGATACATACTCCTGCCGATTATTCTGATTCTGTAGCTGCTATTCAACTACTTACTCCTGCTTAAGATATTAAAACCCATCCTGCTGTAGATGTTAACAAGCAGAAAAATTATAAAACAATTGTCCTTGAATTGACAACGGTTGGCAGCTGACGTAAAACGTGCTAACTCACAAATTGGCCTTCATTGTGGTAATCGACCGAACGAAGTAGTCCTAATTGCGGAAACTGACCCTCATAGTGGGAACCAATCCCCGTTGTAGGACTTGTCCTCCCTTTGAATCATGCTGTTTTATAAACTAATATTGAACACTTGTTCGAAAATTCCCTTAAAATCCGAACTTCTTCCTTATTTCAAAAGCCCAGCTTGGTTCCTCTGTTGTGGACCAGATAATTGTCAAACTAAGAAAACAATTAGAAAGATTAAATGATGCATACTTTAAGGGAAACAGTTCTTAACAATAAAAACCCAAACCAACCTATGTTGTCTGGTTAGGGACTTTGCTGCTAACGGGAACAACAGCAACGTTGTAAAAAAGAACAATAAGAAAAAAGCAGCGCCAGCAGGAAGTGTTAGGAGTAGCACAAACAGCAGCAGTGTGTATCAACATTGACAGAAGGTAATACAAGCATAACTATTTTATAGCTACTGCTTCTGTAAAATAATTTCAAAGTATTATTATTTTCACAATAATTTGAAGCCGTTAAATTCAATTACTTTATAATGCAGCGGTTTCCGCCGGTGGTTTGCTCTACCGACCGTTCTAAGGCGGTGGTCCCGGCGTTGGTCTTACTCTTTGTAGCTTTGTGGTTTATTCTACGAGGCGATTTGTTGCATGTCTGTCCGTGTGTCATTTTGTTCTTGTGTTGTTCAGTCCTTTTAGTATTGTGATTACCTCGCTTGGGGAAGAGAGAGCTAATCATAGTACTTTTCGTACGTTTGTTCGGTTTGTGCTTGTTTATATTTGTCGGTTTCCTCTTCCTCTTGGGGTCTGGGAAGGGCTGCGGTTTGTGACTGTGGCATTCCCTGGACTTTTCCCTTACTTTTTTTTTTATATAACTTAATCGTACTGTTTGTGTTAGAACCTATGCCTACTACTGTAAATATGGCATTGTATCTTTCTACTGCTGCTCTGCATTGCTGATACTTACTCAAGCTGCTGGAATTGTTTACTAGTATGGCCGGTAGATGCATCAGCATTAGGAGTGAACAGCAGCATTAGCAGCAGGAATGAGTTGGATCACCACCAGCAAGAACGAGTAGAGCATTTCCAGCAGGAGTAAACAGCAGTATCCGCAACAGAGGGAATTGTCACCACAGGGTTGAGTTGCAGCCTCAGCAGCAGGAGTAAGTACTATTAGTAGCAACAATAGCAGCAGTGATAAGAAACACCCACAGCAGCAAAAGTAATTAGCATCACCAGCAGCACAAATAGGTAGCAGCAACTGAAGCAGACGTCAGCAGCATTTGCAAAGGAGTGAGTTGCAGACGTTAGCAGCATTTGCAAAGGAGTGAGTACCAGCCTTAGTAGCAGGAGTAATACGAAGCAGTAGCAGGAGTGAGTAACACTGTCAGCAATAGCAGTGTGTTGCATCAGCAAAAGCAGTTATAAGTATCACAAACTGCAGCAGTAATACCTGCATCAGAAGCAGGATTGAGTAATACTATTATCACTAGCACATAGCACTAGCATCAGCAGCGGTACCGATTAGCCGCTGGAGTGGGGAGCTGCTTTAACCATCAAAAGTCAGTAACATCACTTGCAGGAGAAAGTAGCAGCATCAGCAGCTGAAATTTGTATCGCCAGCGGCAGGATTGAGTAGCAACATCAGCGGTAGGATTGAGAAACAACACCTGCAGCAAATAAAAGTAGCATCTTTATCAGCAGGAGTAAGCAGCAACATTAAGAAAAGTGGTGAGGAGCAGAAACAGCAAGAATGACCAGCAGTGTATACAGCCCGAAAAGAAGCCGCGTCAGCAGCAGAAACATTATCACCAGTAGCAGTATGGTAGCAGCATCAAGAAAAACTCAATAGTAGCATTAACAGCAGCGGTAAACAGCAACATCAGTAGCAGAACTGTGTAGCAGCATCAGCGGCATGCAGCAGCTATATCAACATGAGTAAGAAGCAACATCAAGAGCTTAAGTGTATGGAAAGTAACAATTACTAGCAGCATCAACGACGCATTTAGCAGCATCAGGAGTGAGCAGCAGCTAGAGGCAATGGGTACCTCTGCAGTAGTAAGTAGTAGCATCTGCAACAGACGTAAGTAGCAGCATTTGCAGCAGAGTAAACAGTTGTATCAGGGTCAGGAGCAAATAGCAGCTACAGGACCACTAGTAAGCATCAGATTTATCAGCAGGGGTGTGTATCATAATCAAAAGCAGGAGAAGTTTGTGCAGCAGGATCAAGTAGCAGCATAAGATGCATAAGTAGTAGCATCAGCAGCAACAGTTAGTACTAGTATCGGTAAAGGATTTACTAGCATCATCGCCTTTGCAGGTGTGAGTAGCTGCTTTATCGGCAGCCACAGTGAGTAGCAGAATCAGCTGCAGAAGCAAGCAGCCGCAGAAAAAACGGGAGTTAGAAGAACAATCAAAATCAGGTACTTATCAGCAGACTGTAGCAGGATTAGCTTTGGAGGAAGCAGCAGCATCGGCAGTAGGAGCATCATAAGCAGATGGGATGAGTGGCAGCATGAGTATAGTATCAGCAGCCGGAGTAGGTTGAAGCATCTGTAGTAATGTAAATAGCCAGCAGGAGACAGTAGCTGCAACTGTAACAGCCATAAGCAGCAGTATCTGCTGCAGAGGTAAGTAACTGTATCAACAGCAAGAATGAATAGCAGCATTTGCAGGAGGCGTAAGCACCAGCGGCAGGAGACAGTAGCAGCATTTGCAGGAGGCGTAAGCACCAGCAACAGGAGACAGTATCAGCATTTGCAGGAGGCGTAAGCACCAGCGGCAGGAGACAGTACCAGCATTTGTAGGAGGCGTAAGCACCAGCGGCAGGAGACAGTAGCAGCATTTGCAGGAGGCGTAAGCACCAGCCGCATGAGACAGTAGCAGCATTTGCAGGAGGCGTAAGCACCAGCGGCAGGAGATAGTAGCAGTATTTGCAGGAGGCGTAAGCACCAGCGGTAGGAGACAGTAGCAGCATTTGCAGGAGGCGTAAGCACTAGCGGCATGAGACAGTAGCAGCATTTGCAGGAGGCGTAAGCACCAGCGGCAGGAGATAGTAGCAGCATTTGCAGGAGGCGTAAGCACCAGCGGTAGGAAACAGTAGCAGCATTTGCAGGAGGCGTAAGCACCAGCGGCAGGAGACAGTAGCAGCATTTGCAGGAGGCGTAAGCACCAGCGGCAGGAGACAGTAGCAGCATTTGCAGCAGAATTTGTATCTGCAGCAGGAGTAACCAGCAAATTCAGAGCACCGGCAGCACGTAGAAATCCTTCTTCGGTCAAGATTTATCCGATCATGTACACTTTTCGTGGGAACATCATTTTAAATTTCTTCGACGTTAAATTTAATAGAACAGATGCCATGCATTAAGCCCTTATCTTTACAATTACCTACGTATGACACGAAGAATCCGAGCAAACACACAACGCTGTTACAACGTCGTTACAATGTAACTGCAACGTCAAGACGTTGCAGCGACGTTGTAACAACGTTGTTGCTACGTTGTGTGTTTGCTGGGATAGCCCTCAATTCACAGACAAGTGTATCTCCGTGTGTGTTTCAAAGCTGCAATATTGATGTTTACGTTCCATAATATACATGTAGTTTTTTTCCTAAACAATACAAAATGGTGTAAGATGCTTGCACAAGACTTGAGCAAGTGCCCAGAGGGTTACAAATACCCCCGGCCAGCGCAATGTCTTAATTATAAAATATTTTAAAGTCAATGACAATGATATAAGACAAAATTAATGGACCATGAAATATAGGTCACTGACCTATATATAGTTTACAAGGTCAGTTTTTGAGTGACACTGGTCTATCATCCCAAGTACAACTTTTCTGGAGTAAATAGTCTTCAAGATATGAAGCTAAATCGCTGGACCATAAAGTATAGGTCACTGACCTACATATACTTGAGAGGTCAATCTGATGGTCAGATTCATCCATTGTACCAAATATGATGTTAATCCATTGAATACCATTTAATAATCTAGAAGATATTAAGCAAAATCTCTAGAATATGAAAATATAGGTCATGCCGATTTATATTTAGTTTGAGGTTAAAGTTTGGGTCACACTATGTCATTATATGTAAATATGACACTGAGGCATCAAACAGTGTGCGATATAAGACAAAATCACAGGGCTATGAAATAAAGGTCACATAATCCTGTTACGACCAAGCACTCCAACCGACGATTATCTGCCTTGGCAGATTATGCATAGCTTCTAAGTATGTATTCAATCTCTGACAACTGCGTCAGGAAGTCGACTCTTTGACTCAGTGGTTAGAGTATTGGATTTTTAACCGGGAGGACCGGTTGAAAAGTTTTTGATCAGTGGTTGCAGAGATATAAGTAATCGAAAAATTTCAAAGTAAAACTTCATTATAGCAAATGTCAACGGACGGAATCACGGACGAACGGAAGGAAGGAAGGAAGGACGGATGGAAAGACGGACGGACGGACGAACGGGTAGACGGAACCGATGAAAACTATATACCCCTTCGCCGGAGTATAATAAGTCTGTACAATTATTTAAACATTTCCACAAACAAGACATTACGTCGTTTTCGACTGCGTTTGGTGATATTAATGTGTCAATATCAGTTAGCATCTGCCACATGCTTTTTAAAAGACTCTCCTTTCGCTGGCTTTTATAAAGAAACTTTAAATATACATGGAATTTCTAGAATTGGCATAAACTACATAAAACACGCAGTCAAATTCTCGAAACTAGTCCATACACTCATCAAACGATGCTGACTTCCTTAATGTTTTTGGTATTTGCATATTTGATAAGAAATTAAGTCAATATGTCATCTTTCGACAATATGAAAATGAGGCTATCGTTAGACAGTAAACTCAACGATTCTAGTTTCTTCAGCATTGTTTTTATTCTGTCATAGTTGGTCTCATGTTCTAATCGAGAGTATCACAAACATAACACAGCAGTATAGTATAGAAATGCATTACGTTATTAAGTGATACGTGTGGCAAACGTTTTAACAAAACAGTATATGATAACCATGCAATAGTTTTGCGCGGTCCAGTGTCTCGAAACGGTTAACAACGCTAGCATTTCCAGGCACCGAAATAACGAACACCTTTAAAAATAAATAAAAAGGGTAAATTGTCATAGATTTTCTGACATACTCGAATTTTAAGTTACATTTGTAAAGACTAGAGTTTTTGTCAATCTCTTCCTGCTGAAGCAAAGTGTCACTGTTTCCATAGGATAATTATTTTTCCTTTACCAATTTAATCTATTTTTATTTAGCTGAGTAAACGTGTCTTCGAATTCTTTCAAGTATTTAATATCTGATGGTTATTTCAAATACCGCTCTGTGTATAGCATTTGGGTCGAAATACAGTCGAACTTCAATGGCTCGAACATCTTTGGGACCATGGAAATTTGTTCGAGATATGGGTACTTCGAGCCACTGAGGGTTAATCATGGCACCAGGTCAGGAAGCAAATAGCGATAATTTAGGGAAATCTTTTCGATTTTCTACACCATAATTGTAGAGTGTACTCTAATGAGTACACACAACATACAATTTCGTGATAAAATAAGAAAAATTCCCTAAATATTTGTTTTCTTGAGCTGGAAGAATTTCGTAGGGACTCAAAAAGTTCGAATAAGCCATGGTAAACGAGCCATCGGTGTTCGAGCTATCGAGGTTTGACTGTATGAACAGACATTGTAAATTTCTTGACAGCAAGAAAATCCTTAGCAACAACGCATGAAACTCCACAGCTGACAAAGTAATACAGACACTGTTCTGAAGATGGAAAATACTTGCAGCTGTCTTCGCCAATTGGTTAGTATAACCAGGTACACCGAATAATTTCTCTGATAACTGTAGGAGGAAATGTAATTACAATTACACTTTTGGGTCGTAAAATTGTCTTCGTGTTCTGAAGAACTGTTTCCAAGCAAATCCCATAGCATCTTACCGTTCCTCAAGGTGGTGCAGAACCTGAAAATAAGCAGATTTATCATGTTTCAATACATGAATATACAACTTATCATATTTCGGATCGAAAATCTAATTATACTTTGACATAATCATTTTCCAAGCTCTTGGCTTTTCGTTTCTTGACCATGGTAAGAAGTAATTAGATACTAGCAGTGGAAGTAAGAAACACAATTAGAGCAGTAGTAAGTAGCAACAACATCAGAAGCACATAGCTGTGTCAGGAGCACAAGTGAGAAACAGCATCGACAGCATGCTGAATAAGTAGCAGCAGCTAGCATCTTCATCAGAAGGACTGAAATATCAGCATCCTCAGCTGAAATGAATAGCATCAACAGCAGCAGGAGAAGAAGCATGAGCAGCAGAAGTAATAAGCTGCGCGAACAGCAAGATCGATTTGCAGCATCAGCAACAGGCGTGGACATCAGCACCAGGAGGTCGCGGATTCAACCCCCGCCGAGGTCGGCAACATTCTTTCGTGGAGATTGATCATGAAATATTTTCTACGGCCATTCTCTCCCTTCCGCTGATTCAAGAAGGGCAGTTGTCAGTTTCTGGCGAAAGAATGTGCACAATACTAGTTAACCGCTTAGAGGATTAAGCCTGCCCAGTAAACGTGTAGTCAGGTAAACTGACCGCGCTCGACATGACCCTATTGGGTTGACTGGGCCGTAAAACCTCAACACAAACAAAACCGTCAGCTGCAGTCGGGTAGGCAGCAGTATCAGCAGCAGAAGTGAGTAGCAGCAGCATCTGCTATAGTGAATAATAGTACCAGAAACATTAGGAATTAGCAACCTTTAGCAGCATTAGTAAGCAGCTGCGGTTGCAGTACATGTAAGTTACCATACCAGTAGCAGTAGTAATAGGAAATCTAATAGTCCTGCTTTTGCAAAGGGAGCAGTCGTTATTTATAATTTGCGAAGACGAATTATTGATAGCCATAATTCCATTGAGTGATATCCATAAATGTACCAAATTAACGATATCCATTATTCGAATAAATGATATCCATAATTCGAATTATTCAATAATCTAAATGATTTAAGGATATCTCTAATTCAAATTATGGATATCACTATTTCGATTTACGGATATCCATAAATCGAATTTATTATATCCATAAATGGGGTGATTTAATGATATCCATAATTGGAATTAGTGATATTCGTAATTGTAATTTGTGATATCCATAATTGGAATTAGTGATATCCATAAATCATTTAGATTAATGGATATCTTTACTTCGAATTATGGATATCACTACTTTGAATTAGGATATCATTAATTCGAATTATGAATATTCATAAATAATTATTGATATCCATAAATAATTATGGATATCACTAATTTGAAATATGGATATCACCAATTCAATTTATGGATATCTATAAATAATTATGGCTGTCTATAAATAGGGAATAAATAGTAAAACGGCGCCCAATAACTATAGACATTAAGTTCCTTTTTTTTTTTTTTTTTTTAATTCATTTCTGCCCACGACACGATAATGGTGGGTTATTTTAGTTTAACGTTTTTATTTCATTCAATATGCTTGAATTCATTTTTACCGAATCACCACGCTCCTTCGCAACATATTTGTCATATCAAACACTGTTTATTGTTTTCTCTCTATATATTACGACAACAAAAAACGACAAGCAACAATAATCAACTTACGTTAAGGTGTACGATACGAAAAAACACATTGACGTGATTGTTCATATCTAGCAAGTTCAGTCGTTAGATCTTGTCGATAACTATCAGTAAGCCCAAAATAATCAAAATATTCCGAGCTGTTTCATATTTTCACATCTCTTAACTGGAGTGCAAAGAAAACTGTTTTACCACTCTTCTCTGGAACCCTAGGAACTCAAGGGTGGGGGAGAGGGGGCGGGGTTCTCTGAATTTTGTCTGCTTCATAGGTGGTGCGCCAGCATGTAGTGTTTACCCCAAAAATATATACGGTATATTAGCCATATCCAAACAATACTCGGTATATCTGCCATCCCCAAACATTATCTGCAGATATAAACAGTTTCCAACAGTACCTCCGTTTTTACTTTAATTGCATTAAAAATAGAGTTGTTAAATGTAAATAAAAATAACTATCAGTTCAACAGAAGGTTCTAAATCAGATTCTTACAATACCTAAAAAAAATACCGAGAATTTTGATAGACAAAAAGCCACTTTTTTCCCAAAACCGCAAACAATAGTAAAAAAAAAGGTGAGAGAAAAGTCCATGGAGTGTCCCAATAACAAGCCGCAGTCTATCCCAGACACGATGGTGAAGAGGAAACAGACAAAACCAAACAAGCGCAAATCGAACAAACGTACGAAAAGCACTAAGATTAGCTTTCTCTTCGCCAAGCAAGGTAACTGCAATTCTAAAAGGACTGAAAAATACAAGAACAAAATAACACAAGGCAAGACTTAAAACAAATCGCCCCGTAATATAAATCACAAAGCAACTAAGACTAACACCTAGACCACCGCGGGAGAGGGGGTGTGGGGGTGGGGAGGGGTGGCGCGGGTAAAGCGCTTTTACGGCCAGCCAACTTCACCCTGGGTCGCGATGCTACTATTAATACAGAAATACATAAAAATTCGGTTCGCATAAAGGCTCCCAACTCAGTCAATGCATCAAAGCGAAACATATAAGTCAAATAAATCACTATGATAAGCAAAGACTCCTGGCTTATTTTACTGAGTGACAGAGTTAATGAAAATGAGTAGTTGAACCACGGCGGGCCAAAATTCAAAATTCTAAACCCAATAAATAATCTTAGCCTATGTAGCAGGCACTTATCTGAAGCCCTGAATTCACTGGTTTCCGGTTTTCCAATGAGGGCTCCTTGTAAAAGCCTTACTTACTAATTTACTTACTGACCGACCGGCCGACCGGCTGACTGACTTACGTTCACTTAATTTACTATCTATCTTTCCGTCCTACAACATCCCCTCGCGACGATTACGTGCAGGTAAATAACTCACTCACCGACTCACTCACTTAATTCGGGAGACCGCACTTCCGGTTGCCTCGTTCTGACTTGTCCCTAGATACGATGAAAACAAATGACCGCCGTAGCATTAATGTTCAGGCTATTTTTTTTTTTTTTTTTTTTTTTTTTTTTTATTTTGTTTGCACTGATCTGTTTTTCTGATAAATCATTATTTTTTATTTTAAAACAAATAAATAAATAAAAAATCAAAAAAATCCAGAATAATATATATTTTAACAAAACTATTTTTACCTCACACCTTCATTCCAATATTATAAAAAACGGACCAAACATAACTCCACCCTTATATATATAGCCAAACGGCTAATGTGGGCTATCACCATGGAAATCACCGAAATCACCATCAAGTGGGGTGGGGTGGAGTGATGTTGCGTGTGGTGGGTTGGTAGGTGTGAGTAAAGGTGGGTAAAAGTTAAGTTATGGTGGGATTTGGTTACGTAGGGTTAGTAAGGGCTATCGAATGTGGCCCCGAATACCTAAACCGGTGGAAATAATTGAAATTACCGTTTTTTTTTTATAAAGCTCTGGACACAAATCATACTGTCATATGATGGGGGTGGGGGGTGGCGGGTAGGGTAGTAGGACTACGACAGGATATGCTGTGTTATGCAAGCTGAGTATGGTTATCGAAGGGCCCGGACCCGTAGTGTAACGAACTCCCAGTGGAAATCACCGAAATCACCGTTCTTTAGTTATGCGCGATACCACTATTACATAAAAAATAATAGCAGGCAATAGATTGGAAGAAACAGCCCCTTTTAGATTTTATTACCCAACTGAATAACCTTGTCAACGGTCAGGTCAAAAACCTCAGGAAGGCTTTAGTCGACAATGGCAGCTTCAGACTGGCAGATTCACATAAACAATTCCTTGTTAGTAAAAAAGTCTGGGCAAACAAGACATACGACGAAAGACTGAGACTGTTTAGACGATTTCGTAAACACGAAGTGAAAAATGCACGACTGGTCAAATCGACAGACGGACAGTCCGAAGTAGTGGCTCCACGGACGAAAGGACAGAAAATAGGACAGCGGAGAAGACCTAGGACAGAAAGGACGACGACAGTGAGAACAAAAAAGAGGAAAAACTGAACGAGAACTTTGACATGTATTTTGTTTTGCTGTTTTTCATATAATTCTATATATAGTTTTATATTGTGTATACAATACTCAAATTGTCTCCGCAAAATGGTTCTATGCACAAGATATACCAAGCAGGCACCCAACGTTAAAATGACGTCGTTTCAACGTCGGTGCGACGTGATCACGTCCCATCGACGTTGATATGACGTCATTTTAACGTTGTGTGCCCACTGAGTATGTACACGTACTTTTAAAATTATTTTTTACATTTGAAGTACGATTTATTACTACCCGAACTGTGTTTATTTTCTAATTTTAAACAGTATTTTTTATATTACACACTTGTAACAAGTTTTGTAAAGTTTTGTAAAGAAGGTATGAGTTGACAAGATACGTTTATTTTTTATAGTTACTTTTAACAGAAATAACTTGACTGTTCCAAATATACAGTTTGTTTTACGCAATAAAATTCAAAGTAAGACATTTGATTGTTGAATATACAGTATAGAATTATATATGAGAGAGAGAGAGAGAGAGAGAGAGAGAGAGAGAGAGAGAGAGAGAGATTTTGATATTTTTGTAGAGAGAGAGAGAGAGAGAGAGAGAGAGAGAGAGAGAGAGAAAGAGAGGTTTTGGTATTTTAATAATGTCATGTTTTATGTATAAATAGTGAAATGAAATAAAACTTGGTATTCATTGCATTTCCCCTACGACAAACATGGCTTGTATACGGAGATTTCTTATTTCTGCTTTTTAGCATAGTACATAGTGTGTGGATATTTGTTAGGTATAAGTAGGAATGCAAAGTTCAGGGAACGCCACAATCAGAAGATGAGGCCAACTCACGGTACCCAGAGGAAGAAAACCAAAAATGCATAAAATTGACAAGTAGCATTATACGGACATACAAACAAGCAAATGACTCAGCTCTTATGTCCTTTCGACATCACTCGGAAAGACGTTTTTTTGCTAGGTGTTTTATTTTAAATGAAAATATTTTGTTCTGATTGACCATATCTTATGAGAAACCATTTGTCTTTTCTGTTTCTGTGTTTTGTTATCAAAATTGTACCCTAAAATTAAATTTATAGCCAAAAATTGGTCTGACCTATGCAATTTCTATAGTAAAGCGATTTTTTGGAATTTTTGATTAAGAAAACAATTTTCATGTTTATTTGCAGAATTTGAATTATTGATGTTTCACAACAATACTGTGAAAATTTCAGAAAAATTGAACAAGCAGAACTTGTTGAAAATCTGCTTCAAAATTATCTACCCTACAGATTTCTACATAATTTGCGTTCATTTTTACTATGGGGAAAAGTGAAAATATTTGATATTTTAAAAACCAGTGACTAGAATAAAAGTTTTGGTACATAGGTAGTTACGACAAATGGTTTTGCATTAAATAACAACAAAAGTTTGCAAATTTTCTTCTTCTGTGTAAAGTCCAGGCAAAAAATTACGACTTTCCAAAAGATGTTGAAAAGACAGTAATAGTGATTCCCCCATTATGCCCTTAACTTATCTCGCCCCTACCTAACAAATGACCCCTAACCCATCCCTACCCTATCCTGATCCAGCCTAACGTATCATACCTTTCCCATCCCACCCTTCCATGGTGATTTCGGTGGGGATTTCGGTGATTTCGGTTATTCTGGTGACCCCAATAAATTGGTAGTCAGTAAACTAACCTAGACTGAAGAAGTTGGGATGGACAGGGTTGAGGCAGCAGGTAGAAAGTGGGTGAAAGAAAGAAAAAGTCGCATAAGACAAAGGAGGGGGTGGGAGAAAGGAGGTTGGGTAGGAGAAAGGAGAACAGGGGTTGGAGAAAGGAGGAAGAGATAAGGAATAAAGCAAAAAAGTGGGAGAAAAGAGACGGTCTCCCTTTGGCTATATTTATTAAGTTCAACATCAGAAGGTTTGTTTAGTTTGGAAGTATGTTTATTGGCTAAGTTTTGTATCTCTGGAGAATTGTCGATCGGCTAAAGTTGTTAAGTTGAGCATTGGTTGGTGTGTTGAGTTTCGTATGTTTGTCGGTTGAGTTTGGTAACTAGGGAGGAATGTCGAACGACTTAAAGTCTTTAAGGTCAACACAGGTTGGTTAGTTTAGTTTAGTAATTATATCAGATGGGTTTGGTATCTTGAGGGGAATATTGATCAGCTTAATTTGTTAAATTCAACATCGGTCGGGGTATTTTTTTGGTATCTGAATATAGTATCTTGAAGGAATGTCTTTCGACTAAAGCTGTAAAGATCAACACTAGCCGGTGTGTTTGGTAAGTATGTTGGCTGTGTTTGGTATAGTTGGAGAAATGTTGATCGGCTTAAGTTGTTAAATTTAACAACATCCGCTGTATTTTTTTGGTAAGTGTGTCAGATGAATTGGTATCTTGGGGGGGAGTGGGGATGTTGATTTGCTGAGGTTGTCAAATTCAACACCGGTTGGTCCATTTAGTTTGGTAGGTATGTCCGGCTGTTTGATTTCTTGGGGGGGAAATGCTGATCGACTTATTAAAGTCATTAAAGAAATTCAACAACTACAGGTTTGTTGACTGATATTTTTGGGGGTATCTTGAGAAGAATGTTGATTGGCTAAAATTGTTTAGTTCAACACCGGTCGGTGCTTTTAGTTATGGATGTGTGTTATTTGAGTTTGTTAATGTTGGGAGGTTATTTGTCGGCTTAAGTAGTTAATTTCGATTCCGGTTGGTGTGTTTAGTTCAGTAGGTATGTCGGATGAGTTTCTTTTTTTTTTTATCCAGGGAAGAATGGCAATGGGCTAAAAATGTTTAAGTTCAACACCGGCTGATGTGTTTAGTCTGATAGGTGTATTGGCTGAATTAGGTATTTTGGGAGGAATGTTGATCGGTTAAATGAGATAAATTCAAAACAAGCCAGTGTGTTTAGTTTGGTAGATGTGCCAGCTGACTTTGGTATCTTGGAAGGAATATACGAATATATATAGTGATTGGCTAAAGTCCAACACCGGTTGGTGTGTTCAGTTTGGTAGGTGTGTCGGCTGAATTTGAAATCTTTGGAGGAATGATGATCGGCAAAAGCTGTTTAGTTCAACACCAGCCAGTGTGTTTAGTTTAGTATCTTGGGAGGAATGTTGATTGGGTGAACAATTTAATTCAACATCAGCATTGAACTAGGACTGGTAAAGAAGAAGTTTTTCAATAAAAAGTTCTATGCTATCTACATATTTTTGTTTCCCCAAAAAATCTATAGTAAAATAGTAGATTATAAAGCTGAGAGGTGAATACTCACTTAGATTTGTTTTTAGGCTAACAACCAGTCGCGGACCCTAGTATGTAGTTGTCATTTTGCATTTCAATGTTCAGACTTTAAGAGAGGCCTGAGTAGGGTAATCAATGCTCTGAGCCAGTGTACGTAATTTTTTTTTTTATAATGGTCTACAAGATAGGTGTAATAGAAATACGGAACACACAGGTAATTATCGAACACACTATCATATATTATTTTTATATTATTATTCCCATAATTCCGTTCACCGCAATAACTCCATTCACCCTCTTCTTAGAATAATATGAAAACAAATCTTTCTTAAATTTATACCACATTAAAATTGATAAGAAATAACTAACATTACATCTGATTTTGAAGAAAATCAGTTTTCGCTTACTATTTTATGCATAAATATCAAAATTTGTCACAAAATGCTAAATATTTAGGGGGTACCCCAAAAGAAATCACTTACCAGTGAAATGCATGTGAATGAATATAAATAGTACGGGCATGGCCAACAAAGGCAACGTTGACGCCGGCGAAGCCGGCGTCAACGGCAGCAGGCAACGTTGGCCTGCACGCCTGTAGTTAACACGCATGAAACACCTCTGTGTCCTGCCTATGTCTCTCAGCTCGGTGCGTACAAACACCGGATGGGTACGTACAAAAACCGGATCGGACCGGATCGGGCTCAATTACCGGATCGGACCGGACCGGACCGGACCCGGTTTTCTGTGCTATGGTCATTTTTTCTTCGATATTTTATTCTTTATGCACAGTTGGAAGAGGTTTACAGCATACAAAACTATTTTTACCCCACACCTTCATTCCAATATGATAAAAAACGGACCAAACATAACTCCACCCATATATATATATAGCCAAACGGCTAATGTAGGCTATGCTAGGAGTCTGTAGCATTTGCATTAGGTTCGGATGACAAGCCAGCACCAAACAGCGGGACAACGTCGGACCGACAACGATACGTTGTTACGTCGTATCGCCGTCGGCCAACACCATACCGTTGTTTTTTGTTGTTTTTTTTTTGTTCACAAACATAGATTGTTGGTACTCGTTAGGCTTGCCTTGCTGAGGCGGTTCTCACAAGTTCCCCGATTCTAGAAATATGAAAAATATCAGAATTTTTATCTTTTTTTTTTTTTTTTTTTTTTACATTTCGTTGGTAAATTTTAATGTAAAAGCAAGAATCATATTACCAGTAATCAAACACAAAGTTCAAAAAGCTTAATTATCAATCAATCTGTCAAGTGTCATCCAAAACACATATCACTTCTAATTGAATGATATGATGAGCTATTTTTTCTTCTTCTAATTAATGCTGGGGATTAAAATTAGTGATTGACTGATATATGGAAATGATGCTGCGAGTGATAAATTAATATAGTGATTGACTGATATATGTAAATGATGCTGCGAGTGAGGCAAAGTGGCGACGGAGTGATAGTATTGAATCCGCTAATGAAATAGCATCACATACTTAATTAAAAAACTAATACAGTATTAAAAATCCAACTAGAAAGAAAAAAAAAATCAAAATAATAGTCAAAATAGGGTCCGATCCTTTCCGATCCGGTAATTGAGCCCGATCCGGTCCGATCCGGTGTTTGTACGTACCCCTCTCAGGTGATCCGTGCCAAAGTTACCAATCTCACGACCCAAATCCGAATTGAAAACTGGCGAGAAACAGAATGATTCACCTGGCGCTTTCATCTCAGTTAGACAGAAGCATATCAGATACTATAACTCAAAGCGTCTGTTGATAATCGTAACCCTATAGAACCAGTCGGATTTTGACACTGTTTTTACGGAAATTATTTTTATACAAATTTTTTCTACACTTTTTTTTATAACTTCTATTTCATTAATTGAAGCAACTGCAGAATTTTCAAAACTACATAAAGCGTTTGAAAATATAATTATTTATTCTTGACTACTTCAGTAATGTTGGTCAACGTTAAAGAGACGCTCAATGGAAACGAACAGTCAATCATGGTGACATTCGGCGGGAATCGTAATTAAAAAAAAAAAAGTCAGTCTAGTGTTTTTATGTTTTGTTTTTTTTTTTGTTGTTGTTGTTTTTCGTCTGCATCGTTACAGATTGTGACCCTGTCCTGCATCAACAATAACACTTTGGCTAACTGAAAATTTAGCAATTGTCATGCCCGTTTCTAGGCAGTGCCTAAATTCATATTATCAACAATTAAGAACAGTTATAGTCTAAAATAAATGCTCATTATATTAATATGCATAGAATATATCTGGTTGCTTGTGATAATCGAAGAAATTTGAGTGAACGGAGTTATGAGAACATGCCCAAAACACCCCTTCACTTTCAGAAGATTGTAGAATGTAAAGATGTGAGTTTTATTTCTTTAAATCATAAGATTATCATAGGTATTTAATCAAATGTATAAAATATATGTACAGAAAATCATTCTTGCGATAAAAAAAAAAGATAGCAAAATTGCTGAACCTTAGGTGAACGGAGATGGGTTTTCAGGCTAATGTTAATTACAGTACTAAGTTAGATACTTACTTCCGGTACCTGTGCCAGTACTAAGTCTTTGACAAGCTAATACTTGTAAATAAATATGAGAAAATAATATTTCTTAATTTTGTGTTTTCTGTCACGGTATTTTTTTTTTTTTTTTTTTTTTTTTCATTTTTTTTAACTTCTTATCAATTTACAATTATATAGTATAATTTCGAAAGCACATAGAACATATTTGTCATCTCGTTACTTCGTTGTTACTGCGAGAACTGAAATGGCGGACAAATTTATCAAAATTGTTTGTGTAGTAACCAAGAAAATTTTTGATTATTGAAAAAGCTGAGCCATTTATACTGTTTTGATGAATTAGAATAATGAAAACTTTCTTTGACCATGGTGAAGAAAAAGTCTAAACCTGGCCGTACATCTAAAAAGAGAGGTAAAGCATAATATATCGTGTGTTGACATTCCGCGAACCATGTCGATACATGTTTACAAATTTTACTTCAACATTATTTCTTTGAATTTAAGAGAATCACTTTGTATATGCGTGTTCGCAACAAATAATATATACCATTTTTCCGAAGATTCAGTTGTCAACCGTTTATTTTTTTGCCCAGCTAGGCTGCATCATGTTCTTTTTTGAGTGGGGTATAGAGGAAGTTCTGAATCTGAATTAGGGTGACACACCATGTTAATCTTCCAATAATGCACTAGGTTCCTCTGGAACATTCTCACATATATATGATATACAGTGTGGCGGAATGGTCAATCCTCAGTGCTGGTTAAAATAAAGCATAAAAACATTGCTCTGAACTAGGGAACTGCAGCACCTATTCTTGTGTTACTGTGCTTTTGACATCTTTCAGAAACCTGTTTTTTGCTTGGAGCTTTACACAGCAGAAAAATGTCTTTCCAAGAGATGTCACAAGGACAGTAGTCTAGCAGGCATGTGTTATGCTGGCAGACTTTCGAAAGTGAATAATGGACAGATAGAAGGAATATTGTAGGCATTGACACTGCAATATGGCACAAGGAACTTATTGGCATGTCCTCATGGGTACATGCTGAGATCAGCAGTGGTGCTGCTGGTTTACGATCCTGTACATGATGGCCTTTGTTGGTGGCGGGTTTGTAGTTTTTCCAGCCTAGATCTTCCATCGTAGTTGTACCACTGCTCATATGTTTGCAGTCACTGTGGCAGAATCTTGCTTCATGATGTTAACAGCTTCCAGTTTGTTGATATAAGACTTGGTAGGAGGATCCCAAACAGAAGCTGAATACTCTAGCTGGGGATGCACCATAGTCTTGTAGCAGGTAGTTTTGACCTCCTTTGTTCATGCAGACAGTGACAGGTTCCTTTGCAAGAAAGCTACCATGTTTGCACTGACCTCAAGAGCCAGAGGTACCAGGATCAATCACCGTTGTAGGCAAGGAAATTTCATTTTCCGAACATGCCTTCCTTCGAGTCATTTGCAGGGATGATGTGAAAACAGTTTGCCATCCTTGGATCAAATTGTTAATTGGAGGCCCCCTGTGCAGCAAAAGTCATCCTCTGTGCAGGTTAAAGAACCCTTATTCAAAATGGTTATGTGTAGGCTTTCAACCTGCTACCCAGAATGTACAGAGTACACCATCTGTGAGTCCTCTTAGGAGGTTAAGATGTAATGGAAGAAAGAAAGAATATTCTTTCCCTTTTTTTTTGTAATGTCAAATAGCATTCATTCACCAAGGGTTGACAACAGGATAGTCTCTATACCTGGTCAATGTCACAAATCGTGAGACACTGTTGCAGCATTTGCTAGGCTCATCCACAAAGTCTAAACACTGTTGTCACTATCCAGGTACTAGCCACAGTGTACAATTGCTTTTAAAACTGTGAAAAAGTCACTCACTCTACCCAAATTGCCATAAAAACCAGCTCCTACAGATAGTCTGTAGAATTGCTCTATATACCTGTCATGTTACTTTCCCACAAAATTACCAACACTGCCCTACAAACTGAAGAAGATGCCTAATTAACGCTGCCAGGGACACCCATCCCTGCTGCATGGGTCCAGAGATGAAGTTGGTGTCATCGCACATCCCACTGCTGCTACAAACTAGTGTTTACCAGTCATACACAAAGTCCAGCATCATGATCTCTTTGGTCAGCCTTCTCATTAGTAAGAGGCAGGAGGCTAATTTGTTACACTGTAAAACACTTAAATTTTGCAGATGGAAATTTTGGCAGTTTTTATGAGTGGACCTGTTGGCGTATTTTTGATTTCCACAAAGAATGCAATATCTTATGTAGCCCTATACTAGGTGTTTCTTATGTGTGCGGTTCTACACGTTTTTTTGCAAGTGATACACGGTTGTTTTCAACTGAATTCCACATTGTATTGTTCTAAGTGAGTGAGTGAATACAAATCAGTTGTATTGTTATTTAATTACGCACTGACCCATAAATAGATGTGTCAAATATTCAATTATCAAGTTATTTTCAATGAGTATGGACAGTGGGATAAACAAGCAATCATCTCGGTGTTTTACTTGCCTAGAGCTCTGACTTGAACAAAGACTGATGGCGTATTGCCCTACATCATACTTGCCATATGTATTGGGAATATATTTCTGCCAATTTGTTATTTTTCTCTGCGCTTTTTTATCTTTATTGGCAGTTTTTTATTCTGGCATTTTTTCCTTGACCGCCAATAAGGCCAAGATAAAATGACCCCCAAATATAAATGTTTTACAGTACCAGGGTGGGCAACTATACAGTTCAGATTTACGATTGAAGAAGTCAAGAACAGACATTTATGTTTTCCTGTAATTAATCATGTATAATGTTTATTTTAATTTTCAGTTGGTTCCTGGCATGTTGAAGATGTCCAGGTGTCTACAGGGCTACCACCACAGGTTGAAGGCCAACTGCGATGTTTCTGTCGATTGTCTGTCAATCAGGTGACCTGGGATGTTCCCAACACACCAGATGTTACATATGTCCGCATAAAATGGTGGGGTGAACCTGGAGAGGGAGCTATATTTAGGTACTAAATACCACATTCTGATAAAGCATATTTGTTCTAATAATTAGGGCAAATATGTATACCATACCAGTACAGGGATATTTCTGGAAGCAGCCCTGTGCTGAAATGCCCATAATTTTTCAAAAGGCCCCCTTTTTTTGAAACTATGGGCCTTTTATAATGTAAAGGTATTGGGAAATGTTGTATACCCAATTTTCACAAGAATTTCCTTCAAAAGGCCCATGATGTCTATCAGTCAGAAATATCCCTGCTAGTACCATATTTACTGTATGTATTAGTTTATATTCAGACAGACAGGTCTGAGCAAACAGTGTAGACCCAGATGAGATGCTGCAGAACAGGGCATCTCATAGGGTTTACACTGTTTGCCACTCATCAATCAATTTTTAGACATAAACATCGAGTAGTAAATTGTACTTGTCCACAATTTTAGAACCAGTATGTTAAGGAGTTAAGGTGTCCAAATACTTAGGGTAAATACAGTACTTCTGTAGAATATTCATACAGCATTACTCCTTATCACACTGCCGGCCTCAGTGGCTCGGTCGGTAGCGTGTCCAGCTGGTGATCTGGGCCCAGTTGTTCAAAGCTAACGATGTCGTTAGTTAACGATCCGTTAAAATTTATATCGGGTCATACGCAAATATGTTGAAATTTTTTGCTGAAAAAAATGTGAGTAGCTTTTGCACTGCAAAAGCTACTCACATTTTTTCAGCAAAAAATATCAGAATATTGCATATTGAATCTGCTAAAACAGTTAACGAAATGACCCTTAACGAGCTCGTTAAGCTAACAACGCTTTGAACAACCAGGCCCAGGAGGTTGCAGATTCAATCCCACTAGTCCAGCAATATTCTTTCACAGAGATTGATCATGAAATATTTTCTATGGGGTCATTTTCTCCTTTCTGCTGATTCAAGAAAGGCAGTTGTCAGTTTCTGGTGAAAGAATGTGCACAAATACATTTGTACTGTTTAACTGCTTAAAGGACTAAGCTTGCCCAGGAGAAGTGTGTTAGGTAAAATGACGGGTTGACTTGATCCTAATGGGTTGACTGGGACATAAAATCTCAACTCAATGAAAATCCTTATCACACTACTTCTAAATTGGACAAGTCTTTCTTACATGGTTTTGTCAAGAAATACTGTTACATGTAAATGAAAATACATGTATGTCAGTTTAGTTTAAAAATGTGTATAAAGCTGGACCACTTATTGAGGTATCAGCATGCTGATGTGATTTTCCTTCTGTACTTTGATTCGGGTCACACGAATCACCGAAATACTGGAATACTACCAAAATACCGGAATACGCGTGAAAAATATAGGTATACCTGTGAAAGATACCTATTAAAGACACCAATATTGGCTTTAATTAATTAAGTAATATGTCAACCTAAAGGAAAGGGGATAATACTTTAACCACAAATAATTTGCAAATTGTCTTTGAAGTGTTTTTTTTTTATTTGAAAACATTGTTGATAATCCGCTAAATCAGAGCCAGAATATGACCGGAATATGCGTGAAAAATGTGAATTACCTACACTTCAAACGAAAAGTACATACAGTACAGCTCAGGTAAAAGAACTCAAAAAAAAAACAAAAAAACTATATACCCCGAATATCGGCGTTTTGCGGACTTCCCAAAAACACTGGGAATCCAACCGAGTAAACGTAATATTCAGCGGACAACACTCCCAAGTCCGCGCAAAGTATGCGTTATGCAAAGTTATACGAAGGGATCGTAATATTGTACCCAGAGACAATATTTCTGCGAAGTTATATGCGAAATTCCTCGGCGTAATTTGACTAAATACCTGTCCTTTTTTTTATTTATTTAATAAATAAATTTATTTAGATATATCTTTAATAAATATATTTATTTATTTGTATATTTATTTTTCTACCATATAGTACAGTCTGCGCGAAGGATATATCGCCCACGCTCATGCGGATGCGCAGGTTGATCTGAGTCGCTGGTAACAAAGGTCTTATTATCCCAAAGTGTTTTCCAAATTTCCGCATTCCGATCCACCTAAATTAGGTTCCCTTGTTTTCTTAAAATATTAACCAATGCTGCCTTGTTCCCTGAATATATTTGGGTATTCCCTAGGTCCAAAGAAAACCCCGGTAGCTCTATTCACTGTTCGAGCACATAACATGGGCCTCAACAAAGCTCCATATGAAAAAGTACCAGATTCTTTGGCTTAGTCTACTCCGGTCACATAAAGTGGGTCCGGCATGGTCATTTTTACTTAATATGCCGTAGAAAACAAAACAAACACATGAAAATCACAAAAACCACAAAGAGAATCAAACATCTGCCCCCAGTCGACAAGATACGTATTTATAGTTGGTATTCCTGTAACTGCCTTTTCCCGTCCCAGTAACAGCTAGGTCATAGAGAAATGTGGACTTTGGTTTAAAGTCCCATATGAAAGGCTTGATGAACCGGACGACAAAACGTACTATAGTATAATGTACGTGCGACCAGCAAAGACTCAGGTCAGTCTGTGCATCGACCCACTATATAAAGCAAGCTTATAGGATAGCCCAGAGTCCGAAGAAGGTGCATACTGTACGATCAGCGAAGGGTCTGTTCAGAATGTCACACTGGTTATCCCGGTTTGGACAGCCCGGCTATCGAAATTAAATACGATCAGCGAATGCTCTGATCAGAATATGCAGTTGCGCAGATTGACCCGAGTCTTCGCTCGTCGCACAAGTCGTTTTGTTAAACCCATAGATTGTAGGAGGTACATACGATTAGCGAAGGCTCTGATCATACTACTGATGTGCAGGCTCAGAGTGTGCAGGCTGATTCGTCTCTTCATACAACTTTTATTGTCGGTTTTCCATGCACAGATCCATGCGCGATTTGTTTGTGCAGACCATAACGCTTAACATTCTGGGTAAAGTTTTCAACAGAAGGCATTTTGAAATATTTTTCCATTCTTCCAAGAAAACAGGATTTGCATTTTATGCAAATCGTCTCCATTGTATGAAATGTCAAATCCTGTTTTCTTGGTAATAAAACAAATAACAATTTTTTTTTTGTCTTTTTTTGTCGTCTGCTGAATTAGCCCAGATAGTGGTAATTCGATACCCGCGAGCACCAAGTGTTATGTCTTTGAGCAAGACACTTTATCCGCGTATCTTAGTATTGGTTTCTACCCAGGAAGACTCTGCCTAGAATGTCCACAAGGGCATATGACAATATGGCCAAATAGCATTTTGAAGATGCTTTCCTGCCGATGCTAGTTTTATAAATCATATCATCATCATATCATTACCAGATTTTTGATTAATGTGCAGGTATAGGGGCAACATCCACATCAGTGGGCCCCCTTCCAGATAGCTGGCTTGCTGCACACATGCGTCTGAGCAATGTAGACCTAGAGCAGATGCTGCAGAACACGGCATCTGATCAGGGTCTACACTGTTTGCACCTCATCCAGCAATATTGTAGTGAAATGGACTTGTTAAAAATTTAGGACAAGTATGGTACAGTGTGAAGGCATCCCAAGACTTAGGTTAAATATGGTAAGAAAAATAATGCATGTACAGTGAACCCTCGTTACAACAACAGCATTTGTTCCCAAAGATGTTGCCATTAAAATGAATTTGCTGTTGTAAAGAATCCTTAATGGACAGAATGATATGTAAGACAGACCTTGTTTGATTGTCATTTCATCATAGAACATTTTTTTTTTTTACATTTGTTAGAATTGCCTCAATGAGGTGATTCTAGCAAATATCCAAAACCTATGTTGGGTGAAGTTTTCGTGCAATAGTCTTGCATAATTTCTCATTAACTGTCACCTCTTGAGCGAAGGTTTTGTGACATTCAAATTGTCATTATAATGAATTTTGTCGTTGCATTGAGTGTCAGTATAAAGAGGGTTGACTGTTTGTTGATACTCCCTCTAATCTGGAGCTAGAGCTGCGATGTCACTGTGTGATACAATACTCCAGCTAGGATTTAAGGGCAGTGGGGTGCCGGGTAGGGCACTTTCTGCCCAGTCATACAAGAATGAGGGCACCATGTGTCATGTGATATGCTACCGGTAAGTATCATGACCTGTTACAAAATATATTAATCCACAATAAATGCCTCAGACTAATATACACATACCCCGGTAAAGCTGACCTTTACACATTGATAACTTTTTTTTTATTTTTTGTCCAATTTTCATGAAATTTGCAGCAAAATGTAGTTTTATGTCTGGAGATGAAATAAGGCAAAGGGCAGCTTCAGAAGGGCAGAGGGGTGGCAGGAGAGGGCTAGGGTAGCCTGTCCCTCTATTTATAGCTAGCTGGAACACTGTATCAGTTGCTATTATGTAACAAACCTTCCCAGAGGAATTGTTAAGGAGAAGTATTTGGTGATAGTTCTGGGATAATTTTCTCCAGTTCTCCATAAACGCATATGTTGTGGGTACTCATTAGAAGCACTTCGCACAACATACATGTATGTTTTTATGGAGAAATAAGAAAAATTAGCCCAGAATTATGACAAAATACTCCTTAACAATTCCACTGCCTTCTCTTCACAGACCAGTAGATGTTAAGCGTGGAAATGCTACCCAGGCCAAAACAACAGCAAGGTATCCTGTCAGATCTGGGCCAAAACAGTTTGCCTCGTACCTCAGTGACATGGGCAGTCTAATAGTTGAGATTCTCAGTGGGACCATGATGGTTTCTATAGGAACAGCAGAGATACCACATTTAGGTCAGCTCTCACCAACAAGATCTATTATTGGATTCTTTCCAATCATCTCACCAACAGAGGAGAAGATAGGAGACCTACATGTAGCACTTGTGATTGAATCTCTGATGGGTAGGTATATCATTGCCAAGTGGGTAGCACTCCAGATCAGTCCCGAGGTTATAAAACTTTTTTCATGCTCAGCTCAGGTGAGCATGAAATTTTCTCTGCTAATAAATATGAAAATGCCAACAATAGTTGGCATTTTCATATTTATCAGCTGAGAAATTTTCTTGCTCAGCTATGTTTAGCAAGAAAGAATTTGCAATTGTTAGTAACTTGCAATTTAACAGGAAAAATTTCATACTTAGCTGAGTTGAGCATTAAAAAAGTTTTACAACCTCAGGGACAGGTCATGAGGTTCCAGGTTGGAATGCCTCAGGAATATAAATTCAGCTCATGGTTGCACAGTGCTTTATTTCACAGCACTTTTCAGTAGAACCTTTCTATTGTCTAGATACGATTTAAATTATGTTGAAGGGGATGTAAACACTCAGTCATTAGCATCATAATCCATAATCCATTTAGGATGTTTTTTGTTGTACAAAATACCGTATTCGACCTAATTACCGCACATACCCCTATAAGTGCACAGTTAAGCAATTCTGTTGTCTTCAGATTACAGCAAGTGTATTTTCTCGCTACTTCTTTATAAAGGCATATGTTGTGGGTACTCATTTGAATTGCATGGACTTGTCGATGCAATTCAAATGAGTACCCACAACATATGCTTTTATAAAGAAAATCAGAAAAGAAACCGCATAAGTATCATTAGACAAGTCTGTCCCTATCTTTAAGTTTTCTCAGTAGTTTTGAAAAATCTAAGCGCACGGTGTGGTAATTAGGTCGAATACAGTATTGATACTCATTGGATGTTTCGTCCCTTAAACATTTAAACATTCTGCATTCTGTAGCTGAATTACCAGACGATGGATTAGTAATCGTTTCATATTTTTTGCCAGAAATAAGGCATGAATGGGCCTCGTCCTCATCTAGCCTTGATCACACCTCATAGAGGGTCATTTGCAGAGAACCTCCATACGTAATCATGATAAGACTTTTATCAATAGTGGCTTGGATGGATCTTAGCGGATCTCCAAATATAGCTGTTTTGGGGTATCAAATTAAAAGCTATTGATGAGAACTTCACAGCAGTTGACTGAAATGGGTCTTACAAACATTCAGTCCAGAATCTATTAGAGATCATTATTAGGGTCTGGTATCCAAACATAGCCATGTGTCTAACTGAAGGCCTGGATGAGAACTTTGGTAGTTGATAGTGTAATTTTAACTCAGCTGCCCTATCTCGCCCACAAAATGACCGGTAGAGATCCAGCAGCTTTCCCATTTACTCTCTGCTGAGTTTCATTTACTCCAACAATTTTTCATGTTTCCCAACAAAATGAAGTGACTATGATGTTGTACAACGTGGGTACAAAATCAAGGGAAAATATTGGAGCTCCTGTTAAACCAATTCTGTTAATCCTTAACCTTTACTACTCTGAACTAATTTAGCAGATGTCAGATTGACAATAATTTTCTTACTTTTTCCAGAGAAAAGGCTGACATTTCATGCAAATTGTCTTCTAAGGAGTCAAAGCCTATTTTTGGTAAAATAAAAAAAAAAAATCAAAATGTCCTCTGTTGAAATTTTTACCTAGCATGCAGAGCACTAAACAAAACATTGAACAACTGTCTTGTCTATTTCAGCATCTTATGACAGTACTGGGTCCATTCCAACCACTGATATCAGCATGGAGACATACACTTCACATGTCACTCAGGAATCTGCTTACCCCAAACGAAATCAGCCAGTTCCCCACTCAGAACAGCCTAGGAAACCAGTAGAGGATCCATTTATATCTCCTGCTTCACATCAGGTACATTACTGAGTTCTGCTTAACCCATTTTAGTTGTGAAAACCCCAAAAAGGATGATTGGCAAACAGTGCAGATCATCTGATCAGGGTCTGCACTGTTTGCATTTAATACAAGAATTTCTATAAACTATAATATGAATTTAATAGGTGCTACCTATATCCCTGCGTCTAAATTATCATCACAAGATTGGCCAGATCTAACTGAATTTGATTTTAGACCACGCTTCACTTCTGAATCCACTGCATGAATTGCAATATAATGTCCAAGTCAACAGTCGGCATGGTCGCCGTGCCAACAGCCTCTGCCAAATCACAGAACGCTTATTGTTTTTCAAGATAAGCACTGAACCACCCAAGCGTCCATGGGACCATCACAGTTTTGGTCATACACATCATTGGTCACATAGACAGCTAGTCTTAGTGGTTCGAGTTGGACACACTTATTAATAATAAAAACTACTATTGGAACTAGACTGGTCTTAATAGTTGTGGTAGAAGATTCTACTTGACGTAAGTGGGTTAACATAACTGCAGATAAGAACAGCAAGTACTATATTTACCATATGTATTCAGACAGGCCTGAGCAAAAACCATGGCATCTCATCAGGGTCCCTGTTTGCCACGCACCAGGAATTTTTAGACACAACATCGGGTAGTAAATTGTACTTGTTCAAATTTTAAATCATATATGGTAAAGAGTTGATGTGTCCGAATACTTAGGGTAAATGTAGTATCAATATATTGATAGAGCATAGCTCGGAATACCGTATTTACCATATGTATTCGGACAGACAGGCCCGAGCAAACAGTATAGACCCAGATGAGACGCCGCAGAACGCGGCGTCTCATCTGGGTCTACACTGTTTGCCACTCATCCAGCAATTTTTAGACACAACATCGGGTAGTGAATTGTACTGGTTCAAATTTTAGAACATATATGGTAAGGAGTTGAGGTGTCCGAATACTTAGGGTAAATACGGTAAGTATTCTTTTTTCTTAATTCTCCACAAAAAAATGTGTTTTGGTTACTTCACAGTATACTTCATGGAAAAATAACTTCTGTATAGCATGATTTTTTTTTTTAAATTTTTTTCTTATTATTTCAGAATGGAGAAAGTCATGCGGTAAATGGTTACGTGGAAGATTTACGACAACGGTTGAACTATGAGCCAGACCCTGTACAGAGACACTATCTGCCTAAAGACTCTGGTAGTACTGTTGCTATAACAACCAATGGTGACATCATAAGAACAGATAACCTACATTCAGAAATGGATCAGTCAAATGATGGTATGCTGTAGGTCTAGGGGTATCAAGTAAATATTTTTCCACAAAAATATATGTTGTGGGTACAGTAGAATTTCTGGAAGGCAATGAAGCACCAACAGTATCCCATTTATCGACAGGCAAAAATTCCAGACTGCACGTTATATCTAATTGATCATGTAACCTATTTATGCAGAGTGGACTTTTCTAGCTAAAGTCTTTGAACAGGTCAGTTTCCATTAGAAGGGGTGTCTGGTTAGTTTTTATTATTACCATGTTTAAAAGAAATTCCTGTATTTAATGCAAACAGTGTAGACCTCGATCAGATGCTGCATTCTGTGGCATCTGATCTGGATCTTCACTGTTTGCCAATATCCCTTTTGTGGGACACTAGCCATAATTGGGTTAAAGGCTGATCTTTGATGTAAGTGTGTGTGGAAACAAATGATGCAGATTTCTATCAGGAAAAACTGATTATGTCCTTTGTTTGAAATTTTAGAAGTTACAATTTGGAAATGTGGATACAGTAAAAATATTTAGGTAGGTTAGTATTCAGATGCAGAGTTCAATCTAGGCAGCGTTTTTGTGCCGTCGACACATTTTATACAATCCTGTCACGTTTTAAATAAATCTGATGCATCCAGGCACCCCAGAAATGCAAGTTCTGATGCTTTCTGACTCAGCAGGGCACTGTCACTTAAATAGTTTTTAGCTAACAATTTACTTTTGTTTTCCACTTGCAGATTTTAGATGTGAATTACCTGTACAAGCAACTAGCTGTTAATTTTGGCTGTTGTTTATGGATATATGGTAGATAGTTTCAGGACATTTTCATTTTAAATAGAAATGTCTCTCACACTGAGAAAAAAAACAAAACCCTATCGCATATATGTTGTGTTATCCTTTAAGAATTGTCTATGGTTTTGTGGAGTAAAGAAAACAAAATAGATATGTTCTGTACAAAAAGAATCCTTTATTTTTTATCATCTGGATCTGAGATGTTCATGCTTTATTGTGGCATTATCCAAATAACCTTAACCCTTGTCATGCGGAATAAAAATGCCACGCCCACTTCTAATTTCCAGCCAGTCAGATTACTTGATCTGGGTTTTGATCCCGGTTTTTCATAGAAATTCACATATTTAATGACAAACTGTGTAGATCCAGATCTTCAGAAGCCAACTGATCTGGATCTGCACTGTATGCTAAGACAGGGCATCTCATGTTCAGCAAGAGGAGGGTTAAGTATTGGGAGAGACAGGCCTAAGCAAACAGTGTAAACCCAGATCAAATGCAGAACTTCGTCTGATTAGGATCTGCACTGTTTGCCACTCATCCAGCAGTTTTTATACACATCAGGGCCCAATTGTTCAAAGCGTCGTTAGCTTAACGAGCTCGTTAAGGGTAATTTCGTTAACTGTTTTAGCGGGTTCAATATACAATATTTTGATATTTTTTGCTGAAAAAATGTGAGTAGCTTTTGCAGTGCAAAAGCTTCTCACATTTTTTCAGCAAAAAATTTCAGCATATTTGCGTATCACTCGATGTAAATTTTAACGAATCGTTAACTAACGACGTCGTTAGCTTTGAACAACTGGTCCCAGACTAGTACTGGGTGGTTGGGTGGTGCGAAGGTGTCATGTATCTTTTGTCACCAGGGCGTCCAGCTGATATTGGCTTATAGTTGGGCAAGGCCTGCTATCCTTGTAGCAGGTAAGGGTAGGGAGGTGTTGTTTTTATTTCTTCTGTTTCTTCACTTTCATTCCTGTTCCTCTTTCTTCCCTGTCCCTCTCTTTCATCTCTTCTGCTATCTCTTCTGTCTCTTTTCTCCCTTTCTCTGGGAGACGACACAAAATGACCCACAAGGGTTGACGTGTCGTTAAACCCCAACTCAGTCAAAAACCCAGACTAGTAAAATGGACTGGTTCAAACTTTAGGACAAGTATGGTAAGGAATCTAGGGTGTCAGAATATTTAGGATAAATATGGTATCAACATATATTTTCAGAATCATCTCAGCAAGTACATTCCAGTACTGGAAGAGATTTACTGTCTGTGCTATTGAACAAGGGAAATAAACTTCGTGAAGAAATGATCATATCTGCTCTAGACAGTAAAGCTAAGACAGAGCCAGGGGGACAAACATCAGAGACAGAACCTAAACATATTCATGAACCTATAGAGATTGATGAACCTAATTTATCACTTAGGTAAGTAAAAGGAAAAGTTTAAAGACAGCAATTGTTGTATCATACATAAAAGACCTTTGACATCAATGCAAATAGCAAAGGCCCAGCTAAGCAATACCATCCACACAATTGGTAGCTTCAGATAGGAGGGGGTAGCCACATAATAAGTTTTGTTATTTCTCCACAAAAACATGTTTGGTACTCATTAGTAGCACCTCGGCAAGGCATTTCTAATGACTGCTACAACATATTTTCATAGAGAAATTGCCATCCTCAGTAGCTCTATTGGATGCCCATCCAACTGGTGACGAGGAGGTTGCGGGTTTGACCCCCCGCCAGGTCGGCAGCATTCTTTTTTGGAGATTGATCATGGAATATTTTCTAGTCATTCTCTCCCTTCCGCAGATTCAAGAAGGGCAGTTGTCTTGTGGCGAAAGAATGTGCACAATAAATACTGACAAACTGCTTAGAGGACTAAGCCTGCCCAGTAAAAGTGTGGTAAGGTGAACTGACTGTGCTCAACATGGCCCCATTAGGTTGACTGAGCCATAAAACCTCAACATAAACAAATATGGAGAAATAACTAAAATATCAGTACATTTCAGTTGAAAATAGGGCCTTATCTGGTGCTAAGCAATCTGATCAGGGTCATTGCTGTTCAATGGGGGAAAGACTGGATACTCTAGAAACTACTGATGAAGTGATGGCTGATCTGGGTTATCTGAACCTTACATCTTGCTGGTGATAAGGGGATGGGATACACATAGTAGATTTGCCACAGTTTTTAACAAGGGAGACAACTTTTGTGACATCGTGTTTATTTTCCTGTACACTAAACCCTTTTGAAAAGGGATTTGCTTTACTTTCTAACAAAATAATTTGCTTTCAATGGGAGCAAAACATTCCTTTCTATTAGAGTAGTCCCTTTTCTGATGGAAGGCAAAAATAAATTTTGATAGTAACAGCCAGTGAAAGTGCATCCAGTCCCCGTACATTCAGCAGGAGAATGGATATGCTTAAAAGCAAACATCTCTAACATGCCTCTCTTCTCATTGTACTCTACTCTAAAGGAAGGAGGTAGGAATTTGCTGTAGTTGCAAATTCTTAGATTCTTTCTTTTAAGAGAAGCATCCATGTTTGAAAAGTTTTAGACACCTGAGTAGCCTCCATGTTTGAAAAGTTTAAGATACCTGTGAGGTAACTTTGTGTCTGGAACAGTCTCCCTTCTCAAAGTGGCAGTAAAATCTTTCAGGCCCAGTAGTTCAAAGTGTCGTTAGCTTAATATGCTTGTTAGTGGTCAAAATGTTAACTTCTCTAGTAAGTACAATATCTAATTTACAGGTATTTTTGCCGACAAAATGTGAGTAGAAATGCAAAAGCTACTCTCATTTTTTCAGCAAAAATATTGGCATATATGCCATATTTAATGATCAAAGTTTCAATGATTAGTTAACTAACGACATCATTAGTTTTGAACAACTAGGCCCAGGTCTTTTGCTTTCATCTTTTAAAAGTGCTCAAGATCATCTTTAGTTATGATGTTATGTGTATTTTTGACCAGTTGGTAGAGCCTTTGGTTCGGGTAGTTGTGGGTTTGATCCCATGCGGGTCATATCTAAGACTTTATACCTTCCCATACAATAGTGCTGGGGTATAATGGTATCACATTGGTCATCCATGTGTATGACCATCCGTCAGTCTGTCGCCTCTCCGTCTGTATTTTCATTTCCAGACAATAACTTGAGTCAATGGGTTTTCACCAAACTTGGTATATGCATTGATATTTTAGAGATCTTGTTTGGGATTGCTAATGAGCAAATTTCTTTAAATTTTGAGAGTTATCTGCCCACAACACAATAATGGCAGGGTATTATTATTTTAGATTTTTATGGAAAACGGGTACTTGGGGCTCTGCAATAGGAAGCAGGGCTAAGACTGATCATACTCGGTGTCATGTGACTAAGGATAATATCATGTCATTACAGTGCAATGATACTATAAAAGGGCATCAGTTCCCACCATCACATCCAGACACCATCATCACAACATGACTGAAAGATTGTTGACACCTGTGTTAAATCTCAACTTACCTCAGATAAATGTAACATGTATCTTGGAGATAAAAATACTGACATTTGTTTCTTATTTCTCAATGATAGGAGTTCAAATGGGAGTTTTCTGAAGGAAATATTAAAAGAAGAGAAGATCGCTACTGGAACCACCAATGGTATGGAAGATAGAGCCTTAGACCTTGTCCTAGGAGATGACCTTGATACTGATCTCTTGGTAGGTGGAAAAAGAATTGATCTCTGATTGGCAAACTTGTCTTGAGAAGTTACCAGCATGGATTTAAAAAAAAAAAAAAAAACGGTCCTTTAACCGTTGTCCTGCTGAACCTGGATATACCCTGCCTTTGCAAACAGTATAGATCCAGATCAGTTGGCTTCTGAAGAAGCCAACTGATCTGGATCTGCACTGTTTGCCATTAAGTTTATGAATTTATTGCAACGATCCGGATCAAGTAATCTGATTGGCTGAAAATTAAAAGTGGGCGTGGCATCTTAATTTATTCAGCAGGACAAGGGTTAACTTTTTCATTGCAACAGACTAGATACTTGGGCATACAGTGTAGATCCAGAAGAGGTGGCTTATACTGATTCATCTCATCAGGGTCTATATTGTTTGCCATTCTGTAACTGACACCCCCACTTGTGCCAATGGATATGTTAAAGTAAAAAGATAACAGAGTTCACTTCAGAAATTCAGGAGTTTAAGGATTAAAACAGACTGACAGCTTCATACAGATTCTTTAATTTGTAATAGGCATGTTTTCAGATAAGAAACTTTTGTTTTTTGTTGTTGTTGTTTGCTATACTTAATATAACACTCTCATGTCTTAAATTAGCACTCTCTGTTCATTGTCATGAACTACAGTAGCCATAAACTTTGTAAACATGCAATGACTGCTAATGCTGATCTGGGCCTGCTTTGTCCCCAAATTGCCTTTTTCGTGTGTTGAGCATCATTTGTTTTCCTTTTTACAGATGTACAATAACCTGGTTGGTAGTCCACACTCCAGTATTTCTAATGATGACTTGGGCAGTGATCCTGGGGATCCTATCCACAGTGAATCAATACTCAATGAACTGTTCTACAAACAAGTGGTAAGAACAAATATTACAACTAGGTACTCGGGATACAGGGAAGCAAATCATATGAGTACATATGGCATATTTTTAATAGCAAAGGAATGAGAAAAATTGTTGATTTTTATACAGTCATGAACATAACGCAATTCCTATTTTATTTTTATGTTTAACATACAGACAACCCTCTTTATACCGACCCTCGATACAGCAACAAAATTTGTTATAAAGACAATTTGACTGTCACGAAACCTTTGCTTAAGAGGTAACAATTACTTACAAATTATGCAAGAAATATTGTACTTAATACTTAAAGAAACATATGTTTGTGATATTTGTTAGAATTGCCTCAGTGAGGTGATTCTAACAAATATCCAAAACATATGATCTGTGAGGGAATAAGAACAAAACAAGACCTTTTTACATATCAGTATGCTCATTAAGTATTCTGTACAACAGCAAATTCTTTTTAATGGCAATGTTTTTGTGAGCAAATGATGTTGTTGCTACGAGGGTTCACTGTACTAGGCTCAAGTTCTCCATAGAATCTGAAGATGTCATAGCACTAGTTAAGGCGCTTTTTTCAATCCAAAAGTATTGATATTTTTCTTATTTCTCCACGAAAACATATGTTGTGGGTACTCATTAGAAGTGCCTCGCCAAGGCGCTTCTAATGAGTACCCACGCCATATGTTTTCGTGGAGAAATAAGAAAAATATTTACCGTATACCCTCCCTTATCTAGACCTATGCAGCAGTTATGAGCCACAACATTAGAAAACATTCCTTCAGACATGTGTGCCCAGCAACGATTCAGATTAGCCTGCATTTTTGCAGTCTGATTAGAATCATCACTGGGCACATTTTGGATAGTCCAAGATGCATAGCTTCTTCATGTGGACAACAAAGACATGGTTGGGGGCAGTTGGCAGAAGGTACATTTTCACCAAACTGATGGACATTATAGAAGTCCAGCTCAACAGCTGTACATTCATTAGCTTGCCTGAACGAAGTCCAGGGCTATTGCACTACCACCGGCATCGGCGTCGGCATCCACATTTCGGTTAAAGTTTTTAAAGCGCTTATATTTTCCAGACCATTTTGATAGATTTGGTTTGTATTTGGTATGATGATAGATATAGTTCCAAAGTTTTATTCAGCAATACCCCAGCCCATTACCTCAAGGTCAAGGTCATGGACTTAGAAATTTTTAATGTTAAAAGTTTTTTAAGAGCTCATATTTTCCAAACTATAGGATGGATTTTGTTCATATTTGGTATGATGATAGCTACAGTTCCATAGTTTTTTTCAGTGATACCTTGCCCATGCCTATGACCTCAAGGTCAAGGTCACAGACTTAAAAACTTTATATTAAAGTTTTTTAAGAGCTCATATTTTCCAACCCATTGATGGATTTTGTTCATATTTGGTATGATGATAGATACAGGTCCAAAGTTTTATTTCGCCTCAAGGTCAAAGTTAAGAATAGAAATTTTATATTAAACTGTTTTAAGAGCTCTTATTTTCCAAAATATGCAAAAGATTTGTTGCATATTTGGAATGATAATAGATATAGGTCCAAAGTTATATTCGTCATCACCCCCACCAATGCCTCTGACCTCAAGGTCAAGATCACAGACTTAGAAATTTCATATTTGATCCCTGATAATGTCATAGTCATGACAATAAATGACCAAACCAAAGCACAAGAAATCTTATCAAGAGCTAAAATGCCATAACATTTCCTCTTACCATAATGATCCTAAGTATTGGGACAGATAGGCCTAAGCAAACAGTTTAGCTAGCACCATGTTTGCTTTTGATCCCAGCAATAGTGTTATAAAGAGGTTGTGGTGTGTTTTCTTAACCCTGGTCCTGCTGAACCCGGATATGCCTTGTCTTTGCAAACAGTGCAGATCCAGATCAGTTGGCTTCTGAAGAAGCCAACTGATCTGGATCCACTGTTTGTCATTCAGTATGTGAATTTAATCAACAATCTGGATTATGTATTCTGATTGGCTGACATTTAGAAATGGGTGTGTCATCTTAATTTATTCAGCATGATAAGGGTTTTAATGTAAGTATGGTTGTCCATCTTATTAGAATTGTCTTACCAGAGAAATTGTTAAGGCGGAGTATTTGGTGATAATTATGGGATAATTTTCTCCAGTTCTCCATGAAAACATATGTTGTGGGTACTCATTAGAAGCGCCTCGGCAACATACGGTGGTTCCTGCATACTTTAACTGCTTCAGTGAAGGTAAATGCCCAGACTGATCTATCAACCTCTTTTCTGTGAAAAATAGGAAAAACATTTTGAAATGTCTTCTATAAAATACTGTCTCTCCTAAATCTGTGGTACTTTCTTTTGGGTAAAATTATTTAATTTGTTATCGTTTACCACTCTCTGGGCTAATTCAGCAGACAACAAATTGGTGATATTTTTTATGGAGAAATAAGAAAAATTATCCCAGAATTATCACCTAATACGCTTTCTTAACAATTCCTCTGGTATTTCTCAAGAAAATATATTAAAAAAAAAAAAAAAAAAGTGTCTTTGAGCATATTTCATTCTTAGTCTCATCAGTACCTTTTCCATTCTGAGCTACAGTGTTTGCAAAGGCATGGCATATCTGGCTTTCAGCAGGACTAGGATAAAGATCAGTAGAATAGATTGGAGTTTTTATCTAAACATAATTTTCTTCTTTATTTACAGGCTAGTGCAGATGAACTTAGTGACCTCAGCTGTGATGAAAAGACAACTAAGAAACATAAAGATTTGGACGATCCGACAAACCTGGTAATTTCTTGTCACACCTACAGTGGTACAGGCATGAGGGGTTATCCACAAAATATTTTTCTTATTTCTTCAGGAAAACATTTGATATGACTACTCATTACCAATGCCTTGACACTGAGTACAGTAAAACCTGTGTAAGAGAGCCACCTTCGAGACTGACTTTAAATAGTCATTGATGTGGAAAAAGATTTCTGTCTTATAAAGGTACATGTCATGTAATTTTGCTAGCAAAATTACATGACATGTACCTTTATAAGACAACCACCTTTCCACATCAACCACTAAGGTCAGTTTCAAAGGTGGCTGTCTTACACAGGTTTTACTGTACCCACAACTTAAGTTTTTGTCAGGAAATAAAAAAAATGGCGGTGCTTTTTTGTTGTAAAAAGCACCTTTTCTGGAGCTTTGTACAGAGTTCTATAATGATCCTGAATTAACCACAATTTCTTAGCTTAGTTTACATCTAAATTCAGATTGTATCATCAGACAAGGCAGTTACCAAGCATCGTTCTCTTTTTTCTCAGTTAGAAGATGGTTACTCAGATTCTCCCTATAAAAGTTAGATGTGTAGAATACCAAGAAGGGCTGTGGAAATACCATGCCTGATTTGTCCAACTTGTCCGCTTTCCCTGGGGACAAGTTAGAAATTTCAAGAAATTTCAGAATACTTGTCCTGGGACACAGATTTCATAGTTCTAAATAAGAAGAACATTTATGAGATATTATATATTTTTTGCTTATTTCTCAAAGAAAACAGATGTCCTGGGTACTCATTAGAAGTGCCTCCCTGAGGCACATCTAATGAGAACCAACAACATTTGTTTTCTTTGAGAAATCAAGAAAATGTCAAATATTGGGCAAGTAACTCTTGGTTGGACAAATCTATATTGACCATTTACTTGTCTGTGGACAAGTAATAAAATTTGATAATTCCACAGTCCTGCCAAGTGTAATTAGAAAGCTGCATCTGTTCTGTGCTCTTGTCTATTGCAATATATGAACACAGCTTAACTGAGCCTGCACTGGTTGCAGATATCAAACAGTTTCTTGTTTTTTCTGACAGTATATATTAGCACATTTACCAGAAATATTGGGACGACTTATAACCTTACCATACTTGGCCTAAAACTTGAAAAAGGCCATTTTACTTCCTGTTATTGAGTCTAGAAACAGCTAGATGAGTGGCAAACAGTGTAGACACAATCAGACATCACATTGGCACATTCTTAGGCAACTTATCTGGGTCTATACTATTTCTGAAGGCCTGTAAGTTCCAATACTTAAAGCAAATTTATACATATATATGGTCTTTGATTTCCAATTATTATTATTTTGTTTGAACAGAGACCTCCTTCAAGAAGCTCTTCCCTGTCCAGCCTTAATCTTGCCTTCCCAGAACCAGAGAAAAAGAAGCTGAAGCCAGTGAAAACACCAAAGAGGAAATCACGGTTAAAACTGCGACGTAAAGGTAGCAAGAAAAGACGAGGTTCAAAGTCTCGTTCACAGGGAAGCGCCAGTGATGTCAGTGACAGTGAAGCACTCAGTACGGCTAGTACACCAAGATCAGAATCCTCTAGGGTTTCTTTTGATATGGTGCCATCTGATATTGATGAACCACCATCTAAGGGTAATCACTTTGCTTTTATGCGTATAAGAGACATCTTAACCTTTGCCCTCAGAGCAACAGATAATTTTTGGGGCATTTGGGTATTTAACCCCATCAAAATTCAATCAATTGGGTAAAATGATATTTTTATTTTTCGGTTTGAGTAAAGATACCCCCAAAATGAAAATTAATTGGGTAAAACTTGTAAAACTGAAGGAAAGAGCACAAAAAAGCCTGAATTAGGTATTTAAAACCTGGTTTCGTTATACCCTGTTAATTTTATGATTAAATTTGTCATATGAAGAATAAAACACCTATTTATGTCAGTAATCATAATATTATAAAATAGTATTCATGTGCTTTTCTGGCCTTGAAACTTTAATTTTAACCTTTGAATTTGGAAATAATTGGGTACTCTGTCAAATCAATTGGGTATCAATACCCAAGTTTTTGAAAATAATTGAGTATTTGCTGAAAACATATGGGTATTTTACTCGGATACTCCCCTTATCTCTTGCCCTGTGTCCTGCTGAACCCAGATATGCCCTGCTTTTTGCAAACAGTGTAGATCCAGATCAGTTGGCTCCTCAAGAAACCAACTGATCTAGATCTACACTGTTTTTCATTTAGTATGTGAATTTGTATCAGCAACCTGGATCAAATAATCTGATTGGCTGAAAATTAGAAGTGGGCATGGCATCTTAATTTATTCAGCAGGACATATATATGTAACAAGGGTTAAGAGGAACTGATATACTTTCAAGGGAGGCAATTTGGCCAAAAATATTTCTGCCTCCCTTCTGAAAATGGGTCTGCATGAGTAGAACTATTTTCAGAAGGGGCTTGGTGTGCTGAAAGCAAACAAGAAGTCACATAGTTGTCTCCCTAGTGAAAAAAGGCAAAAAATCTAGCATATCAAGTCCCCTTATGCATCATAAACAGATTAACTAGTATTGTAGAGGCATGCCAGTTGGCAACATGTCAGTTTTAGCATTGTCCCAGTTTAAGGAGTGTCTTCAAAACCAGGAACTTGTCCCTGAACAAATCGGGGGGGCTAGTATGCTTTGTTATTTAACCCTTGCCATGCTGAATAAATTATGCTGCCACCCCATTTCTAATAGTCAGCCATTCAGATTACTTGATCGAGTTTGTTGATACAAAGTCACATACTTCTTGATAAACAATGCAGATCTAGATCAGTTGCTCTTCAGAAGCTAACTGATCTGGATCTACACTGTTTGCAAAGGCAGGGCATATCCTGGTTCAGCAGAACTAGGGTTGAAATGATGTTTTTTCTTAAAAATTGATCCCCAAAAAGAGATGTTAATAGAGCAAAATAAGTAAGGTTAACCACTTGTTTTAGAGGTAGGATAGTGTAGCTGCAGGTCAAAATTCACACTATGTAGGCTTGTCTAAGCCTTTTTTTCTTATAAGCCATAAAACAGTTTCTCATGGTGCAGATTATGTTTGTCTTCCCTTGTAAACTGAACTGCAAAGCAGTTATATTTGCTTGAGCAAATAGTATAAGGAGCACTTTGATTAGGATCGACACTCTTTGTCTTTCTGTCAGTCCATTTTAGACATTTTACTGGCCAGTGGATGTTTTGAAATTTTAAGGTAAATATATTAGATGTGCCTTGGCAAAGCATTTCTAATGAGTGCCCACAACATATGTTTTAACTGCACAATACATTAACCTATAAATAATGTGCTATACTCTATTCTGTTCATACCTTCCACAGAAAAAACGACTGTACAGTCGTCCCATACAGTCTTAAATTCAGAAGGCCCCCTAGGCAGTCACCTGTGTGACGTCATTCCTCCCGCTCTTTTGATCATGTGTCGTGGACGAGAAAGTAAACAGGATTTTTTCTCCGGGTGAAAGAAATCTTTATTTTCTTCCTTCTTCTCCAGTTGAAAGTATAATTCTTGATCTTTCTTATGTTATTCCTTAATCATGCCTATCATTATTCATACTATCTTTTGTTGTAAATTGTTTTTCAGTTTCTTGTAATTATCCATTGCTCGTTCGTTGTAATGAGTTTTCGCGACTTTCATGATGATTCTTCGTGGTGAATATGGTCACATAAAATCACGTCGGGATAATCATAACAGATGCATAAAACGCTCTTCTTGTTCCAGGGAATCAACCTGCTCAACGTGTAGCTCCTGGTCAGATAAAACCTGGAAACTTGCCGAAGAAAGAAGAACTTGCGCTTCTAGAAAGTGGGACATGGCTAAGAAGAAGAAGAGATCCCAGAAAGCCACGAAGAAAAATTGGATGGGATCACCACTCCACACGCCCTACTGCCCGGAGGAGGACCCATCCAGGTGGCAACTCCAAGGGTACTTGTATCCAGAGGCGTGTAAGTCCACTGGTCAACCGGCCACTGGCCACCAGTCAACCAGCCACCGGCCATTCGCCCAATGGACAAGAAAACATCACAGACCAGCCAATGATCAAATGGGCATTGCACAAGAATTTTCAAGTCAATCAGTCACCGGTCACCGGCCATCCAGCCACCGGTCATTGGACAGAAAATATCAACACGGGGGAAAGTCAATATTCACCAGTCACCAGTCAACCAGCCACCGATCACCTGTCATTAGACTTTATATCAACCTTCATTTAGTGAGACTCATGCCATGGGCATGGAGTTCACTAATAATAACTCAAAAAGAGTTTTATTACCCCTGGAACCGGACTTGAGTAATATGTCCGATCCCGGTGTTGTTATAGAACCGCCTGGAGATTGGACAACAGACAAGCTTTACAGACTTCCCTCTCTGGACGTATTTCCAGGAGGGATCAGTCTAGAAGTAAACATAAATCCAAGAAGAGGAGGAGACGTAGATCGTCCTCTACAGGTCTGTATCTAGATCGTCCTCTACAGGTCTGCATCTTAGACTCTTGCAAAAGAAGCAGAAAGTCAGAAAGATCTAAACTTCCTCACAAGAAAAGGAGAAGAAGATCTACATCTTCTTCTTCTTCTTCATTATCTGACAATCAGTCCCATGATTATGGCAGATACAAAAGAAGTAGACATAGTCCACAGGCTGCGCAGAATCCAAGTATGCTACAGCCTACGGAAATAACTAATGTCCAGACTATACCACAACCTGAACAGACTTAACAACGCTCTACAAAGGACTCGGGTTCAGACTCGGAAATTGAAAAGTGCTCCTTTGATAGGGCAATCAATGAAGTTTTCAGGCTTTTACCTCCGGAGTTATGCCCAAGGCTAACTGAGGAGCATGCTCCGGCAAAGCCTTCATCTTGCATTGAACACCTAATGAGTTGCATGCAACTCCATTACTACTATTGCCACAATCCAAGCTAGTTGAAAATACTGCCAGATTTCTCCAAAGCAAAATTGACACGTAGAAATGTGGCAGAGATTGGATATGCTCCCAAAATTTAGTATCTTCCCTGACACAGGGAATTTTATAAGAGCCTGAGTCAGTATTTCCCGACAGATAACATTCTTCCGTTAGAATCGGAAGCTTCCCTGCTGGATTTATCCAGCAAGGGAAGATGCTCCATTCCTATGAAAAATATTGAAATACGGGAAAAAAGAATCTGCAAACTTATAGCGATAAATTTGCATGCGGATCTATTTTCTTCTGCTTCTTACTTATGTATTCAGCAGCAGACAATGTCCATGCCAGCTCTTTCAAGACTGCTTGAAGCCATAGCTAAGTCTATAAAGCATGCTACGGCTATGTCTACGATCTTAGCTACGGAGATTTTCCAAGGTAGACGTGATGCGGTGCTGGCCACTTCTAAGATTTTATTGGACAATTCCAGCCATGAGTTGCGAAAAGCTTCAATAAATTCTAAAACCTTATTTGGTAACAAAATTAAGGAAGTTGCTAAGGGCAATTTACAGGCCCAGCAACAAAGGTTCTTGGCAACTTCCTCTGTTGCTACTACCATACAACAACAAAAAGTGACTTATCCGGCTCCTCCGGTCTTTAAGAAACCGAAGCAGCCAACTAAACCTTCTAGGCCTCAACAAATGCAACCATACAGGCCTAAAAGTCAGACAAAGTCATACTCATCAAGTAGAATGGAATATGCAAAGAGAAGTGGAAATCAGAAACAGTTCCCCTCCTCTAAGCAAGCCTCATCCTCCACAAAATTCTGGTCCACTGCCAGTCCTACCACATTCAGACATTCCAGTGGGAGGATGGTTGGCCCTTTTTGTGGAACAATAAGAAGAATTGACAGACAACAAGTGGGTCCTCTCTATCGTCCAAAATGGGTTCAAGATCCCATTCAAGTCAGTTCCTCCCCTATCGGTTGTTCTGATATATCTGAGTCAATCTTCCTCTCCGTTATTGTGAGAAGAGATCGCACAACTTCTTAAGAAACGGGCAGTGGAAAGGGTACGGAATCCGGGAACTCCCAGTTTTTATTCCCGGCTATTCCTAGTGCCAAAAAGAATGGAAAGTTACTCGCAGTAATAGATCTTTCTTTACTAAATCAGTATATAAACAAACAGCATTGCAAGATGGAGACAGTAAGACAATCGATATTGCCCAACGACCTGGCTGTCTCCATAGATCTGACGGATGCATATCTTCATATTCCGATACATCCGAGATCCAGAAAATACCTTCGGTTTGTCTACGAACATCAGGTCTTTCAGTTCACGGCCTTAACGTTTGGAATGTCCCTAAGTCCGTGGATTTTCACCAAATTAATGAATGTGTGCCGTATCTCTCTTCCCATACCTAGACGATTGGCTAATAAGAGATCTGATTCGCAATCAGCTTATCTCTCACACAAAATACACACTTCAAACGGTACAAAATCTGGGTTTCATACCGAATCTAAAGAAGTCAGATTTGATACCAAGGCAAGAATTCACCTTTATACATGTAGGTATGGAATTTCTAACTCAACAGAAAATAGTCAGAGTACCAGCGAACCGGTAAAAGCTCTTATTCTGACCATCAAAACAATTCTTTCTCAGACTCAGGTTTTGGCACGAACTTTCCTTTCTCTTTGGGCAGACACAGTGCAGCAGCAGACTTAATTCTTCTAGGCAGACTGCATTTACGACCTCTGCAAATGTGCCTATTATCGGTCTGGAAACCTCACATTCTTCCCTTAGATCATCAGGTTACGATCAACAGTATGATCAAATTTCATTTGAAATGGTGGATGGACACCAATCGATTGGTTCAAGGAATTCCCATTCACCCTCCAGACCCCAAAACATTCCTTTATACGGATGCCAGTCATTACGGATGGGAAGCTCATCTGGAACCGATGAGTCTATCCTTTCATTGTTGCTGGTTGGAAGACCATTCCCAGCTCCATATCAACATGTTGGAAATAATGGCCATTCGTTTCTGATAAAAGCCTTAAAATATATTCACCATTCTTGTGTCATGATTTTTACCGACAACACAACATTGGTCTCATATATCAACAAGCAAGAAGGAACATATTCTCCCAACCTATGCATACAGGTATGGAAGATCCTGCAATGGTGCTTATAACATCATAGTGTCATCAGGATTCGTCATATCTCGGGCAAATTCAATGTTTTGTCAGACAGATTATCGAGAATCGACAAAGTAGTCAAAACAGAGTGGGCATTGGATCAGTCGATAGCAAATTCAATTTTCCAAATGTTCAACTATCCCAATCTGGATATGTTTGTGACACATTTCAGTCTCAAACTTCCACTCTATGTGTCCTCAGTTCTGGACAATCAAGCCTTTGCGATGGACGCATTTTCCATGAACTGGAACAGTCGGCATGCTTATGCATTTCCTCCAACAATACTGATTCCTTCTGTCCTGCAGAATAGTTCTTATAGCCCCTCTTTGGCTGCAACAAACATGGTTCTCAGAGGTTCTACAACTACTTGTCTCAGCTCCAGTTCGTTTTCCACTCTTTCCAAATCTATTAACACAAGCAAAAGGAAAGTTTTAACATCGAAACCTCCCAGTACTCAGCCTTCACGGGAGTTATCAAATCAGTAAGAGATAGAAAATTTTTGCAAAACGTTGCAGATTTTGTCTCCAAATCAAGGCAAACATCAACTCAGAAGGTCTATGATGTGAAATGGATCGTATATACCTGTTGGTGTCATAGAAGGAAGGTTAATCCGGTCTCGGCCCCTCTTACAATTATAGCCGATTTCCTCTCGAGATGGATATCTTATAATACTATTAAGCTTGCCTACAGGACACTCACCCGTAAAGACTTTCCTTTCTTAAAGATTAAAGCCCATGAAGTTAGGGCTCTATCTTCCTCATTGGCATTTTTCGATAAAGTTCCGCTCAGTGAGGTTCTAAAAGCAGCTGTATGAAATCGATCTTCCACCTTTGCTAAGTTCTATCTAAGGAATATGTCTCAGCAGCTTCAAAACCTGCATAATTTGGGCCCAATTGTTGTGGCCCAAAAAATGGTGGGGGCCAAGTTAACAGTGCCTTGGATGCCTAAAGAAGATTAACAGTTTCCAAACCCTACAATACATATATTAAGGTAATTAATATCTTATATATATGTTGGAATGAGCTTATTCTTAGGATTTTATCAAGAATGAGCTTATTCTAAGAGTTTTCCTGAGCCTTAAATCAGAAGTGGAGGTATCTACCTGTTTAGTGTTAGAATTGGGAACTCCTTCCCACCATTTTATGCTAATTCTAGCACATTATCTATAGGTTAATGTATTGTGCAGTTAAAATGAAGTTTTTAAAAGTAAAACATAATTTAACAAGCAATACTAAACTATAGATAGGATAATCCTGCCTCCCTATCCCCCCTTAGCTCTACCCTTTAGGGCTTTACATTCAAAGAAACTGACACATGATCAAAAGAGCGGGAGGAATGATGTCACACAGGTGACTGCCTAAGGGGCCTTCTGGATTAAAACTGTATGGGACGACTGTACGGTCGTTTTTTTCTGTGTAAGGTATGAACAGAACAGAATATAGCACATTATCTATAGGTTAAGTATTGCTTGTTAAAATATGTTCTACTTTTAAAAACTTCATTTTCATGGATAATCACAGAGGCACTTCTAATGAGTACCCAAATTGTTTTGTGGATAAATAAGAAAAAAAATCAGTACTATATTGATAAAACAAAATGTGCCTTACATGGAATTGTGTGTCTCAAGGCTTCTTTTATGATGAGCTTTTGTGATATACTTCAGTTTTAATTTAAATGTTATTCTATTTTTGTAGAGCATGCAGTTTCCAAGAAGACAGCAACGGATGGTCTGAGTGTTGAGCGTCTGACCTTGCTGGGAAGGGTACATGTTGCCAGGGTAACCATAGAGAATTTACAGTTGTCTGCTCAAGATATGGACACTTCTTCAAGTAAACTAAAAAGAACTAAATATGGAATGAAACCACCAATGCCTTCACCAAAGACAAAGAAACAGAGGTAAAATGTTTTTTATTGTTGAAAAAATAAGCAGGCATTTTCAAATATTTTTCTCATTTAAGAAATAGAACTGCTGTAGCTGTGAATTGTTGAGTAATAAATTAGGGTTGTAATATAGATCAAACCATGAGCGTATAGATTTATCTACTTATAACTGACTGACAAACTGTGATTTAGTACTCAATTCACGCACTAGAGCTGTTGTATTTCGATTCTAACACACTCAGAATTGACAAAAATGCTGTTGATTCCTTCAGATACTTCCATGCTTAAAACGACCAGGAAACGTCACAGAATGTCGGCTCTTTGCATCACGCTCTTCCGCCCTGTGATTTGTTGCAGAATGAAACCCAGTTCATTTCCGTTGCCTATATATGCATGCTATTTTAGGATTGCCTTAAGAAATAGGGCTCAAAATGCCATATTGTTTTTTTTTTTTTTTTTTTTTTTTTTTTTTTTTCAGGGATGACTAAAAAATTAAACTGTTTTGAATATGGCATGCTCAGACCATTATGCCTGTCATTACTTTAAAGGGAATGGATACACTTTCAAGGGGTCTAATCTAAAAGTAGTACATTTGGTGATGCCAGAATAGATAAACAGGGATACAACCAAACTCTTCTTAAAGTGGGTGTAGGGAGAATAGATACACTGACATCAGGGGAGCCAACTGTCAAAATTGTATTTGCTCCCTCCTTTAACAGGAGTCTACTCTTTGGGAGCCAATTGTTTCCTTTTAGACCCCTTTTCAGAAAGAGTTCATTATGAAAAAAAAACCAAACAAACAGGAAGTCACAAATGTTGTCCAGTTTGTAAAAAGATAGAGAATCTAGCAGGTGTATCCAGTCCCTGTAAGATTGTTTAGGTGGAAATATTCTAATAAATCTCCAAGAGTTAATGTTAGGAAGATTGTCCAAACTTACATGAGCCAACGCATGACAAAACCAACAAAATGGCATGTGCGCCCAGCGAAGACTCTGGTCAGACTGGGCATCCGCTGTCTGCATGAAGAAAGGTAGGATCCTTCGCTACCCATTGAAAGCAAGCAAGCAAAGACTTTGATCAGACGGCGGATGCCCAGGCTGATCTGAGTCTTAGCTGAGTGCACATGCCATTTTGTTGGTTTTGTCATGGGCTGGCTCATATATATATTTTTTTTTATTTCCAGAGTCAAAGCTTTCATGGAGCTCAAGATTATTTTGTATTTATTTTCACTTTTCAGTACCTATTTCATTGAATATCAGTTCCCTGTGGTGGCCACTTCTAGAGATAAATACTCACCTAATGCCATGGCAACAGAGGTCATGAGGGTTGTCTCAAGAAATGTGAAGAATAATCGTAAGTTTTCCTCAGCATTTTCTGTTCACTGAAGCCATTCTAAAGTTACATGTACATGTATAATGTATTTGAAAACAATTTTATCTGGGAGAATAATGTGCTGTTCATATTTTTTAACATACTGGTCCATTTAAGGTTTTCTGAATAACCCTTTCATCCCTGAGTTTCTTAAGTGGACTCTTTTATCTTTGAATTGGGACACTACCATTGTTGCAAAGGGGGGTTATCAGCCATAGATCAATTATGAGCCATCAGTGCCTACACTGTTTGTAAAAGTGTATGTATTGGTCTGCAGGGCTGAGAGGGTTAAGTAGTAACAGCTGGGAACCATACCTGTGTACCCCATATATTCATTTTTGTTCGGATGTAATATTTTAGGTGCATCTATAAATTGTGTTGTATCTGAAACTGTGCTGTAATCAACTGTGTTATAAAGAGCAAGGATAATTCTGGAAGGGGCCCTGTACTGAAAGACCCATATTTTTTTTCAAAAAAGTCCCTTCTAGAAAGTATGGGCATTTTTACAATGTAATGGTAGTGCTGTTCTATACCTAGTTTTCTTAAGAATTTCCTTCAAAATGCCCATGAGGTGTATTGGCCAGAAATATCCTTGAAGAGGATCCTGGGAATTTCATTATTTCAGCTGCAGCACCAGAAAAAGTACCTTCAGACATGCACATAGCAAAGACTCAATAGCAGGTTGGCTAATCAGAACTGAAAAGATAATCGATTATCAGTCCTGTGATTGTGATCGATAATCGATTAGTAATCGCTGAAGATTTGGCCATAATTTTACCTGTCTGAGCATGACTCTTACCATTTGTTATACTTTATTGTATTTATTTGGTCAGTTGGTCAGACAGGCCTAAGCAAACAGTGTAGACCCTGATGAGATGCCGCAAACGTGGTGTCTCATCAGGGTCTACACTGTTTGCCACTCATCCAGCTATATTTAGACACAACAGTGGGTAATAAACTGTACTTGTTCAAATTTTAGATTAAATATGGTAAAGAGTTGAGGTGTCTGAATACTAAGGGTAATACACAGAAATCAATGATCGATTATTAGCAAATCAGTTATGATAATCATTTTCGTGGATTTTATCGATCAATTAATCGATTATCTGATTAATTGTGCCAGCCTTACAGCCTGCACTTTCACACAGTCAGATCAGTCTTCACTGGATGCATTTTGAATAGCCAAGGATGCAAAGTTTCTTCATGCAGAGAACAAAGACTGATCAGACTGCTCAAATACGCAGGCTGATCTTGAGTCTTCATTGGGCACTTATGTCAGAAGGTACATTTTCTTACATTGAGGTTTGCTTCTAACAAATGTATTTTGTTATTAGTTGTAGGATTCAATCACCGCTCTGTGTTTCCTATCATGTTTGATGGTACTGCTATAGAGAGATGGTGGAAGTCAGCTCTCATCTTCAAAGTCTTCTCTAGAAAAGCTGGACAGAAAGTGGTAATGTATTTCATATAGTTCTATATAAGGCGCTTTTTAGCTCACCTGAGCAAAAGCTCAGGGTGAGCTATTGTCATCACCCTATGTCCGTCGTCAGTCGTCGTCCGTCGTTCGTCGTCAACAATTAGTTTGTTAACACTCTAGAGGTCACAGTTTTGATCCAATCTTGATGAAACTTGGTCAGAATGTTTGCCTCTATGAAATCTAGGTCAAGTTCGATACTGGGTTACTTGGGGTCAAAAACTAGGTCACCAGGTCAAATCAAAGGAAAAACTTGTTAACACTCTAGAGGTCATAGTTTTGACCCAATCTTGATGAAACTTGCTCAAAATCTTTGCCTCTATTAAATCTAGGTCAAGTTAAAAACTGGGTCACTTGGGGTCAAAAACTAGGTCACCGGGCCAAATCAGCAGAAAACGTTGTTGACACTCTAGCGGTCACATTTTTGAAACAATCATCATGAATCTGGCTCAAAATGTTTGTCTTGATGATTTCTAGGTCAAGTTCGAAACTTGAACACCTGGGGTCAAAAACTAGGTCACCTGGCCAAATCAGCGTAAAATCTTGTTATCACTCTAGCGGTCACATTTTTCAAGCAATCATCATGAATCTTGCTCAAAATGTTTGTCTTGATGAGTTCTAGGTAAAGTTAAAAACTGGGTCACTTGGGGTCAAAAACTAGGGCACCGGGCCAAATCAGCAGAAAACATTGTTAACACTCTAGCGGTCACATTTTTTAAGCAATCATCATGAATCTTGCTCAAAATGTTTGTCTTGATGATTTTTAGGTCAGGTTCGAAACTGGGTCACCTGGGGTCAAAAACTAGGTCACCTGGCCAAATCAGCAGAAAACATTGTTAACGCTCTAGCGGTCACATTTTTCAAGCAATCATCATGAAACTTGCTCAGGATGTTTGTCTTGATGATTTCTAGGTCAGGTTTGAAACTGGGTCACATGGGGTCAAAAACTAGGTGACCTGGCCAAATCAGCAGAAAACTGTTAACACTCCAGATGTCACATTTTTGAAATAATCCTCATAAATATTGCTCAAAATGTTTGTCGATGATTTCTAGGTCTAGTTTAAAACTGGGTCACTTGATAACAAAAACTAGTTCACCTGGCCAAATCAAAGGAAAACCTTGTTAATGCTCTAGAGGTCACATTTTTGAAGTGATCATCATGAATCTTGCTCAAAATGTTTGTCTTGATGATTTCAAGGTGATGTATAGTTTTCTGTCCAGTGACTCTCTTAAGTTTTTCCATTTAGGTCAGTTTCTCAGTAATTATTGGTCCTACAGAGTGGTATTTGGTACTTGTGAAGTGTTTGTGTTTAGGTCAGTTTCTCGGTAACTATTGCTCCTACAGCCAGTGATACTTAGTACATGCATACATCTTAGCATGGTCTCTTGAATGCAGTCATCCATATTTGACCTTGACCTTTATTTCACAGTTCATTAGACATGTTACATTGTCTTACTTGTTAATATAATCATTTTGAACTTTGATCAGGATGTTTGCCTTGATCAGTTCTAGATCAGGCTCTCAAAGTGCTATGTTGCTCAGGTGAGCGTTACAGGGCCATCATGGCCCTCTTGTTTGTTGTTGTTGTTGTTGTTGTTTGTGTGTTTATTTTTTTTCAACCATATGTAAATATGGTATCTATTCTTGAAAACTGTCTTATCTGGAGCAGTGAAATAGAGGATTCTAGAATAAATTCCCATGCATATATCTATGAAGCCATGGTCAAATGGGCAGATTCTTGCGCTGTTCAAACATGTCTTTTTGTTAATTTTTTGGGGTTTTTTTTGTGGGTTTTTTTTTTCTTGAAAATCCTCAAAATGAGCTGAAGCTTGTTTATGTAATGTTATGTGATATAATGTTGCCACCCTGGAATAAGCATTTCATCTAAACTTATGGTGATCTCAAAGTCATTCTAGCTTTTGCGGAAAAAAAATTATCACAATAACAATAATTTTATTATGATATTTTAAAATGGAATCATACAAAAATACAAGAATAGCAGTCGCACACATGTTTGTCTCTTTGCATTAACATTTGCCGGGTCCCTTGGAAGATCACTAACAGTTGCTATCTTGGAAAACTGATGGCTCAATGCAAAACAGTGGAGACCAGGATCAGACTGCTTTGAGTAGCTTGATCTGGGACAACTGTTTTGGCAGGCATAGGTATTCAAATATTTAGGTGAACATGGGTCAGTATTTACCTCCCCTGACACCTCTCTCAAACAAAAAAAGAAAGTTATCTGTAGTGCCTATGTATTTGTTCTAATTTACTGTTGAGTTGTGAGTGATGTATTCTTCATGTGGTTTGCAGAAAAATGGTTATTTGGTAAATATATTTTCAAAGTGTAACATTCTGGGCCCAGTTGTTTAAAGCTAACGACATCGTTAGTTAATGATTTATTAAAATTTACATCGAGTGATACGCAAATATGCTGAAATTATTTGCTGAAAAAATGTGAGTAGCTTTTGCAGTGCAAAAGCTACTCACATTTTTTCAGCAAAAAATATCATATTATTGTATACTGAATCTGCTAAAACAGTTAACGAAATGACCCTTAACGAGATCGTTAAGCTAACGACGCTTTGAACAACTGGACCCTGTTTTGGTACTCTGTAGCATACGTGTTTATTTTTTTCAGCCAAGTTTGATTGGAAGCTGTGGCATTCCATTAAAATCAATCCTGAAGTCAGAGAGTTTGTATGTGTCTAGAGACATGGAAGTAAGACAGTCACTGAACGCCAAGAACACCTCAATAAATGATTCCAGGCAGTCAGCTGATGGTCTTATAGGAGCACTTAAGGTAATTAACATTTGAGCCACAATGTCAGAAAACATACCTTTCATACAGTCTGATCTGAATCTACACTGGGCGCTATTTAGATACAGTCAAACTTCAATGGCTCGAACATCTTTGGGACCATGGAAATTTGTTCGAGAGATGGGTAGTTCGAGCCAATGAGATTTAATCATGGCGCCAGGATAGGAAGCAAATGGCGATTATTTATGGAAATGTTTTCCATCTTCAACAAATAATGGTATGTTGCGTGTACTCATTAGAATCACCTCAGTGAGGTGATTCTAATGAGTACACACAACATACAATTTCATAATAAGAAAATTTCCCTCAGTATTTGTTGTCTTGAGCTATCGGAAAAATTCTCTAGGAACTCAAAAATGAGTTCAAATAAGCCATGGTAAACAAGCCATCGGTGTTCAAGCCATTGAAGTTCGACTGTATGCAAGTGTGCAAAGTTTCTTCATGCAGACAACAAAGACTGATCAAACTGTATGGGATGCACAGGCTGATTTGAGTCTTTGATGGGCGCACATATCAGATGGTAGGTTTTTCACTATTGCAGATCTTTTACTGTTGGCCCCTGAATACTAGAAACTTGATAAGTCAACGTATTGGGACAGACAGTCCTCAGCCAGATTAGGTGCCACAAATCAGGGTCTACTTTGTTTGCCACTCTCCATATCAGCAAGTAGCAAAATGGACTTGGTAAGGGTATAGGATGTTCCATTAATTTGGGCTTATAAGTTAGATGCTTTTTGACCAAAAAATAGAAAGTTTTAAATATTTTTGTTGTTCATGAAAGTGCATGCTATGATAGATTAGAATCTTCAGAGTGAGACCATTGGAACATACGCTAATTTGCAATAGCTCCAGATAAGACTTTTTTCCAGCAAAAAAGATAGATATTTAATTATTATTATTTCTCCTAAAAATATATATTGTGGATACTCATTAGAAGCACCTTAGCTGGGCATTTCTAATGAGTACCCACAGCATACATATCTAGGGAGAAAGAAAAAAGTAATTTTCTGGATACTCCTTATCTGGAGCTCTGACTATTGTGGAGGTTCTTGCAGCAAAATAAGTAAAATAGATATGGTAAATTTGTTAAACTTTAGAACACTTTAATCCATACTATGTTGGCCTGAATTTTCCTTTTTTTTGCAGTCGTTTCTTAAAATACTTAGTGGACTAGCAAACTGTGTAGACCCTGATCAGACTGCTCCTTTGGAGCAGTCTGATCTGGGTCTGCACTGTTTGCATATGCCATTTTGTCAGAAACTTTTGTGTTCAAAATTTTAGGACATTTACCATACCCTTCTTAGTAGTACACCTTGTTTTCAAGCTTGTATTCTTTTTAGGTTGTGATTGAGTTGGCCTCTGACAGTAAGGAGTTTCCCACAGCTTTGGCCAAGACAAAACTTGCTGAAATGACAGGCAAAGCCAAGATTGTCCCTATACCTCAGGCCCCACCATCCCCTAAGCTGGCCCCGAAGCCTCCACTTGCTCCTGTCGTTACCCAGAGAGTTGGCATAGATCAACCTGCTCAAGGGGCTCCACGAGGGATAGGTAAGTGATAATTGAAGGTTTAAGTAAATGACTCACAACAAAAAAAAAGAATAAATTAACAGCTTATAGCATAGTGCCAGATAAGAGGGGGGAGGGGGGGGATCCATGTAATTATTTTCTCTAATTTCTCCAAGAAAACATAATGTTGTGATACTCATTGGAAGCGCCTTATAGAGATGCTTCAAATGAGCACTTCAACATGTTTTTGTGGACAAATAATAAGAATATCAGGGCCCAGTTGTTCAAAGCTAACGACGTGGTTAGTTAACGATTCGTTAAAATTTACATCGAGTGCTACGCAAATATGCTGAAATTTTTTGCTGAAAAAATGTCAGAATATTGTATATTGAATCCGCTAAAACAGTTAACGAAATGACCCTTTACGAGCTCGTTAAGCTAACGATGCTTTGAACAACTGGGCCCAGTACTTTTTGGTTGAGCCCAGTACTTTTTGGTTGAAGAAAGTGCCTTATCTGGAGCTATGTTAAAGGGACTACAATTAAGAATATGTATACTGCAAAGGGAAATAACTCTGGCATGGAAGTTGTTGGCTTCCTTTACTGTTAAGGTAAAGAATTAGCTTTCCTTTAATGGTAGCCCGTTTAAGAAAGGTTTTGAATACGAGACAGCCTCCCCTTTTACAGAAGATGTCTCTTTGCAAAATGGCAGCAAAATCTTCCAGCTGAATTCATTTCCCTGCATTTTGATTGTTTTGCTTACGGGCCCCTGTAGCCTAGTGGATAAGAGAGTTGACTCTTAATCCATTAGGTTTCTCACCGCTGTGGTTCGAGCCTCGCTCGGGTCATATGTGGGAAAGCCAAGTTCTGCTTACGGATGGTCAGGTGGTTTTTCTCCGGGTTCTCCGGTTTTGGCCCACCTTCGATGAACGATCGGCTCGATATAAGTGAAATATTCTTGAAAGGGCCGTAAAACCCAAATCAAAAAAAAAAAAAAAAAAAAAAAAAAAGAAAAAAATTGTTTTGCTTATGATCAGTAAAGACAGGGTTTACAGGGGTATACATTGTTTTTCTTATTTCTGCTCAAAAACATAGATTGTGGGTACTCGTTAGAACCGCCTCGGTGAGGCGGTTCTAACGAGCACCCACAATCTATGTTTTGAGCAGAAATATGAAAAATATCAGAATTTTTATCTGAAAATTTTCATGTTTTGGTGGTGAAATTTTCAATATATTTAAATATAGGCGTGTTTGCGTAATGCTTTTTTTGAAATATTAACTACATTTATCCTATAACGTTCACATTGACTGTCATTATACTGTTACTTAAAAATTATAATACTTCAGTGTGATAACACTGGGTTATGGGGTGTAATGCTTGAGGGTTCCATGTATATAAATAACAAACTTGAAGTAAGAATCCGCAAAAATTACACATGCAAAAGTTTTGCTTTTGTTCACAGAGGGAAGACCTAGATCTAAAGAGCGGACAGAGTCCAGGAATCTTGCTCCACCAGTTCCAGTTTCTATACAAGAGTATGAGGGGGACCAGTGTATATATCAGATGCCAAGTGTCACTAACAGGGAACCAGAGGTATATATTTTTTTTGGATATACTTGGTAGTTTTTCTTTCATTTTTTTTTTTTTTTTTTTTTTAACAAGGGAGACTTTTGTGACTTTTTGCTTTCCTGCACACTAAGTCCCTTCTGAAAAGGGGTCTACTCTAAAAGAAAGAATTTACTCTCAAGGGGAACAAATTCTTTTTGTTTGAGTAGAAGGGAGACAAAAACATTTTGACATTTCCTCCTATGAAAGTGTATCAGTTCCCCTTAACCCTTCTCATGCTGAATAAATTAAGATGCCACACCCACTTCTAATTTCCAGCCAATCAGATTACTTGATGCGGGTTTTTGATAGAAATTCACATATTTAATGACAAACAGTGCAGATCCATATCAGTTGGCTTCTGAAGCCAACTGATCTGGATCTACACTGTTTGCTAAGACAGGGCATGACGTGTTCAGCAAGAGAAGGGTTAAGAGTTTCCATAGTTATCTGGAGTTCCTTGCTGAATGCCTGGTCTCTGTGGGCATGGGAGACTTGACCTAATGAAATGCGATATAGGAAGTCTCTGGTCAGCATACAATTCAGTGCTGCCTTATCACTTTCTTTGCTATCATCTGACAGAATTGGTTGAATGAAGAGATGAATAGCAGAAACTCTTATCAGACTGATATATGACAGGCCCATATAATGAATGTGAGCTTCAGATGAGAGGGTATTTAGATAATATTTTTCTTGTTTTTTCGCAGAAACATACGTTATAGGTATTCATTGGAACGATTATGTGATAATTTTTTTCTTATTTTTACCGAGAAAATATCTATTGATATTTTATGAAAATTGTCTCCTTTCGAGACAGTATGCATGAAGCATCAAAACCTATATTCTGGGAGAAACAAGAAAAATATTTCAATGTAATCTGCTGGGTTTTTTTAACCAGCAAGCTAAGCATTAATTGTCATGTACCAGTATCATGAAGTAATTTTGTTTGTATGACTACTTTTTCAGACTCTTACATTACATACCCTGTTAATGATTCCTGACGGTAGAGATATCTCGATGCAAGGTGTACCATCTCTAATGGTGGCAAAAAGAAGGCCTATCTTTCCACATCAACCTACAGCACATGCTGCTCCAGGTAAGATCATCCATTTTCTTATACAAAGCTCCAAATAAGAGATGTAGTCCAAACATAGTTTTTCTAATGAGTGCTCACAACATATGTTTTCTTGTAGAAATCAGAAAAAAAATAGCAATACTCTTTGGCTGACAGAAGTCAAGTGCCTTAATGTCTTAACCCTTGCCTTGCTGAATAAATTAAGATGCCAGGCCCACTTCTAATTTCCAGCCAATCAGATTACTTGATCCGGGTTTTTGATAGAAAATACATATTTAATGACAAACAGTGCAGATCCAGATCATTTGGCTTCTGAAGAAGCCAGCTGATCTGGATCTGGATCTACACTGTTTGCTAAGACAAGGCATGTCGTGTTCAACAAGAGAAGGGTTAATAGTATTGCAGTTAGAGAGCAGTGAAGGATGATTCGTTTTATTGGTTGATGACATCATGAGTGTTATCACAATTTCTATCTGGCTTACCCAGGATTACAACAGGTGGTGGTACCAGGGCCGTGGCTTTATGCCAGTAGAATGTGTAGAAGCCAGACATCTTGTAAATGAACAGCAGGGTCCTGTTCAGATAGATACTCAGGCTGGTCAAGGCTTTCAGTGGCAGTTTATTAATATAGGGATCAAACATGGTTTTTCATGACTTAACATTCGCCAGGTCCCGTGGGAGGTGTTGAAAACCGAGGCCAAAGGCCACGGTTTTCAACACCTCCTAAGGGACCTGGTGAATGTTAATGCGTTGAAAAACCATGTTTGATCGCTATTATTGCATAAAAAACTGCAAACATTTGCTACATTTCACATTTGTTTCTTGCACTATTTTGTTTTGCCTTTTCACAGATGTCTCGTGAAAGTAATTTCCATGAGCTATGCTCGTTCTAGGGCAGGGCTGTACACATCTAGTAACAGCAGCAAATCTGTGGCCCCGGTATGATCATATTGAAAGTTGCGTAGCTGTGCAGTAACAGCGCGTGAATTGCCTTGTTAATATACGGCCTTTCACCGGTTAATGCACAGCTGTTAATAACGTGCGGCACTGCTTTTTTGCAATAATCTCTTTTTATTACTGCTGTAGATGAAATGGTATTGTTAAACTGTCTTAAATGTAAAATATTCAAAATACAATAATGAGTCAAATTAAAAAGAAAATATGCTGATAGATGTAAATGCTTGTTTCTTCAGGAGTTCGAGCAAGGGACATGAGTGTTCGAAACAGTTACCTTGTCTGTCGTATGTTCTGGTGTGATGAGTCTGTCCATTCTGCTGTGTGTTGGGGATCCAGTGAACCTCAGTTTAAATTTCAACAGGTCAGTCATAATGTTTATTCCAATGTTCTTGTTGCAGAGGTTATGAGTCAGTTAAGGGTTGAGACCTTTACCATTTTTGTCTAAACTGCTTTAGTATGGGCTACTTAGGTGTGCAAGTTTCCATCCATTTGGTCATCCTTGCATCCAAGTACTTACATCTACCCTAGCGTCCATCCTACCATTCGCCTTAAATGAAGTATACAGACTGTAAAAATTTACAGTGTTTCACTTCACTGATTGCTTTATCTCACTGAACTGTGACATAAACTTCAATGAAGCTCTTTCTTTCTTTTTTTTTTTTTTGTTCTTTTTGTGTTTTTTTTTGTTGGGTGTGTATGAATTTTTATAAAATGCAAAGAACAAAAGCACAAGAACAATAAGCAGAGAAACAAGGTATATCCAGCTGAAGTGTCAAAATAATATAAAAAATCATGAGGTCCATAAATCCGAGTACAATGCGCAGTTGATGGCATGTCATTGCAAAATCCTAATGCTCCATGCTTATGTTGCTGTCAACCTCCCTTGAGCAAGTTTGGTTAAATTCCTCCCAGTCATTAAGGAGATAGCATGAGGACCAGACAAACAGATGGAAGGAGGCATTCTCATTGGATGGGGAGGATGGGTGGGCGGGGGGAGATGGGGGTGTGGCAAATAAATATCTGACCCCAGCACCTGCACATTATGTTGTCACCCAGTCTGCGTCTGCGTCCCCATCCACATTGGCGTCAGCACAATATTAAGTTTTCAAAGGTATGCAAAGTTGTTTTTTTTTAATAATTTAAGGTACTGCTTTCATATTTGGCCTATACCTACTTTATGGAAAGACCTTTCAATAGTAATCACCGCTTCCTCAGTTTGACTTTCTGCCTAGGTCAAGGTCAGGTCATACTTTGTCATTTAAACCCATATTCAAGTTCTGCATTTAAGTTTTGAAAAGTGTATGTAACTGCTGAAGTATTCAAGATACCGCTTTAATATTTGGCCCACACCTACATTAGGGTAAGACTTTTCAATAGCACACCCCTTCCTCAATTTGACTTTCTGCCTAGGTCAAGGTCATGTCATATTTTGCCATTTACAGCTGTGTTTAAGTTTGGAAACGTGTACATGACTGCTACAGTATGTAAGATGTAGCTTTCATATTTCGTCTACATCAACCTAAGAGATTCAGTATGTAAGATATAGATTTTATATTTTGTCCACACCAACCTAAGAGGAGACGTTTCAGTGGCATATACCCCATCCCTCAGTTTGACATTCTTCGAATATCAAAGTCAGGTCATATTCTGTCATTTACAGCATTGTTTAAGTTCTTCATTTCATCTTAGATATTACCAGATTGTTTTCATATTGTATCGCCCTTTTCCGGTAAGCTGTGTTGTCTTCTAACAACTCTTGTTCTATTTAAGTACTCACAAAACAGGCTAAAAAACAACAGTAATTTTTGACAAGTAAGATAACTTTTGTTATATCTGTTTGCATTCCTATACCCCAGCTCCCATATGAAAGAGTCTACTCTAAAAAGGAAAGAATATGCTGCCATTGGGAGCAGATTCTTTCCATTTCATTAGGAGCAGATTCTTTCCTTTTAGAGTAGACCTCTTTTCAGAAAGGCCCCAAAAGCCATTTTGAGCTGGCCTTGGTGGCTCAGTTGGATGCGCTGTCTGACTGGAGACCAGGAGGTCGCGGGTTCAACCCCCGCCAAGGTGGGCAACATTCTTTCGTGGAGATTGATCATGAAATATTTTCAACGGTCATTCTCTTCCTTCCGCTGATTCAAGAAGGGCAGTTGTCAGTTTCTGGCGAAAGAATGTGTGCAATACTAGTTAACCGCTTAGAGGACTAAGCCTGCCCAGTAAACGTGTGGCTAGGAAAACTGACCGCACTCTGCATGACCCCATTGGGTTGACTGGGCAGTAAAACCTCAACACAAACAAAAGCCATTTTGACAGAGTTCTTAACTTGAAAGTATCATTTCCCCTTAATTGTTTATCTTGTTTTATTACAGATTGCTCCAGTACTAATCACTCAGTCACTTCTGGAGAGACTAAAGAACAACTTTATGATTGTTGAAGTCTGGGACAAGAAAACATCTGCTGATAATGACAAGGTTTGTGTTTATAGGAGATTACCATACTAAACCCTAAATATTTGGTCATCTTAACTACTTACCATAGTATAAGATTGGAACTGCTTCATTTGACTACTTGATGAATGAGATGCCTGAACTGTGACTGAATGGTCATTCTCTCCCTTCCGCTGATTCAAGAAGGGCAGTTGTCAGTTTCTGGCGAAAGAATGTGTACAATACTGGTTAACCACTTAGAGGACTAAGCCTACCCAGTAAACGTGTGGTTAGGTAAACTGACCGCGCTCGACATGACCCCACTGGGTTGACTGGGCCATAAAACCTCAACACAAACAAACAAAGACTGAATGGCAAACAGTGTAGAGCCAGACCTTAAGGAGTCAGGGTCTGAACTGTTTGCTGAAGCATATTTATTTGAATGCATAGAGCATAATATAATATAGTGAAAGATACCATGAAGAGCCAGTCAAAAAAGGCTTAACACACAGTAAAACAGTGTACATACAGTTCTGTCTATATTATTAGAATGGTGAATATACAATATATGGCATTGTTCATGCTGAAAGTGTGAAACTTCTTCAACAAAATTGCAAGAACAGTGCTTTCTACAGATCTCTGGGCCCTAAATTGTTTACACAAGTATTAGAATATTGTTTTCTTATTTTCCCTGGCATTTTTATTATTTAAATGGACTCTGATGTTTTCTTGTCCTTTATTTTTTGTTTATTTATTGTATATATATATATATATATATATATATAAGTTGGGAAAAGGAGCATAACATCTAACAAAAAATCTTTTTGGTAGCACTGGATCCAGAAAGGATGCTGAAATGATAGGCCTTAAACTATATGTTGAGAGTTAATCATTAACAGTGCAAATAATTTGTTTACCTGAGGCCTTTCGGCTTTCGCCTTCTTCAGAGGTTTTCTGTTTTAAACAAAAGACATAAAAATGTAAAATTTACGAATAAAAGATTGTGCCCTTTTCGGGCCCATGTTATCTAGCCCGCTGCGACTTAATAACTGTTATTAAGTCGCAGCGGGCTAGATAACATGGGCCCGAAAAGGGCACAATCTTTTATTCGTAAATTTTACATTTTTATGTCTTTTGTTTAAAATAGAAAACCTCTGAAGAAGGTGAAAGCTGAAAGGCCTCAGGTAAACAAATTATTTGCACTGTTAATGATTAACTCTCAACATATATATATATATATATATATATATATATATATATATATATATATATATATATATATATTTTTTTTTTTGTTTTGTTTTTTTTTTTGTTGAGAAACAAGGCTTGACATTTAATTTATACTGCCTTCTTTAGTGAAATGTCAGACCTTATTTTCAGAAAAAAATAAATGAATAAATGACCCCCAGTGTGAGACTTGTGCTCAACAAATATTCTAATCATCCTATGCATCTGCACAGTCTGATCAGTCTTCATTGTCCACATGAAGTAACTTTGCACTTTGGCTGTCCAAAATGCCCCCAGTGAAGATTCTGATCAGAGTTCATGAAGGCACATGCTAATCTGAATCTTTGCTGGGAGCGTAGGTACATTTTCTGATGTTGCAGCTCAAATGTCATTCATTACGAGAACACGCCTATTCAAATATATTGAAAATTTCAACACAAAAACTGAAAGTTTTCAGATAAAAATTCTGATATTTTTCATATTTCTGCTCAAACATAGATTGTGGGTACTTGTTAGAACTGCCTAACCAAGGCAGTTCTAACAAGTACCACAATCATTGTTTTTAAGCAGAAGTAAGAAAAATAATAAATACCTCAGTTTTACTATATAAAAGTGGGGTTTAAGAGGGGTCAAAATTATGTAGGTATGTTTTTGTGATGGATGATATTTAACCCTTCTCTTGCTTAACACGTCATGCCCTGTCTTAACAAACAGTGTAGATCCAGATCATTTGGTTTCTGAAGAAGCCAACTGATCTGGATCTGCACTGTTTTTCATTAAATATGTGAATTTCTATCAAAAACCCTGATCAAGTAATCTGATTGACTGAAAATTAGAAGTGGGCATGGCATCTTAATTTATTCAGCATGACAAGGGTTAAAAGTTGCAGGCTTAAGTTTAAAACTGCATGTCATTGCAAGCTTGAGATTATTGGATATACCTCAAAGGGAAAGTATTCTGATCAGAAAATATTTGTCTCCCTTCTTAAAATGTGCATAATGTTTTCAGCTTGTGGGAATAGTAAAATTGAGTCTGCACCAATTCTACATGTCATTCAGGGATAAAAGAATCTGTTCAGCTTTGCTCAAGTCACAGGTAAGTGGCTTTTTACTACATTTCATTTTTATGATATAGGACTTATCTGACTGACAGAATATGGTACATGTAGTATTCTTAAAGTCAATTGTCCTGTCTGCTTTTTGATATTTATTTTGATTATTGAAAATATAACTCAAAACCTGTATTTGTGTAATATATTTCGGTTGTGTAATGTTAAGATATCCGGATAAAGTTTTGTCATGCAAATAAATATGAGTTTTGATTTATTTATTAAATAAAGGCGTTAAAAACGAGACAGGACTTCTGCCTTTAAGTACAGATTAGATTGAAAAATTAAAAACTTTTAAAACAGAAATGTTTCCTTAGTAATGAAATGCCCCCACCTTGCACTCTGTCAAAACATTTTTATAGTTGTTTGACTGTGAAATACAGTCGACTCTCGTTATCTCGAATTCCAAGGGACTCACTGAAACACTTCGAGATATCCGTACCTCGACATATCAGAGTTGAGATAGTGAGGAAAAACAACCACATTTAACAAATGAATATGTAATTTGACTCCTGAAGTTAGAAATAATGTATAAAATAATGTGGAAAAGAGGAGAAATTTCTCTTCTTTTCCACATTATTTTGTTACCTGTTGTCATAGTTTCATGTTAAAACAGGGACCAGATTTTCACTGCGAGATAAGCGGTAATTCGAAATAAGCGAGTTCGAGATAACGAGGTTCGACTGTACATGTTTTGGTGACCTGAGTAGGTGGCTGCTATGTTAAAATAGTGCTAGTAATATAAATTGTACAAATGAAAGTGCTCAGAGATATGGTGACTTCTAACACAACATTTAACAGAAACATGTTTAGCAGGTGACTTGACCTTGAGATTATGAGTGGGTGGGTTCTGTATCGAACAGAAGTGTGCATTGCTGCAAACAACCAAAGCAAATATGAAAACACTTTGAGTATAAAACAAAAGGAGGGTCTTTAACCCTTATCATGCTGAATAAATTAAGATGCCACGCCCACCTAATTTCCAGCCATTCAGATTACTTGATCCGGGTTTTTGATAGAAATTCACATATTTCATGACAAACAATGCATAATGTGAATTTCATGACAAACAGTGTAGATCCAGATCAGTTGGCTTCTTCAGAAGCCAACTGATCTGGATCTACACTGTTTGCTAAGACAGAGCCTGATGTGTTTAGCAAGAGAAGAGTTAAGTAAATGCGGACACTTTAAGCACTTGATGTTGACCCAGGGGTCATTACTGGCTGGCTGTTGATTACAATTAAAGAACTTGTTGCTACAGTTAACACAAATAGCAGAGTTGCATATGAAAGTAGCGAGACATAATGATCAGGGCCCAGTTGTTCAATAATTAACAAAGTTGTTAGTTAATATGACATTAAAATTTCTGTCTTGAAATATGGCAAATACATTGATTTTTTTTGCTGAAAAAATGTGAATAGCTTTTGCATTGCAAAAGCTACTTACATTTTTGCAGCAGAAGTATCTGTATTTGAAAATACCTTACCTACAACAGTCAACAAAGTTGTCATTAATGAGCTTTTTATGCTAACAAAGTTTTGAACAACTGGGCTCAGAACTTCAAGTGAATAATTGGACAGACAGGTGAGCATAACTATGTAACCTCTACCAAAGCATTAGTGTGAGATTGGGGTGATGGTGGGTGTTCTGGAAGGAGCGCATAATGGTTAATACTTGATTTGAAGGTGCTGAATGTAAGTGTCCAAATTGTTTGTGTGAAACAGTTGGTTACACATAAGGCTCCAACTATCTATAATATGAATCTATTCCAGTATCCAGTAATAGCAGTGGAGAACTACCTTCCTGTAGTGGATGTGTTCAGTGGTTCACAGTTTGGCCAGCTTAATGTACTTCTCGCGATGGGATCTGCAGAACAGGTAAGGATTATGATATTCACTCTGCGTACTGGGACAAACAGGCCTGAGAAGACAGCATAGACCCAGATCAGACCCTAGAGAATTCAGGATTTGATCAGGCCACAGATCCAGCATTTCCAATCTGGTCATTTAGTCTACTATTGTGCACTGTGAGGAACAAAGCATATTTCTTTCTACTTAAAGTAAATGCCCAGCCATATTGGGCAACCAAGTATTGAAATTGTGCAGACAAACAGGGAAATGTTAAATGGCCTGCACTTTGTTTCTTTTCTTTTCTTCCTTTGCTGCACTTGATTGATATTCAGCCATTACAGCAGTGGCCTGGCTTGCAGGATGGACTGCTATAAATGCGTACTGTTGCTATAGTAACAGGATCTTTAGCTTGCACAGGGGAAGTTTTTCTTCACTTGTGCAGGGAAGTCTTTCTTTGCATAGAGCTCACCAGTGAATGTGACCTTAATCTATAGTGTTTTTATAACCTCAAAGACACCTTTTCTTATGGTTTGGCCCTGTGGTTATAAAACTTTTTTCATGCTCAACTCAGCTGAGCATGAAATTTTCTCTGCTAATAAATATGAAAATGCAAACTATTGTTGGCATTTTCATATTTATTAGCAGAGAAAATTTCATGCTCAGCTAATTTTAGCAAGAACGAATTTTGAATTGCTAGTAATTTGAGATTTACTAGCTGGACACATTTCATGCTCAGCTGAGTTGAGCATGAAAAAAAGTTTTATAACCTCAGGGCAGGGTTCATTTGTTAATATTTCTTCCTTCAGGTGGCTCACTTAGTCCGCATGAAGACAGAGGGTGGTGTAGCTGCATTTCCAGAAAGACCACAGCATTTCCTAGAGAGGTGAGTTATAAATCAGAACTGCCTTGTCTAACATTTAGATAGTGTTAACAGTAATCAAAATAATTCACTCCATTGTTTCTCGCTGTTATTTTTTTTCATTATGTGATGTTAATTTGCAGAGCTCGGCCAATTTTCCTTTAAGGAAAATTGGCCGAGTTCTGCAAATTAACATCATACAATGTATCTATTCAGATTAACAAGGATGGTTTATTAAAGGGGGAAGGATGCCTTTTCAGGAAGGCAGCCCAATGAAAACTGTTGTGCCTCCCCTCTAAACTGAAGGGGTTTTCTCTGAAAGGAAATATTTTTTTCCCATTTCTGTTTAGAGTAGATTCCTTTACAGAAAGTGGCTTGGTGGAGTGCAAGAAAACAAACAAGCTGTCACAAAGGTTATCTTCCTAGTTGACAATGGCAGAAAATCAAAAAATGTCTCTAGTCTTCTTAAAAAATACATTCATTACAAAAACATGCCTATTCAAATATACTGAAAAATTTTACCACTGAAAAATGAAAATTTTCAGATAAAAAATTCTGATACTTTTCATATTTCTGCTCAAAACATAGATTGTGGGTACTTGTTGGAACCACCTTGATAAGGCAGCTCTAATGGGTACCCACAATCTATGTTTTTGAGCAGAAATAAGAAAAATGATTTATTCCCCTGTAAATCCCAGTTTTACTGTATGAAAGTGGGGTTTAAGGGGGTGAAAATTATATAAGCATGTTTTCATGATGGAAGGAAAAGGATGCTTGAGCATATATGCAATCTGGGCCCAGTTGTTCAAAGCTAACGACGTCGTTAGTTAACGATTCGTTAAAATTTAAATCGAGTGGTACACAAATATGCTGAAATTTTTTGCTGAAAAAATGTGAGTAGCTTTTGCAGTGCAAAAGCTACTCACAGTTTTTCAGCAAAAAATATCAGAATATTGTATATTGAATCTGCTAAAACAGTTAACGAAATGACCCTTAACGAGCTCGTTAAGCTAACGACACTTTGAACAACTGGGACCTGATCAGTGCATTTATATTATTCAGTATAAAATGAGCCAGCACACACCAAAACCAACAGTAAGACCTATGTGACCAGCAAAGGCTCATATTAGCCTGTACAGCCACCCAGTAGGCAAGAGTTCTCATTTATCCATCTTTGAATCCTGGAGGCTGTAGAAGACATGTGATCAGCGAAGACTGATCAGGCTGCGCAAATGCACAGGCTGATCTGTCTGCTGGTTGCACATTTTATTGTAGGTTTTGTCGTGAGCTGGTATAAATGATTCTGTGAGAGGACAATGAAGGTTAAGAATAGAATGCAGGGATGCACATGATGTTCCAGGCCTTCACTTCTACATATGCCCTAAGACAGCTTTTCACATTGCAGAGTTCAGGGTTATGGCTTTTATCTCATCTATCCCATTCTTTTCTGTTCCCTTTATCCGGGAGATGGTTCCACATGACTGAAATCTCAGCTGAAACATTGTGCAGCAGATATGTTCTTGTCTCATTGGAATCCTCACGGATTACTGTAATTAGATTTTCACTAAGATCCTTTGGATGAGATGTCAGGTCTTTATCATTATACTCCTCTCCAGTTCTCACAGTCGTACCTTATTTTCAGACAAGATTTGTTAAACCAGGGTGATACAATTCCAGCTCAGATAGGAACAGAATCTGTGGGTAAGTTTAATATGAGACTATATTTTTATTATTGTTATGGAATTAACCTAGAAATTATTGTGCTCCTTCAGCATCTTCTTTGTATGCGGTTCTGTGTCAGCAGTTCTAATTGTATTGAACAGAGATTCTTTCAACTTGCATGTAGGCACTATAAATAGAAAATATGGATTTTTATGTTTACTTAAAGCCAAAAGTAACTTTACAGCTTATATTTATACGCTCTACTGACTTTTGCAGAATGAATTTAAAAATTGTTTTAATGATGTTAAAGAACAATCATTTATGCACATGATACACATTTGTTGTGCCCTTTCTGTCAAAAAGATTATCAGAAGGGTCTCTTCGATGTTAATTCATTTTTGGAAGGTCACTGTACCTTACATACAGGTTTATTTCAGATGAAAACACTTTATTTGCTTAGACATGCATTGAAAATTGTTCTTAAATAAAATTAAATTGCATCATCTATTGCGCAACTTCAGAACACATTGATTTTTTATCAATGTTTGAAATGGAAATCCTACAGGAAATTGTCGTTCATTTTTCTTTTGACATGATCAGAACCTTTGCATCTTTTTCTGGTCATACACTCTCTGTAGAGGTCCAAAGACATCGCCGTTTAAAACTTCCAAAAAATATCGGAGATAAGGATTTTACAAGCCCTGAAAGTTTACTATTGTTATACCCCGCCATACGAAGTATGTGGGGGTATATAGTTTTCGCTTTTCCGTTCGTCCATTCGTTCATTCGTACGTACGTTCGTTCGTTCGTCTTTCCGTCACAGGGTCAAAGTTTTTGCGTTAAAGTTTATAAGACCTCATATTTTGAAGACCCTTTGATGGATTTCATTCATATTTGGCATGATCGTAGATAAAGGTCTGAAGTTTTTATCTGCACCATCCCCACCCCGGGGGTGACCTTGGGGTCAAGGTCACGGACTTAGAATTTTCATAAAAAAGTCAAAGTTTTTTTGTGTTTATGTTTATATAGCTGTATCATCAAGACCCTCGAGGAATTTCATTTATATTTGACATGTTGGTAGATATCGGCCTAGAGTCTTACTCAGCATGATCCCCACCCCGGGTGTGACCGAGGTCAAGGTCACTAACTTAGAATTTTCATATAAAAGTAAAAATTTTTGCGTTTAAGTTTATATAGCCATATCATCAAGACCTTTTGTTAAATTTTATTGTCCCCTAATTGAAAGTTTGAGCGGATATAGATATCAGCAAGGAATTTGTTCGCCTGTCCATCCATCCGTTGAAGCATTATTCGTTCATAACTTATTTTTGTCTTAGGGTCGAAGTTTTTACAATAAAGTTTATAAGACCTTATATTATGAAAACCCTTTGATGGATTTCATTCATGTTTGGCCTGATGGTAAATATAGGGCTTAAGTTTTTATCAGCACCAACCCTATCCCGGGGAATAACCTTGGGGCCAAGGTCACGGACTTAGAATTTTTATAAGTTTATATAGCTGTATCATCAAGACCTTTGAGGAATTTCATTTATATTTGACATGTTGGTAGATATCGGCCTAGAGTCTTACTCAGCGTGATCCCCACCCCGGATGTGACCGAGGTCAAGGTTACAAACTTAGAATTTTCATATAAAAGTAAAAATTATTGCATTTAAGTTTATATAGCCATATCATCAAGACCATTTGTTATATTTTATTATTCCCTAATTGAAAGGTTGAGCAGATATAGCTATCTGCAAGGAATTTGTTTGTCTGTCCATCCATCCGTTGAAGCATTATTTGTTCATACTTTATTTTTTGTCTTAGGGTCGAGGTTTTTACGTTAAAGTTTATCTTATATTATGAAAACCCTTTGATGGATTTCATTCATGTTTGGCCTGATGGTAAATATAGGGCTTAAGTTTTTATCGGCACCAACCCTATCCCGGGGAATAACCTTGGGGTCAAGGTCACAGAGTTAGAATTTTCATAAATAAGTCAAACTTTTTGAGTTTATGTTTATATAGCTATACCATCAAGACCCTTTGAAGAATTTCATTTATATTTTACATGTTGGTAGATATAGGTCTAGAGTTTGACTCAGCATCATCCCCATCCCGGGGTATGACCATGAGGTCAAGGTCACAGACTTAGAAATTTCATATAAAAGTAAAAAAAAATTATTGCATTTAAGTTTATATAGCTATATTATGAAGACCCTTTTGTTGGTTTCATTAATATTAAGCATGATGGTATAAATAGGTATAAGATTTTTCTCGGCACCATCCCCAAGCTGGTGCATGGCTTTTAAGTCAAGGTCACAGACTTTTCATACAAATGTCATTTTTGCTTATATTATAAAGGCTGATTGATTTCACTGGTATATGGTGTTAGTTATAGGGCTAAAGTTTTATTTAGCTCAATCCCTGCACCAGTGCCTGACCTTTGAGGTGAAGGGCTTCATATTATGTGTGATTGAATTTTTTCAATGTTATATTATAATATAACATATAGCATACAACTGCCATCTCCAGAGTCAAAGCTACATACTGTGTGCTCTTTAAAAAGTGGTGGTAGCGCTAGTCGGGGGTATATGTGCCCCACTGGGCACTTTGTCTAGTTTTTATTGCAAGGGAGATAATTTCAGCGCGGAGCAACTTTGAATAATTGCCATTAATTAGCCAGGTGGAACAGAAAAAAAATGTTAGTTATAGGGCTAAAGTTTTATTTAGCTCAATCCCTGTGCCTGACCTTTGAGGTGAAGGGCTTCATATTATGTGTGATTGAATTTTTTCAATGTTATAATATAATATAACATATAGCATACAACTGCCATCTCCAGAGTCAAAGCTACATACTTTGTGCTCTTTAAAAAGTGGTGGTAGCGCTAGTCAGGGGTTTATGTGCCCCACTGGGCACTTTGTCTAGTTTTTATTGTAAGGGAGATAATTTCAGCGCAGAGCAACTTTGAATAATTGCCATTAATTAGCCAGGTGGAACAGAAAAAAAATGTTTTGCAGGGAATTTTATCGACAAACAATGAACTTTCAGGTTTTATGTTAAAAAGCATTATCTGATTTTGAAGTTGTGAGAAAATTTGAAAATACTGTTTTTGATAAAAAGTGCAGGTAACTCCAGACTGGAATCACTTACATGAATGATCTCTCTTGAATCCTGCTGAGACTAGAAAACAATTGAATTAATTTATTACAGCCAGCTCGGTAAAGAAACAAAATTACTTAGAAAGAAAAAGTGACAAGTTACTTTTGGTTTTGAGTATATGAAAGAATAATTATACAAGCAGAGTTATTTTTGGATGTTAATAATGAAATAACAGTTGTGTATTATTTTCAGGAAATTTTTCCTTTGTTAGAAATTCAAAGTCAGTATTAAAACTGTTGAACTAAAATATATTATTTTTTTATAAATTGTAGTACATAAACGAAGCTATACCCTTTATATGAGATAGTGATAGAGTTTACAAAATTAACCCTTCTCTTGCTGAGCACGACATGCCCTGTCTTAGCAAACAGTGTAGATCCAGATCAGTTGGCTTCTTAAGAAGCCAACTGATCTAGATCTGCACTGTTTGTTATTAAATATGTGAATTTCTGTCAAATATCTGGATCAAGTAATCTGATTGGCTGGAAATCAGAAGTGGGCATGGCATCTAAATTTATTCAGCATGACAAGGGTTAAAGTACAGTGTTTTGAACCTAGCTGTAATTGTTTAATTCCAGTGGAGCATATATTTGAATTGGTAATAGAGGGAGTTCGAGGCCTGATGTTGTTTGACAGCATGATCTGGGGAGAGGCAGACTGTTTTGTACAATATTATTTTCCTGCTCAACAACAATCACAACCTCCTGGTGCTCCTGTTATACGGCATGGTATGTATTTCTATTGCAGAGTAGATGTATTTTTAAATGTGTGAATCTTTCATTGATATCTCTTTCCTCCTTCGCCCAGTTGTTCAAAGCATCATTAGCTCAATAAGCTTGTTAATGACAAACTTGTTAACTGTTGTAGCTATAAAGGTATTTTCAAATACATTGATATTTTTGCTGCAAAAATGTGAGTAGCTGCAAAAGCTACTGACATTTTTTGCAGCAAATAATATCAATGTATTTGCCATATTTCAAGATGGATATTTTAACGTCATGTTAGCTAACAACTTTGTTAATTAACAACTGGGCCCTGGTCACTTGGCTAGTTACAGTAGACTCTCGCTATCTTGAACTCGCTTGTCTCGAATAACCACTTATCTCGAAGTGAAAATCTGGTCCCTGCCTAAACATGAAAATCTAACAACAGGTAAAAAATATTGTGGAAAAGAGGAGAAATTGCTCCTTAGGAGCAATTTCTCCTCTTTTCCACAATATTTTCAATATATCTCCAACTTCAAGAGTCCAATTCATATATATTTATTAAATGTGGTTAATCGAATTATTTTTTCCTGAACTGTGCAAATCTGATATGTCGAGGTACGGATATCTCGAAGTATTCTAGAGAGTTCCTTGGAATTCGAGATAATGAGAGTCGACTGTATTTAGCTATATGTATATATTCTGACTGTGGCTCTTCCTATTTTTTTGCTGTACCTCTCGGAATCCGAAGTAGATGGCGATCTCTGATAAGGCACATCTTGAACTTCATTAAAGTTAGATTTTTTACTACAATACACAAATAGTTACCTGCTGTTAGATATGGGGCATATGTATTGCAGACACCAATTCATATTACAAAAACCTTATACATATTTGTGAGCTTCTAATTGTTATGTTCCAGCTGTGCCAATTCTAAAAGCATTCCGAACAGCTACCACTCTGTGTATAGCTGATCCTACCTTCAACGATGTGACTCGCCATAGGATCTTACTTCCTGTGGGAACTCCTGTACAACGAGAATTACTCACGGGTCAGTATACTTATGAACATCTTCAGTCCCTTGATACTTAATAATCTCTTAAATCACACACATTAGGTCTGTTTTTTTTTCTAACTCTCCACGAAAACATGTTATACTCATTAGAAGCACCAAGGCGATGCACTTCTAATGAGTACCCATAACATGTTTTCATGATAATGTCACTACTTTGAGATTGAAAAAAGTGCTTTTTCTGGAGCTGTATTTCACATATTAAACATAAATCTGTTCATGCAGACCATGTTGTTCCAGATAAACCTCTTGTAATGAGCTATCTCAGCGGTATCTACAGTGTTTCTTATTATCCCCGTGCTTTTCGAAGAAAAAGCGGGGATATTGTTATACCCCGGCCATCCATCCGTCCATCTGTCTGTAATGTCACTCCATTGCTCCTAAACCATTTAAGCTAGAGTCTTGAAACTTTCACAGGCGATAGCCTTATGGACTGGAGGAACACATTCGGAATTTTGATATGACCCCCTGGGGGCAGGGCTAGGGGGGTGTGGCCTCGAAGGGTCCAAATTCAATTTTATACAAACATAGCCCTGTTGCATATCAAATCGAAGGTTTTGAAGAATAGAATATAGTGGTGCAAATATTTTGCCCCAGGGGCATGTCTGGGGGTCACTAGAGGTCAAAAAGTAGGATTTTGGGTCCTTTTTTAGCCCACCGGAACAAAAAGTTCTAGCCGGCCTCGTGGCTCAGTTGGATGCGCTGTCCGACTGGAGACCAGGAGGTCGCGGGTTCAACCCCCGCCGAGGTCGGCAACATTCTTTCGTGGAGATTGATCGTGAAATATTTTCTACGGTCATTCTCTCCCTTCCGCTGATTCAAGAAGGGCATTTGTCAGTTTCTGGCGAAAGAATGCGCACAATACTGGTTAACCGCTTAGAGGACTAAGCCTGCCCAGTAAACGTGTGGTTAGGTAAACTGACACGCTCGACATGACCCCATTGGGTTGACTAGGCCGTAAAACCTCAACACAAACAAACAAACAAAAAGTTCTGGTAAGCTGTTCTACTACCCCCGGTGTCGGGGTTGGCATTGGCGTCCACAAATGTTGAAGTTTTTGCTTTAAACTTTTTTAGTAGCTCATTATTTTTTTATGTGTACATGGATTGAGTTCATATTTGGTATGATGATAGATACTATGGGCTAAAGTTTTTATCTGCAGTATCAGCACCCATGACCGTGACCTTGGGGTCAAGGTCACAGACTCAGAATTTTGATGTTAAAGATTTTGTGTTAAAGTTTTTAGGAGCTCATTACTTCTTCACCTTTGGATGGATTTAGTTAATACTTGGTATGGTAATAGATACTGGTCTCAATTTTTTAGCAGCAGCATCAGCTCTCATGACCATAACCTTGGGGTCAAGGTGACAGACTTTGAATTCTTATGTTAAAGTTTTTGTGTTAAAGTTTTTAGGAGCTCATTACTTCTTTACCTTTTGAAAGATTTAGTTCATACTTGGTATGATGATAGATACTAGTCAAAAGTTTTTATCAGCACCATCATCATACATGACCGTGACTTTGGGGTCAAGGTCACAGACTAAGAACTTTTATGTTAGTTTTTGCACTGAAGATTTTAGATCATTACTTGGTTGCCTTCAGATAAATTTACTGGAGACTTGGTGTGGTCAAAGATATTGCTTAAAGTTTTTGACTTTTAGGTCTTTTTTTTTTATTGTCACCCCTCCTCTTAGGCTTTTTTAGCTAGACCCTTGAAACTGTCACAGGTATTAGCCCTATGGATGAGGTCTGGAGGAACACATTCGAAATTTTGATGTGACCCTGCGGCAGGGCCAGTGGGTGTGGCCCCAATGGGTCAAAATCCATTTTGTACAAAGATAGTCATGTTGCATATCAAATCGAAGGTAATGAAGAGTAGAATACAGTGGTGCAAAAATTTTGCCCCGGGGGCATGTCTGGGGGTCACTAGAGGTCGAAAAGTAGGCTTTTAGGTCTTTTTTATTGATTGTCACCCAAGTCTTCTTAGGCTTATTTAGCTAGAACCTTGAAAATGTCACAGATAATAGCCCTGTGGATGAGGACTGGAGGAACACATTCGGAATTTTGATGTGACCCCTGGGGGCAGGACCAGTAGGGTGTGGCCCTTATGGGCCAAAATCAGTTTTGTACAAACATAGTTGCATATCAAATCGAAGATAATAAAGAGTAGAATACAGTGGTGCAAAAATTTTGCCCTGGGGGTCACTAGAGGTCAAAAAGTAGGATTTTGGGTCCTTTTTTTTAATTGTCACCCAACTCCTCTTAGGCTTTTTTAGCTAGAATCTTGAAACTGTCACAGGTAATAGCCCTATGAATGAGGACTGGAGGAAGGCATTTGGAATTTTGATGTGCAGGGAAATATGCAATGGCGCTGGTGCGGGGATATGCGATGGCGCGCCATGGACTGGCTCTAGTTCTGCTTGTGATTTTTTTCTGTAACAAACTCACTATACTGTATTTAACGTATGTATTCGGACAGACAGGTCTGAGCAAACAGTGTAGACCCAGATGAGACGCCACAGAATGCGGTGTCTCATCAGGGTCTACACTTTTTGCCACTCATCCAGCAGCAACTTTTAGACACAACATGGGGTAGTGAATTGTACTTGTTCAAATTTTAGTACAAGTATGGTAAGGAGGTGAGGCGTCCAAATACTTAGGGTAGATATGGTATTTAGCAGGAATATTGGAACATCTTAACTTCTTCCTTGTCCTGAAGTTTGCTTGCGTCTACCGTATATACCCTAAGTATTTGGACACCTCAACTCCTTACCATACTTGTTCTAAAATTTGATCAAGTACAATTTACTACCCTGTGTTGGGTCTTGAAATTGCTGGATGACTTTCAAACAGTGTAGACTCTGACATGTCACATTCTGCGGCATCTCATCTGGGTCTACACAGTTTGCTCAGGTCTGTCTGAGCAGTAAATATAATATTTGCAACCTGTTGATGTGTCTGAAGAATTGCTGGAGTGGAGACTCTGATCAGATGCAGCATTCTGTGTGTCTACACTCTTTGCTCTGACCTTTCTGTCCCCACAGGTAGCATTATCACTGTATCTAAATTAGCAATTGAAGAAACAAGTCTAGATATTTCTTTGGGGGTGGCCGGGTGGTGCGAAGGTGCTGTGTATCTTAGATCACCGGGGCGTCCAACTGATATTGGCCTACAGTTGGGCAAGGCCTGCTATCCTTGTAGTGGGTAAGGGTAGAGGGGGAATGTTTTTATTTCTTCTGTTTCCTCACTTTCATTCCTGTTCCTCTTTCTTCCCTGTCCCTCTCTTTCATCTCCTCTACTCTCTCTTCTCCTCTACTCTCTCTTCTATCTCTTTTCTCCCTTTCTCTGAGAGATGACACAAAATGACCCTCAAGGGTTGACGTGTCGTTAAACCCCAACACAATCAATCTAGATATTTCCAGTTGAAATGGTTAAAGCACTACTGAGGAAAGATTTCTTATATACATATGTATATTTTTTGCTTGTTACATTATTAGCATTTTCTCTCAGTGTGTGTCTGTTCTATAATAATTTGTAAATTACTTACTTAATTAACATTATCTTTGTAGTATAGGATGATATTCACCCATCCCATGGCTTTATAGTAAGTTATGTGTTTGAACTATTTCTGTCATGCCTGCTTTAGAAGCAGATGCTATATAGAGGACCAGTTTTTAATTTGTCTGTCAACATTTGGTCCATTTCTGATTAACACCTACAATACTTTAACCTTGCACACTTTCTCCCTAACATGGACCCAGACAGTATGGTATTATGTCATGATCATGACCTATTCCACACTGCCTGATGACCTTGTCATTGTATATTCTTGCCATTGTTTTTTATGTCGGCACTAACATTCAGTTTCATTTCTGATTAATGATAACACATACAGTCATCAAATCCTGGCATACATTGTCTCAACCTTAGCATTTAGCACGTATTTAAACCATTAATGCCTGGCATCCCCAGAAAAGGGAAAAAAGTGTAGACCTAGAGCAGAATACAATATCTGATCAATGTCTGCACAGTTTGCCATGACATTAGCCATTTGCAACAACAGAACAAGTTAAGACGTTTTTACATATAACATTCTTAAACTAGATAATGGAATGTTCCAGCTCTCATGATGGACGAGTCCATTGAAGATAACCAGGCATACATGTATATGTAAATGGTTTAACATTGGAATATTCTATTTACAGCTTGTGCCAACTCTGCCAGTGGTGCCGGTGGTCTTCCATTTGAAATATGGTGCAGATATTATCATCCTAATGTCAGGGATCAATGTATTGCAAAGGTAATATTTAGTGCTTTGCTTGTTAACCCCTTTTACTCTGAATAGACTCTCCCACCCTATATATTGGAAGAGTCCAATTTCAATTTTAGGTATGTCAGGCTATATAATGTATGTATTTCTAGAGAAAAAGGCCAAACTATTTGCAAACAGCGAAGACTCTGATCAGATGCCGCCTTTCAGCGGCATCTGATCTGGGTAAGCACTATTTGCCAATTACCTTTTAGCAGTATCCAGAAGACAATGAGTTAAATCCTATCAACAGTTTATCATTTCAAAATAGAAGAAAAATTTTTAGAATGCTGTCGGTGTTTGTTACAATTTTTAGTTTTACTTTCAGTGATAAACATTTCAACAGTACAGGTAAATTGCCCCCCCCCTCCCCCCCCCCCCCCCCCCCCCCCCGGTAAACAGGTAACTTTTGTTCTTACTGATCATATGTTAGTATATTTATAATATTGTTTTAATTTTAAAGTTTTACTCCATTTACTTTTAATTGTTAGAAATGTGTGAAATCAAAATTACGAGTTTTAGTTACACAGTGTTCATATAAATGGGTTCAAATGTTGTACACATAGATTCAAAATTCATATGTACGTAAACATATGTATTTAAAATTTGATTTTGTTTCTGGCATGACTTCAAAACTGCATCACTGCATGACTTCATTTTTATGTATTCGTTATCGAAATATTATACTGTACATGTTAACAACGTCAGACCGACATAGCTTCAGATAAACAGAGCATTGAGATAAAAATTATTCTTATTTCTACATGAAAACATTGGGTTATGGGTACTCATTTGAAATGCCTCATACAGCTTAATATGGGTGTATGAGTGCACAAAGGTTAACTATTGGGTTTTGTTTACAGGGTAGCCTTCCACTAGCAAAACTGTGTGCAATGATAACTATGCAGAAACGAGGAGAACCTTCCATCCAGTCCTTCAATGTCTCGCTAACTCAAGTGCCTTCCGACAGTATTGACAATGAGAGAGAGAAGACCAAGTCATTAGAGTCGGGTCTTATTGATGTAACTGTTCACTACAAAACACAAACTATACAGGTAAGATAGTTACTTATGTGTGTAAAGGGTCACAGCTATGATGAAAAGTATTGACATATTGCTGGGCTTCATAGCGCAGTAGTTAGTGCATCTGACTGCTGATCAAGGGGTCACAGCATTGAATCAGAGCCTAGCCTGATACATCACAACCTCTTTATAACACTATTGTTGGGGTCCAAAGCATAAACTGTGTTAGATATACAACCATGTTATATCCAAACAAAAATGTATAGATTATATAGAAAAATGACCATCTATACATTTTTGGGAGCCATCTTTGAACCATGTTGTATCCAAAACCATGTAACGAAACGTGTTATAAAGAGGTTAATGTGTGATTTCCCTTGGAGATAGACTGTGAATTAATTTCTTTGATCATTCTCCACATTCCCCTGATCTAAGTAGCTAGTTATCAGTTATGGGCGAAATGTTCAAATAGTATTGGTTAACCTTTTAGAGAAGTAAACCTGTGGAAAAGTATAATAACTGACCGGCTCTACGTGACCTTAACAGTGTTGACTGCTGGGCACCATAGTGCAGTTTGTAGCATATCTGACTGCAGATCCACGAGGCGTAAGTTTGAATCCAAGCTTGCCCACGTAACTTTCAAGGAGATTGATTGTTGTGAAATAATTTCTCGGCCATTCTCCAACTTCTGCTGAGTCAGGAAGTGGGGTTGTCAGTTACTGGTGAAAGTATGTGCACAAGTACTGGTTAAATGCTTAGAGGACTAAGCCTGCCTAGGAAAAGTGTGAGTAGGTTGACATGACCTTAACAGTGACCATAAAACTCCAACTTCGAAACAATCAAACAAAACAGTGTTGACTGGGTCATTAAACTCCAACTCAAATCAAATAAAAACAAGTATGGATATTACCTGTTTTTCCAAAAAGACTATTTCAGTAAACATGAAGTGCTTTTTCATGAAAAAATAAAATATTGGCCTTGGATATTTGAACAGACAAGCTTGAGCAAACTTGGAAATGATGCTATTGAATGATAGAGATAGAAGAATCCACCAAGTATAAATTGATTCGGATTCAGGGTAATATTGATATGGTAAGACAAAAGTTTTGAAAGTGTTCAAATTCATCAAATTAACCATTACCACTCTCTGGGCAAATTCAGTAGGCAACAGATGGTCTCCTAATTTGCATGAAATGTTAAAGCCTATTTTCTTGGAAAATAAAAAAAAAAAAAAAAAAAATGTTATCTGAAATTATTACCCAGTGTACTAAGTGTTAAAAGCAAAATATAACCTTTCAAATTGATGGTTCAGTATTTTTTTTATGTTTTCAGGAGGAGACAAGTATAAATGCTGCCAATAAAAACCTTGCTGGAGCCCAAGTCTGTATATCTGTTGGGGTTATAAGAGCATCAGGACTCAAGGTAAGGTTTTAGGACTAGATCTTTCTTCAACATGTGGGATAGGAGATAGGGATAAAACATTAACACTTGGAGGGGTTGGTGGAACAAAACTTGGAGGCAATTCTAATGAGTCTATTGATATTTTGTTTTATTTTTGCTCCCTTTCGCTGATCCAAGAAGGGCAATTGTCACATTCTGGCGAAGGAATGTGCACAAGTACTGGACAACTGCTTAGAGGATAAAGCCTGCCCAGGAAAAAGTGTGGTTAGGTATTGACCGCGCTCGACATGACCCCAATGGGTTGATGGGGCCATAAAACCGCAACACAAACAAATTTGTCTTATTTCTCCATGAAAATATGTTATGGATACTCATTAGAAGGGCCTTGCTAATGCACTTCTATATTTATGAGTTCACAGTTTTTGTGAAGAAATAAGAAAAATATTAACCCATTTAAACTTGGCGTTCCATAGAAGAGACATTGGCACGCAGTGTAGACCTTGATCAGATGCCGTAGAACCTGGCATCTGATCAGGGTCTACACTGTTTGCATTAAATGTAGAAATTTCTACAAAAGATGGTAATAATGAAAACCAATCAGACACTCCTTATATAGGAAATGGACCTGTCCAAAGAGGTTAGGTAGAAGAGTCCACTCCACATAAATGGGTTCATCTGGTTGCCCTCTCTTACTTGGAGCTATGGCATTTATACAGGCTAATCTGGGATTTTGTTATTGATATATCAGCGGCCTAGATAAGTGGGTATCAGGTCAATATTTTCCTTATTTTTCCATAAAAATGTATGTTGTGGGTACTCATTAGAAGTGCCTCACTGAGGCACTTCTAATGAGTACCCACAACATATGTTTTTATGGAGAAATAAAAAAAAAATATCAATACTTTAGGATTGAAAAAAGCATCATCAAAAGCTATGGATATGTGCCTCAGACTTGCTTTATTTTTATAACTTGCCTCTGTTTTGTTATCCAACAGGCAGCAGCAGAAAAAGTGGCCAGTTTAGATCAAGGTATGCAGTATCCAGCAGAGGTGGGAGTGAATGCTTATGTTAGAGTGAAGCTATCCTTCCTTGGTCAGCAGGTGAGTACAGTATCAGCAGACAGCATAATTGAAGCATTTTGCCCTGTCAAGCACCTCAGCCATAACTCTAAATAAGGTGGGTTTTTCAACAAAAACAATGTTGAGCAAATTGGCAGCATTCCCATAGCATTAGATAAGGTCTTTTTTTTTTTTTTTTTTTTTTCAGCCCAAAAGTATGGTGTTTGGGTGCAGAACAGCATACTTTAAAAAATGATATCATCAGTATTTGATGCTAAACTTTGAGGATGGGCATAGGGTGGTTGGGTGAGGCAAAGGTGTCGTGTATCTTACTTATATTGGCTTACAATTGAGCAAGGCCTGCTATCCTTGTAGCAGGTAAGGGTGTAGGGGGAAGGTTTTTATTTCTTCTGTTTTTTCACTTTCATTCATTTTCCTTTCTCCCTTATTCCTCTCTTTCATCTCTATTATCTCTTCTGTCTATCTTTTCCCTTTCTCTGGAAGACGACACAAAATGACTCACAAGGGTTGACGTGTTGTTAAACCCCAAGTCAATCAGCTGAGGATGGGCATAGAGTTAACACTTTAACAGATTTATGGCCAACTTCAGCAACCGACTAATTGATGAAATTTTTCTTATTTTTCCCAGAAAATAAGATTTAATACTTCATGCACACAATGTGCATGAAATATCAAATCCTATTTTGGGGGAAAAAATAAGAAAAAATATATCAAAATGTAGTCTGCTGAAATTTTTACCCAAATTGCTAAGTGTTAAATAGAAAAATAAAGTAATCTTAAGTAAACCAAAACTCCAGTTTCTGTTCTTTTTCTGTATTCATTGTTTCCAAGGAGATCCTTTATGGATTTTATTTGAGTGTCATTTAGCAGCCCTAAAGTCTACCCATAATTCATCATAGTGCAGTTTATATTTTTTTATTTTCCTTAAATTCACTCAGGTTCCCGTTAAGCCAGTGCTAGGGGACATGTGCAGCCCTACAAACTATATTGCTGTCATACGAAGATTCTAATGTAAACCATTTTCATACTGGTCAATGCCAGCCTTGGTGGCTCAGTTGGATGCACATCTGACTGCTGATCAGGAGGTTGCGAGTTCGACCCCAGCCAGTCGGCAACATTCTGTCGTGGAGATTTGATCACGAAATATTTTTGACGGTCATTCTCTCCCTTCAGCTGATTCAAGAAGGGCAGTTGTCAGTTTCTGGCAAAAGAATGTGCATGATACTGGTTAACCACTTAGAGGATTAAGCCTGCCCAGTAAAAGTGTTGTTAGGTTAACTCACCACACTCGACATGGCCAGATTGGGTTGACTGCGCTGTAAAACCTCAGCACAAACAAACATACTTTCATATGGAATTTGTTTCCAAAGACAACCTTAATAGTTTTTATTTGTTTTATGTATGAAATTCTCTTCCAGGCAAGTATTAAAGTTAGCTTCAACATCAGAAACATACATTCGGACATTGCTCCTAGCAGATTCAGATCAGCCTGTGGATTCATGCAATCTGGCCCAGAGGTTATAAAACTTTTTTCATGCTCAACTGAGCTGAGCATGAAATTTGTCATGCTAATAAATCTCAGATTACTAACAATTGCAAATTCTTTCTTGCTAAACATAGCTGAGCATGAAAATTTCTCTGCTAATAAATATGAAAATGCCAACTATTGTTGGCATTTTCATATTTATTAGCAGAGAAATTTCATGCTCAGCTGAGATGAGCATGAAAAATGTTTTCTAACCTCGGGGCCTGATCAGAAGCTTAACTGGGCATTTTAACTTCATAATACATTAACCTATAGATAATGTGCTATTCTCTTCTGTTTTCACACCTTCCACAGAAAAAACGACCTTTCAGTCGTTAATTAAAGTCTTAAACCAGAAGGTCCCTTAGGCAGTTACCTGTGTGACGTAACTCTTCCCGCTCAATTGACCACGTGTCAGTTTCTTTTCTGTGGACAAAGAAATTCAACAAGGATTATTTACCTGTGATAGAAATTTGGATTATTTCTTTCCTCTCGGATAAATTTCTGTATCCTTGTGTTTCTTTTGTTTATTTATCACTCCTTTCACTTTCTTTGTTATTATTTAAAATTTTCAATTTTCGATTTCATGTATTTTTTGACTGGTCTTTTTCCACATGCATTTTCACGACTCTCGCTATTCAGCACAATGCTCGTGCGCGATCGGTTCGATAGTCGTGTTTATATATGCAGAATATTTTTGTTCTTTTCGTTCCAGGTTATTCAGCAATTACGATATGTTTTTCCTGGACTTTTATTTGCAGTGATCTTCAGTTGGCTAAAGATTCTCATGGTGGAGAAGCTGATTGTAAAGAACTTGTCAACCCTTGATGGGTTATAAGACAATTCTTTACTGATGGGAGCCCCACCCCATATGGCTATACTGCTGGGGTAAGACCCATCAAGGTGGCATCTTTGGGTACTTAGTATCTGATAAAGTCTAAGTCCACCAGTCACCAGTCATCCAGTCACCAGTCAACCAGGCACCACTCAATCAGCTTCACCAGTCACCAGTCAACCAGGCGCCAGTCAACCAGGCACCAGTCACCAGTCATCCAGGTGCCAGTCAACCAGGCACCAGTCAACCAGTCACCGGTCAACCAGGCACCAGTCAACTAGACTCCAGTCAATAATTTAATTACTTTCTGGAAAGACTTAGTTTTTGACATATTTCACCGGACAAAATAGTCACGTATACTAACTTCCGGTCATTATGTCTAATTATTAAAAACATTTTCACCGGGCAAAGTATCAGTAATATTTCTGATACTTATACCCGGTCATATTATTATATTATTTCTGATTTTTCACCAGGCAAACTTTTACAGAAAGTGTCTGGTCAATTTTTGCCTAATAATTAATTATCATCGGGAAAAAGTTTCGAATACTTGTGCCTGCTCAGTTTTCAAATATAATCTCCCTTTTTCATCGGACTAGAGTTACGAATACTACTATCCGATCAATTTGTCAAATTACTTGTAACTTTACCGGGCAACAGTTACGAATACTAGTGTCCGGTCATTATGTCGGGTAACTAGTGTCAAAATAGTGATCACTAATTCCCGAACAATCTATTATCGTTCATAGAGCTCCATTCACGTTTAAGTCAATGGATATAGGTTATTAAGTGAAATACATAGTAACTTTTCATACATAAAATTCTGTACAGTCTTTCCCGAATCAGACTAGAATCTTTAATATTCCATTGACTTATTATAGGAGTATAATTCCATTAATATTTTAAATTAACTTATGTTTTATCTCTTTTATCTGCTAGAAAGAGTTAAACTTCCGACTATAACAAAATTTTTACCGGGCAGCAGTTCGTAGACTAGTGCCAGGTCATTCAAATTATGTTATATCTCTTTCATTCGCTAGAAAGCGGTTAAATTCCGGCTCTAACGAAAATTTCATCGGGAGGCACTTCGTTGAGTAGTGCCAACGAAGTGACAGGTCATTCTAACGAAAATCCACCGGGCAGTAGTTTCGTAGACTTTGTGTCAGATTACTAGTGTCAGAGTAGTAGTCACTAGTACTCGCTCAACATATATTTATTTATTAACCACTATAGACATGTATAGTCTTGGGTTATAGGTTATTGAATGACAGCGATGGGTTCTAATACCTAGTAGCCACTTATATTGTTGAATTCTGTCCAGTCACTTTTGAACTTGACTTAAATTCTATATATATATTTATTATTGAAAATGAATTAAGAATTATCGGTTACGATCAAATTCGCAATTCATTCACTAAGTGTAGAAGATACTTCCAGCTATAATTATATCTCTTTTATTCGCTACAAAGAGATTAACTTCTTACATATTCACCTTATTCGGCTCTAGGGCAAAGGTGAACTATAAAACTATCGTTATTTATAAGAAGAAAAATATACACGAAATCTAAAAATTTTTCTTCTTTCCTCCTCTGTTTTTCTTCTACATGCTCTGATATGTAATCAGCATGTAATCTAAGGAGTAAATTGACAAGAAAGTAGCAATCGATTTTTTCTACTTTCTATTAATTTTTCATTCTTAAGGTATCGGAAATTTACTCCAACCAGATAAATAAATTAAGTTTATTTATTTATTCGCTACCTCTCTAGATGACTACGATTTAAAATTCTAGTTGAGGTACATATTTTCCTTTTGCCTTTTCTACATGGAAAATAGTTGATCCGATAAGCTATTATTCTATTTTATACTATCTTTTGATTGATTATATAAGAGTCTAGGTCAGTCGTGCTCTGTCTAAACTCTGCTATAAAATAATAAATAAGAAGAAAATCTTATATTTAGGCATAGATATAATTCGATACGTTCTTTACTTTGCCTGTTTTATTTTTTCTTCTGGATCATCTAAGACTACGATAGCAATATACCAGATATTTTTGCCTCAGTAAGAATCTATTACGCCGAAGATTCTTCATATTGGAATAATAATTTTATTATGATTATAATTTCTAGACCCAATTAATCCTCGTATATTATAGGTCTACTTTATCTTATTGAGGAATAGTTTTGCTTCGACTAGCTATATACCTCTAATATTTTATTTATAACTAGAGTCCATGTCAATCAAAATTTTCTTGCACTTTGGTATTGACAATGGATACATATTCAGTAAAGGCATTAATTATTCAGTACGTGACAGATTATTATTGCCTAAATTAGATATTATATACAATACTTTCCTTTTGATATTTTTTTTTATTGACTTTGTAACTATTCAGAAACTGCCAAAGTCAATCATTTCCTTCCTCTAAACTTACCGAAGCTCTAGATTATGTTGATATATATTTTTGATATATGCTTAGAGGTTAATTAACGAGAGTTTACCTCATAATAGCAGATATTATTATATTCATATTAATCAGTCTATAGTCTAGGCTTAGACAAAAGGGAGAACATCCTTAATTACGAGCCGGTAAAGAATTAAGACACACTTAATTATCTCTTTACCCCTTCTTTATGTTTACATTTGTTAAAGGGATCATAGTAATTCTCGCAAAGAGTTCAAGTTCAGTTTGCGAATAATGCAAAGATTAATATCTTGATTTCCAGTCCGCATCAAAAATGGTCTATATATATAGATAAATATCTTTTCCGAAACTGGATATTTATTTATTTTTCTACACAATAAGTCATTTCAAGACGTTTCGATGATTTTGAAATGCACTGCTTCAATTTATAATATAGAATATGTTTATATGAACTTCACAACTTAGTAAGTGCTGCACCTACGTTCCTGGTCAGATCTTACTTTTGTGATACGTTTTTGAACATACTGAAAGTTTCTCCGATTATACATTCCGTAAATAAACTTTCGAGTAGCATTTATGCTTTTAAACAGTCAGATTATTTGATAATAGTTGGAGATAATATATTATACCGATATTTATATATCTATCTTCATTATTTATCTTTCTCATCTTACTTTTAAGTTAGATTGACCTTCTCGCTACGTTCCAGGTTTAAATCTAGCTAACATTGTGGACCAGTCACTTTTTTATTTCCTAAACAATATTTTAACATTTTTCTCAGTATTCAGAGCATAACGACTTCATGAATACTTGGAAATAATTCAATTCTACGCATGTTAAACTAAGCCTAAAACAAGCCCTAGTTTTTTTAGAATGGATATTATCCTTCGATTCAGTTCATGGAGATACATCCTTTTAGATTCCATTATCTCTACTTCAATCATACAAAATTCTAATGACTAAGTACTCTTTTTCTACGTACGAATACAGAATATCGAGTCACTGTTGCTGCATATTGGTTAAAGATTAAACAAATATTATCTTAAACCTATATGACGTTAAATTAATTATTATCTCTTTCATATACATGTTTTTACCCTTCCGTCAGGGATCGTGGTAATAATATTATTTTATTACTCTCTATGGTTTACGCATAGATCTCGAGAGTATATATATATATATATATATATATATATATATATATATATGTATATATATTTTCTTCCTGAATTCATTTGCGAGTACGTAATTTGATATTTCAGGAATTACCAATTATGCAGACATAGATTTTATTCTATTAATATTCAATTCTAAAAATTTGATTGAATATTTATCTATAAAATTTCTGGGCAGTAATTTTATAGCGAGTTATATGTTTAATAATTCCTTGCTTAATAAATAGTTAGGCTTAACCTTTTAGTTATAGCAGGAATTTTGTTCCATAGTATAATTTTAATTTAGTATTCATATATTTCTTACTATTCTTAAATATGCGTATAGAATAGTAATACTATCTCTTAACTTATAAATTAAGTGTTTTTGAGATTATTAATCAGTATTATTGTATAATCTTTCTTCAGAGATTATCACACTATTACTTTTTCTCTGAGTCCTTCTCTTTTTATGAACATTTTGATTCGTCATTTCAAAGTGGATTTTTTAACATTTCTTGATTTCCATGACTATTTACTCAGGAGTACTTTTCATGGCAATCTTCTGGTATAGAAAGATTCTATCCAGCTTATTTATTATTGCTTAATCTTATCAATACGGTAAGATTTAGCCAATTTATGACCGTCTTACAGTTAGCTGCGATCAACCTTATTCTTATCTCTCTTATTCTCTGTCAAACTCTTAAGTTATGATGTTGACAGTTTCTTCTTTATTATTTTGTCAGGACATCAAACGCTTTTATATGTCTATGACAAAACTAATAATCAATGGTTTAGGTTGTTTTTTTCTTCCCAGCAGTTTTATGCAAACTGTATTATTTTATTGCTTGACTAAAAATTCGTAATACAATTAGTCTAGCAATAGTTTTAACCATTATGTTTGTCTATAGCTTTTTCTTCTGATGGATAACTTAGTTATAGTTAAGTTAACTCCATCTACTTTTATTATCTCCCCTTCTTTAATTTGATCAAAGAGAAATAATTATACATTATGGTTATTTTAAGTCTGTGTCTGTTCATCGGAAACTGTCCTGTCGCTCCAATTAACAGAATCTAATTAGTTTATAATTCTAATAGCTTAGACTATTACAATTACATAGCTTCACATATCTAGAATTTTATCCAAAATATCTACATATGTCAGTTATCTATAGGAAACTCCACCGAGTAGACTTTTCCTTATTTATTCAAGACCCTACATAGACTACTTACAGTGTATGGTCTTGGCTTTTTGTTTTACAAATTTTGTTTTGAAAATATTTCTATATTCCTAGCTTACTTTGCGATGGAATATTTATGTTATGTTGTCTCAATGACTCCTTTTTCTTTTTGAAGCCAATTGTTGTTTCCCAAAAAGAAAAAAAAAGGGGGGGGGGGCAATGTTAGGTCTCTGAGACTTAAGAACTGGCTTCCTCTAGAGTCTACTATTATATATAAGGTTGTTAGATCATAACACCTTAAAGATATGCTATTTTGTGAATCTAGATCATTCTTTCTATTAAATATAGAATTAGAATGTATCTGATTCCTTTGAGTTTCCTGAGTCTTAACCAGAAGTGGTGAGATATTATTGGTGTTAGAATTAGGAGAGCACCTCCCTCCTATTCTGCAAATTCTAGCACATTATCTATAGGTTAATGTATTATGAAGTTAAAATGCAGTTTTTTAAAAGTAAAACATATTTTAACGAGTAATACTTAACCTATAGATAATCAATTATCTCCCTCCGCCCACCCTCGCTTATCTCTCCTAATTGTGTCTATTGTTTTACACATAAAAGAAACTGACACGTGGTCAATTGAGCGGGAAGAGTTACGTCACACAGGTAACTGCCTAAGGGACCTTCTGGTTTAAGACTTTAATTAACGACTGAAAGGTCGTTTTTTCTGTGGAAGGTGTGAAAACAGAAGAGAATAGCACATTATCTATAGGTTAAGTATTACTCGTTAAAATATGTTTTACTTTTAAAAAACTTCATATTTTGGATAGTCAAGGATGCTAAGTATCTTCTTGCAGACAATGAAGGCTCTAATCAGACTGGGCAGATGTGCAGGGTGATTTTACTCTTTATTATATACAAAGTAATGAAATATAGAGAATTATTAATGAAATAAAATGCATATTTCAAAAAAGTTATATTTTCACTACTGAAAATATAAAACATATTTTCACTCCTCTGAGCAGTGAAAAATATAAGATCTGGAACTATTCGGACGGCACAAAGAACTAAAATTTGCATTTTTTATTACACGAGATGAAAATTTTTATGGTATTCACAGAAAAAGAGTAAATTTTCTTTTTATTTTATTGTTTACAGGCCAATGAGCGTTTCTGACGTCATATCTAACGCCACCAAACAAAACGTGAACGTCATGGCAAGATTTGCATCTCTTCTATCGAAAGTGGTGTATATAATAAAAAGAAAATTCAAATGTTTGTCGTGAATATGACTTTTATTTCATCTCGTGAAGTGAAAAAAATGTAATATATTTCATTCGTGCCTTCGGCACTCATGAAATGTACATTTTTTCACTTTACTCGATGAAATAAAAGTCATATTCACTCCAAACACTTGAATATCCTCTATTTATAGTATGCACATATCAGGTAAATTTTTGCTTGTGTTATGGCTCAAGTATTTTCTTTTTTCTTTTCTTTCTACTAGGGAGAAAGAATAACACGAACAGTGGCGAGGTCTTTTTCTCCAGAATTTTCTCATTTCATGGATTTTCCTTGTCCATTGTTATGGACGGAGGCCAATTCTGATGCCTTGTGTCTGGCAGAACTGCTCGAGACAGCAGAGGCTACCTTTGAAGTCTGGCACCAAGTCCCTGGGATGTCACCAGGTTTGTAGTGTTTATGTGGATTCTATAAAGTACAACATAGCATGAAATGTTTTGTGAGTATTCATTATTGAGAAGCAGCTTGGTGAGTCTAATGGGTACCCACTAGGGCTGGCTAATCAGGGCTAAAAAGACAGTCGATTATCATTCCTGCCATTTTGGTCAATAATTAGTAATCAGTGAAGATTTGATCATAATCTTACCTTTCTGGTTAAGTATCTGAGCATGACTCTTACCATATGTTACACTTTACCCTATGTATTCAGACCGACAGGCCCGAGCAAACAGTGTAGACCCAGATGAGATGCCGCAGAACACAGCATCTCATCAGGGTCTACACTGTTTGACACTCATCCACCTACTTTTAGACACAATATTGGGTAGTAAATCCTACTTGTTCAAATTTTAGAATATGTATGGTCAACAGTTGAGGTGTCTGAATCTTTAGAATAGATACAGTAATATAACAGCCACAGAAATCAAATAATCGATTATTATCAAATGAGTAACGATAATCATTTTTGTGGAAGTTATCGATCAGTTAATCGATTATCTGATTAATTGTGCCAGCCTTAGTATCCACAGCTTATGTTTCCATGCAGAAATAAGAAAAGTATCTATACATTTGGATTGAAAAACACGTACCTTATCTGGTGCTATTCCTCCATACGTGTAATTTCTTTCAGCTGTATAACAATCATAAATAGATGGTCAAAACAAATAAGTAGGTGCTATCTTACAACTCCTGAAAGGCATATGTTTTTTTTTATTGAGTGGGATATTGTTACAGTTAACAGCAAATGTCTGGACCAGCAGCACAATATACAGTCGACTCTCGTTATCTCGAATTCCAAGGGACTCTCTGAAATACTTCGAGATATCCGTAGTTCGACATATCAGGTTTGCAGAATTGAGGAAAAAATAATTTGATTAACCACATTTAACAAACTGATAGGTAATTGGACTTTTGAAGTTAGAGATATATTGAAAATATTGTGGAAAAGAGGAGAAATTGCTCCTTAGGAGCAATTTCTCCTCTTTTCTACAATATTTTCCATCGGTTGTTAGATTTTCATGTATAGGCAGGGACCAGATTTTCACTTCGAGATAAGCGGTTATTCGAGATAAGCGAGGTCGAGATAACGAGAGTCAACTGTACCTGTACTGTTGCCAGACATCAGGTAGAAATAGGTTGATGTCTCAACCCCCTGCATAAGAGAAACTGATATGGCTCATAGTGCAGACTTGGTGAAATCAACTCCTCTTACAGCTTTTGTTGGATCTTTTCAAATTTAGCACATATATTACAGACAGTGACGAAATGCAAAGCGGGCCCCGTAGCCTAGTGGATCAGAGAGCTGACTCTTAATTCATTAGGTTTCTCACCACTGTGGTTCGAGCCTCGCTCGGGTCACATGTGGGAAAGCCAAGTTTTGCTTACGGATGGTCAGGTGGTTTTTCCCCAGGTTCTCAGGTTTTCGTAAAACCCAAATCAAAAAAAAAAAAAAAAAAAAAAAAAAGAAAGAAAAGAAAAAGATGTGCATGTGGAAGTTTGATGCTGAAAAAATACTTTTCTGCAAAATGGTAGGATTTTTAACTTAACCATTTGATGATATCTGCACTCAGTCAATGATAGTTAATAGTGCATACTTTGTGAAATCGACTTCTCTTAGAGCTTTTGTTGGATCTTTTGAAAACTTTACATATACATTACAGACCTATTGAAGATGTGCATGTGAAACTTAGATGCTGAAAAAGTATTTCTTTACAAAATGACAAAGTTTTTAACTTAGGCATTTTCATTACGAAAACATGCCTATTCAAATATATTGAAAATTTTACCACCAAAAAATGGCAATTTTTCAGATAAAAAAATCTGATATTTTTCATATTTCTGCTCAAAACTTATATTGTGGGTACTTGTTAGAACCGCCTTGTCGAGGCGGTTCTAACGAGTACCCACAATCTATGTTTTTGAGCAGAAATAACAAAAATAATGTATACCCCTGTAAACCCCAGTTTTACTATATAAAAGTGGGGTTTAAGGGGGTCAGAATTATATAGGTATGTTTTCGTGATGACTACAACTGCACCTAGTTTTTAACTTAGGCATTTTACTGCAACTGCACCTAGTCAGTGATGGTTATTAGTGTATAGTTTGTGAAATCAACTCCTTTTACACTTTTCATTCGATCTTTCTAAAACATTGCACATGTATTACAGACATATTGAAGATGTGCATGTGCAAATCTGGGCCCAGTTATTCAAAGCTAACGACGTCGTTAGTTAACGATTCGTTAAAATTTACATCGAGTGATACGCAAATATGCTGAAATTTTCTGCTGAAAAAATGTGAGTAGCTTTTGCAGTGCAAAAGCTACTCACCCTTTTTCAGCAAAAAATATCAGAATATTGTATATTGAATCCACTAAAACAGTTAACGAAATGACCCTTAACGAGCTCGTTAAGCTAACGATGCTTTGAACAACTGGGCCCTGATGCTGATTTTTTTTTCCTTTTTTTTTTTTTTTTTTTTTGACAAAATGGCAGGATTTCTAACTTAGTAATTTTCTGACAACTGCACCAAGTTTTAGTCACATAAGGTGCTATTGGTACAAACTTCCATCTGTGTGTCCATCTGTCCATCCAGCCATTATGTTTTGGTTTCTAAATGGGGGTATCTAATAAGCACTGCTTATTGACATTTTTTGTTTTGTACAGATTTTGACATCCAGTGGAGTGGTGTACAGACAGATGATATTTCAGCTCATAAACTAATCGAGAAAACCAGTGATGTGTTACTGGGAACAACGACACTTCCTCTGAAGTCCCTCTTGTCACATAGAACAGGTAAGCTGGGCATGGAGGGCAATCTCATTAGACGTGTCTTTGTGGCCATTCCTTTTCTTTGAGAAATACATGGATACCCTAGATATTATCAGAAACTGAGTAAATTATCACTTTTTACCTGTGAAGGGCACACATAACATATATCAGCAGAGGACTTTATGAAAGGAGAATTTAATGATGTGTTTGTGATATTTTTTCCTAATTTTCTTTCTAAAAGCATATGTTGTGGGTACTTACTTGAATACCCTCGATAAGAGTCCAGGCAGTTCAAATGAATTTCACAACATATGAGCTGCCTTCAGATGTGCTCCCAGCAAAGATTCAGATCAGCCTACGCAAATGCGCAGGCTGATCAGAATCTTCACTGAGCACATTTTGGATAGCTAAGGATGCAATATTTCTTCATACAGACAGACTCTGTGGATGTGCAGTCTGATTTGAGTCTTTGTTGGGTCAGCATTGGTACAATATTTGTTGTTGCTGCTCATATGCTTTTATAAAGAACTGGATAAAAATAAAGGGACAATTATCAGAAATTGCTTAACAATGCTCTAATATGCAGTAATTTTGGTGAATTTAGAAATTACCGAATGTACCCTTAGTATTGGGACACCTTACCTACTTTCTATACTTGTCCTCAAATTTGAAATGGTCCATTCTACTCCCTCTTGATGTTTCTTTAATATTGCTGTATGTGTGACAAACAGTGTAGACCCTGATCAGATGCCGCATTCTGCGGCATCTGATCTGGGTCTACACTGTTTGCAAAGGCCAATCTGTCCCAATACTTCAAATATTACAGTAGTAAAACAAAAGGATAAAAAGGAATGGAAAGTTAGTTGTGAAATACTATAATTTAACCATAGTCAGAGTGTTGTATAATGTCAGTGTTTTGTTTTCTTCTGACTTTAACTGTTGGAATTTCAGGTTATAATGGTTGGTTTCCAGTCAACATTCCCGTCAGAGGCTGGTCTGCTGAGGAAACAGACACATCAGGGAAACAGCAAGAAGAGACTGGACTCAATAGAGTAGGTGGGGGAATAGAAGTCTCAATTAAATTTGCTCATCATGAAGACAGAGAAAGAGTAATCCATGCAGCTAGAGGTGTTGGCTGGAGTCCTATAGATATTGATGTGGAACAAGATGGCTGGGAGAGTGAAGGTTAGTTATATACTGCAGTACTCCAGATAGATATTCTATTTGTCTCCACAAAACCAAACATTCTCGATACCCAGCACAGATGCACATGCAATGTGAAAGTCAGTCTTAGGCACAGAAAATAGGGCATACCATAGCTAAGAGGGAGTATCAGGTAAATATTTTTCTAATTTTTCCATGAAAATATGAGGTACTCATTAGAAGCACCTCAGTTCGGCACTTCTAATGAGTACTACAACATATGTTTTTGTAGAGAAATAAGAAAAATACCAGGGCCCAGTTGTTCAAAGCGTCGTTAGCTTAACGAGCTCGTTAAGGGTCATTTCGTTAACTGTTTTAGCGGATTCAATATACAATATTCTGAAATTTTTTGCTGAAAAAATGTGAGTAGCTTTTGCATTGCAAAAGCTACTCACATTTTTTTCAGCAAAAAATTTCAGCATATTTGCATATCACTTGATTTAAATTTTAACGAATCGTTAACTAACGACATCGTTAGCTTTGAACAACTAGGCCCAGTACTTTTGGCTGGAAAAAAGTCCCTTATCAACTTTCTTTTCAACATCTTTCAGAATTTTTTTTTTTTTTTTTTTTTTTTTTTTTTTTTTTTTACTTGGCGCTTTATACAGAAGGAGTAAATTTGCAAAATTTTGTTATGATTTAGGTAAAACCATTTGTCTAAACTAACAATACACAAGTAGTTTTATTCTATTTATTGGTTTCCAAAAAACAAGTATTTTCATTTTTTCCCCCCATAGTAAAAATTGCTGCAAATTATACAGAAATCTGTAGGGTAGGTAAATTGGAGGCAGGTTTTCAACAAGTTCCAAAATTTTCAAATTTTCTGAAATTTTCACAATATTGTAGTGAAATTTCAATATTTTAAAATCAGCAAAGAAAAGTAAAAATATTTTCTTATATAAACTATCCAAAAATTCACTTTACTATAGAAATTGCATAGGTCAGACCAGTTCTTGGTCATAAATTTTATTTTAACCCTTGTCATGCTGAGCCCGGATATACCCTCCTTTGCAAACAGTGTAGATACAGATCAGTTGGCTTCTGAAGAAGCCAACTGATCTGGATCTGCACTGTTTGCCATTAAGTATTTGAATTTATATCAGCAGTCTGGGTCAAGTAATCTGATTGGCTGAAAATTAGAAATGGGTGTGGCATCTTAATTTATTCAGCAGGACAAGGGTTACGGTAAATATTTGAGAACAAAACACAGAAATAGAAAAGATAAATAGTTTCTGATAAGATATGTTCAATCAGAACAAAATATTTTCATTTAAAATAAAATTTAATTGTATTTACCCAAAATTTTTGGACTACTTATTGCTGTGCCATGCTGGTCCTTAAGTTTGAATAAATTTATTTTAGTAGCGTTCAATGTGTCACAAATACTGCTGTAAGAGTGGCAGGCAGTGTAAATCCACTGTGGCTTCTGATCTCGGTCTGCACTGTTTGCTCAGGGCCGTCTCTCCCTATACTTAAGGTAAATACTGTATACTCTAAGGCACATGTTTCACATGAAATGCCAAGTCTTATTTACACTGAAAAATAATTTTAAAAATTAGAATGTTGTCCACTACAACTTTGCTTAGCATTAAAGCTAATAGAAGGAAATGCTGGTATACCATCCAATTATATTTGAGCTTACATGTACTTGACTATTATAAGTACTATTGTTCCTCAATTTCAGATGAGAACTCTAACAGATATCAACATATCAACATAACAATAGACCATGTGAACTTCCCCCTACAGAATGCTCTAATAGCTGGTCAGACAACATTGGACAAAACTGCCCAGTGTTATGTTAGATACAAGTTCTATGATAAAGGTAAGCCAGTTGAAACTGAATGTGGTACTGTTGTAATACTTAGTCATTGTATATCCTTTTGACGTCCAGAAATTTTAAGAAATTCACTGAAAAGGAGGATGGGTTGAATATTTTACTCTAAAATGTAATCTATCAACTGAATAGCCATTTTAGATCAATAGTTATAGAAGACAAAATTAGCTACTCACCAGTATATAGTGAGGTCATGGCACAGGGATCACTGAAACAAAATAATAATGGTATGCACAAGCACATTTTTGATGATTTTTTTTTTCTCTCGTTTTTCGTCTCATGTACACTGCAGCGCCGTTATAACGCGGTCGCATATAACGCGGAAACCGTTATAACGCGGTTGGGCCGTGGCTCCCGTTTTTTTTTTTTTTCCCAACCAGTTTGAAAGTGTTGCCCTTTTTCCGCGGAAAGCGGCAGTCTAAAAATCGCCAGCCGTGACCATATACTCGCTGATTTACTCATTCTTTTTTACCAAACTTTTCATCAGTTTTTGTTGTCTTTAGGCTATTTCAGATAACGTCCGCGCACCATTTAAAAGCCATACTACGGTAACTGGCACAGGGCTCAACGATAATTTTCATGTATTATAAGAGAAATAAGAGAAATAATAAGAGTAACTTACGCAACACAAATTAATTACATCATTATCCTTTCACAGTCATAAATCAACACTTCACTGTCCTTTTTGCTGTAATGGTAGTCTGATAATTAATCCGTTTGTGTGACGTGTGAATGCACTGCCACAGTCCATAGCTCCAGATTACCGATAGGTGTCTCTTTTTTTTTTTTTTTTTTTTAATTAAAAAAGACTTATTTTTCTTTATTTCTCCATGAAATTGTAGGTTTTGGGTACTCTCTGGAAGTGCCTCAGCGAGGCGCTTCCAAGGAGTATCCACAACCTACGTTTATGTGGAGAAATAAGAAATTTAATATGTGGAGACTCCTCTAGTCTGGAGCTGTGGACAGACCCTCTTATCTGGAGCTATGACTGTCGGCATGTCCAAATAGATCAAAGAAACGGGTCAAGTGTGAATACACTGAGACAGTTCATAGCTCCAGATAAGGGGTCTTTTTTTTAGTTAAAAAGTACTGCTACCCTTGGTTAACGGAAATAGGCTGCTGGGAAACGAGATGTACTTTCGGGACAAATATGAAACAAAGACTGGTCAGTGCTCTTTATAAAAAAATATCTGAGATTAGATTTTTTTATTGTGAAAGAAATCAACAGCAGCAATAAAAACTGACCAAGCAGGTAAGCCTGTCCCTTTTATCATGTACTTAACATCTGACGTAACAGTTGGTATTGATTTTTTTTCTGCACCTGTTGCTAAACCCTTAGCATGCTGTGTGAATATAATTAGCAGACCACCTTTTGAATTTTTTTTTCTTATATCCTCAGGCTGCAAGATTTTGACACTGCATGCAAACTTGAGAAAATCTGCATGAAAAAAGTTGTTTGGAAAAAAAAAAAAAAAAAAAAAGAAAGAAAGAAAAAGAAAAATATCATCCATTTGTCATCTGCTGAATTTTTCCAGGGAGCAACAAAGGTTATTTTTTGACACGCAGATCAACTGTGCACATGCTCAAGGCAATTTCCGGTAAAGGACACGTTGTTTATTACACAGTTATCCATAATGCAAGACTGTTGCAGTTAGTTCCCTTGAATGATTATAAAAGAAAACAAAACAATTTTAGCTTAAAATTTATTATTTACTGGATTAAAAGAATGAAACGGAAATCAGGCAAGGTACATGCACAAAGTTTCAACAATAAAAAAAAAAATAAAAAATAAATAAATAAAAAAAGGAACATATAATATAACATACATGCAATGTGTAATATCTCATAATAACTGGAGAAACCTGCAATGGTGCAAGTGGGTGGGGTTATGACAAACACACCCACTTGCACCACTGCAGTTTCCAGATTAAAAAAACGATTCAGTATAACGCGGACCACGTATAACGCGGTCAGTGTTCATGGCTCCCGACGGCCGCGTTATAACGGCGCTGCAGTGTACTTATTTTTAGCTCACTGGAGACAAAGGCCCAGGATGAGCTATTGTGATCATTTGTCATCCGCTTGTCTCTCAGTCCACACTTTTTAACAACTTCTTGGAAACCCCTGGGCCAGTTTTCTTCAAAACATGATATGGAGTCTTCCGTCGAAGGGGGCTTTAAAATACAGTCGACTCTCGTTATCTCGAACTCCAAGGGACTCTATGAAACACTTCGAGATATCCGTACTTCGACATATCAGATTTGCGGAACTGAGGAAAACAATAAATCGAACAACCACTTTTAACAGAATGAACATGTAATTTGACTCCTAAGTTAGAGATATATTGAAAATATTGTGGAAAAGAGGAGAAATTGCTCCTAAGGAGCAATTTCTCCTCTTTTCCACAATATTTTGTTGCCTATTGGTAGATCTCTGTATTAAAACAGGGACCAGATTTTCACTTCGAGATAAGCGGTTATTCGAGATAAGCGAGTTCGAGATAACGAGAGTCGACTGTATGTATGCAAATGGTCAGTCTATTTATTAAGATGGCCATCATGCACATATGGCAATAAACACATAAAAATCTTTTCTCCAGAACCAAGAGAGCTTCGAGTCTGAATCTTTGTATGTAGCATCAGGGATTCAAGGACTACCAAGTTTGTTCAAATGATGATCCTGGGTTGATCTTTGACCTTTTTACGACAGGGTCACTATACAAAAGTGTTGTAATATCATTTTCTCAAAATGTGTATTTAAGATTTAATTTGAAACTTACAGTATGTAAGTAGCAAAAGCTTTTTGTCACAATCAAAATTTTGTACCCCAGGGGTTATCTGCCCTTGTCCCTGGGCTATATACTTTTATGAAATCCTGTTTGTGGCTCAGTTGGATGCGCCGTCCGACTGGAGACCAGGAGGTCGCGGGTTCAACCCCCGCCGAGGTCGGCAACATTCTTTCATGGAGATTGATCATGAAATATTTTCTATGGTCATTCCCTCCCTTCCGCTGATTCAAGAAGGGCAGTTGTCAGTTTCTGGCGAAAGAATGTGCACAATACTGGTTAACCGCTTAGAGGACTAAGCCTGCCCAGTAAACGTGTGGTTAGGTAAACTGACCGCGCTCAACATGACCCCATTGGGTTGACTGGGCCGTAAAACCTCAACACAAACAAACAAAAAAAATCCTGTAATATATGTTTTAGCATGTTGTCATATATACAAATCATCTAATGGAGACAGATTAAGAGAAATAAAATGGGAAAGTATTTCGTGCTGAAAAGCATCAAATCTTTCATAAATTAATCACAGTTTTGGGCACAGGAATAATATGGCCCTAGATAATTCAGGTATCTATATAAAAAGTAGTTTTCTTCTATTTCTCCATAAAAACATATTGTGTTTGCTCATTAGACACACCTTGTTGATGCACATCCTTTGAGTACCACATTTTTCATGGCATAAAGATACTGCTTCTCAAGAGAAGTTTTTATCAGGTGAGAACTGACAGACTGACAGCCCAGGGCCCTGTTGTTCAAAACTAATGATGTCATTAATTAACATATCGTTAAAACTTTGATCATTAAATATGGCATATATTCTAATATTTTTGCTGAAAAAAAAATGTAAGTAGCATTTGCAAAAGCTACTCACTTTTTTTTCAGCAAAAATACCTGTGAATTAGATAATGTACTTACTAGAACAGCTAACATTTTGACCACTAACGAGCTCATTAAGCTAACAATGCTTTGAACAATTGGGCCCTGGCATATTATACTACTAACATAGTAAAAATTACTGTACAATATTGTAGCTGCTGTGATGACGAAGTTCTCTAGTGTCTCGGTGAATGACCTTGGTTACCTCACGTCTAAACCTCACAACAAACATAACCTCCAGATACCAGACAGTTCAACTTTCAAATGGTAAGTTAGGAATCTATCCTGAATGTGTAAGTTTGAAATGTTAAACTGTATATAAGCAAAGTTATCAGTATATGTTTTGCCTCGGTAGTTCTGAAATTTGGGAGGATTTATAGTGTCATTTGCATGTTTTGTGTGAATTTTATTTGGTAATTTATTGTACCCCGCCTTTTCGAAGAAAAGCGAGGGGACGTAGTATTCGGCTTTCCTTGGTGCGTGGTTTGTGGTGCTCCGAGTTTATAGTAGGTACCTTGTGAGCACAACTCCTCCTACAGTTTTTAACCAATCCTTCTGAAATTTTACAGGTTTCTTCATCATGGTCTGAAGATGTGCATGTATTTTTTACAGAATCCTTAAATTATTTTTTTTCACTTTTTTCACATTTTTAATTTAGACTTTTTTTTGCATTGTGGTGCGTGGTTCCAAGTTTATAGTAGGTACGTTGTGAGCGCAACTCCTCCTACAGCTTTTAACCAATCCTTCTGAAATTTTGTGGTGTCTTCATCATGGTCTGAAGATGTGCCTGTGCTTTTTACAGAATCCTCAAATTATTTTTTTCACTTTTTTCACATTTTTAACTTAGACTTTTTTTGCATGGTTCCAAGTTTGTAGTGGGGACCTTGTGAGCGCAACTCCTCCTACAGTTTAATGCAGATCCTGCTTAAACTTCACATTTATCTTAATCATGGTCTGAAAATATGCATGTGCTTCTTACAGAATCTTGAATTAATTTTTTTCAAATTTTTCACATTTTTAACTTAGACTTTTTTTATGCTTCAATATTATGAAAGTGTATATGTAGTAGGTACCTTATGAGCACAACTCCTCCTAAAGTTTTAGACTGATCCTTTTGAAACTTTACAGATGTTTTTATCATGGTCTAAAGATATGCATGTGCTTTTTTACAGAATCCTTGTTATTTTTTTTTTACTTTTTTCACATTTTTAACTTGGACTTTTTTGCATAGTACTGAGTTTGTAGTGGGGACCTTGTGAGCCCAACTCCTCCTACAGTTTTATATCGATCCTTCTGAAATTTCACAGGTATCTTAATCATGGTCTGAAGATATGCATGTGGTTTTTACATAATCTTGATGTAATTTTTTTCAATTTTTTTTTATATTTTTAACTTAGACTTTTTTTCATGCTTCAGTACTATGAAAGTGTATATGTAGTAGGTACCTTGTGAGTGCAACTCCTCCTATAGTTTTATATCATTCCCACAAACTATACAGATGTTTTAACCATAGTCTGAAGATATGCATATGCTTTTTACAGAATCTTGAAGTTACTGGGTTTTTTTCACTTTTTTCACATTTTTAATTTTTAACAGATTTTTTTCATGCTTCAGTACTATGAAAGTGCATATAGTAGTAGGTACCTTGTGAGCACAACTCCTCCCACAGCTTTAAGCAAATGCTTCTGAAACTTTACAGGCATTTTGCTTGTGGTCTGAGGATATACGTGTGCTCTTGTAATCTTGAAATTATGGGGTTTTTTTATTTTTATTTTTTTTTTTTTTTTTTTTTTTTTTTTTTTCCACATTTTTAGCTTCATTTTTTTCCTGCTTCAATACTTAGGTTACAAGTGATACAGGACCAATGGTCCTCTGGTTAACTTATTCATTTTTAACAGCTTAAATAAAAATAAGGCGGGGGACATAAATTCCCTATGGAATTTGCTTGTTCTCAAAGAAATCAGTACATAATACACTTGCTATCCCTGTTTTAAAAATTATTTACTGGATTTTTTAATTTAATTGTATGCTTTGATTGTGTTGGGGTTTAAGGACATGTCAACCCTTGAGGGTCATTTTGTGTTGTCTCCCAGAGAAAGGGAAAAGAGAGATAGAAGAGATAGTAGAGGAGATAAAAGAGAAGGACAGGGAAGAAAGAGGAACTGGAATGAAAGTGAAGAAATAGAAGAAATGAATATTTATGTGTATGATATAAAGTAAAACAGGAGAAAAAAAGGAAAACAAGAATGGAAGAATTCTCTGTAATAAAGCCCGATTTAAAGTATTAAACAATAAAATTCATTTGCAGGTTTCTAAGAGAAGAGAGACTTGAAATGCAGGTTTGGGTGAGTTATGGTTCTCGTAAAGGGGATGAACAGAAACCCAAGCATAGAGACAAGTTGATAGGGTCAGCCTATATATCCCTAGAACCCCTCAGTGATGAAAGAAGAAAGCAACACAGGGTCAGGTAGGAAAAGTTCTATATTAAATTAGGCCAGAGGCCTACAAAATATATACAAGACCACAGATAAAATTTCACTATGTTTTGGTGCAACCTACAGTTCATACTGCAGTGGTTTAAGAATACCTCTGCTTTGGACTATATTATCTAAAGATGTATGAAGTAGCCAGGGCTACCAAAATACCATGCCCAATGTCCCATTTCCCTGAGGACAGGTAAGAAATTTCAGTTTTCTTTTCCTGGAACAAGGACTTCATAGCTCTAACTAAGAAGAGTATCAAGATTATGACAAAAATATCTTCTTTAATTCTTGAGGCGCTTCTAATGAGTACCCACTACATATATTTACTTCGAGAAATAAGAAAAATGCCAGTTATTGTGCAAGTATATCTTGGTTTTGTGCAAGTAAATCTGGGTTTGACAAGTGAATGTTGACCATTTTCGTGGACAAGTATTAAATTTGATAATTCCACAACCCTGAATTTCCGTGGACAAGTATCAGATTTGATATTCCAAAACTCTGAATTAGCATTACAGAGTTTGTTTGTGTTTAGGTTTTACAGCCCAGTCAACCCAGTGGGTTCATGTCGAGCTTGGTCAGTTTACCTAACTACACTTTTACTGGGCAGGCTTAGTCCTTTAAGTAGTTAACCAGTATTGTGCACATTCTATCGCCAGAAACTGACAACTGCCCTTCCTGAATCGGCAGAAGGGAGATAATGACTGTAGAATATATTTCATGATGAAATCTCCACAAAAGAATGTTGCCTATTTGGCGGGGTCGAACCAGCAGCCTCCTGATCACCTGTAGTACGCGCATCCAACTGAGCCACGGAGGCTGTCTGCATTAAAGAGACTCTTAGTGGTGTGATGTTCTAAGAAATGGAACTGGTGACAATATATAGTTGTCATCCCATGTATGAGCAGTATTATGATAAATCCCAGGCCCATTATGCCATGGCAAGGATTAGGTGATATACCCTTTCAACCTTGAGTTTCAGAAATGGATCATTCCATCTTTGAATTTTGATATGTCCATTTTTGCAAGTGCAGCTATCAGGCAAAAGCTAAAAAACAGAATGGCAGACAGTGTAGATCCTGATGAGACTTCTCATTACAAGCCATCTCATCTGGACCTAATCTACTAAGGTCTCTGTTGATCTGTAGGGCTGAAAGGGATAATGCAGTTTCACATCAAGCCACTGATATTATTAATACTGGCTAGTGGCTTATTTTATACTAGTAGGATGATCCTGCTACAATATATCTTGATGTTTATTTGTTTCAGTGGGATGTTTCCTCTGTTTAAACCTGGTGCTAGCAGTTTGGGTGGAGCATATCTCAGAGCCCACATCGCTGCTAAACCACAGTTTGGAAAAGTGGACCAGGTAGGTAGCAGGATTCTTGTTTTTTTCCAAACCAAAGGACAGACTGTCTAGAAAATGAAAACTGTTGCCTGAAAATGAAAACTGAAAATAAAAAATAACTGATTGTCACAGTTAGAACTGAGGTTGTGATTTTTTTTCATTCAACTGTATTATTGCTATTGAAGATATTTTTCTTATTTTTTTCACAAAATTGAATACTTTGTGTAGTAATTAGGATTACTTATTATCATTACGAAAACATGCCTATTCAAACATACTGAAAAATTTACCATAAAAAAAAATGAAAATTTTCAGATAAAAATTCTGATATTTTTCTTATCTCTGCTCAAAAATATAGATTGTGGGTACTCGTTAGAACCGCCTCACCGAGGCGGTTCTAACGAGTACCCACAATCTATGTTTTTGAGTAGGCGAGACGGGTCTAGCGAGTACCCACAATCTATGTTTTTGAGTAGAAATAAGAAAAATAATGTATACCCCTGTAAACCCCAGTTTTACTATATAAAAGTGGGGTTTAAGGGGGTTAAAATTATATAGGCATGTTTTCGTGATGGTTGTGGGTACAAATCATAATGAGTATCCAGACCATGGTATCATGAAGTTATTTTTTGTAAAAACATAAAAAATGCATCTAATTATGAAGTAAACAAACTCGGCTTATTTTCAAGATGTCACTTCAGAAGCCTTTACACTCTTACTGTTGTAAAGTAATTTCTGCAAATTTTAAAGAAACTAGTCAAAGTGTTGCAGAGAAATCTCCAATTCCCCACAAGATGAAACCAGTATCCCAATTTGGTCGGTGTAAATCTTACATTCAGAAGATATGCCACAGCCCAGCTAGCATTCTACGTAAATCTACATCGGACCGTCATCGGCCCGTCAGCTACCCTGACGGGCCGATGACGGCCCGATATAGATTTACGTAGAATGCTGACTGGGAGACAAATACCATTGTCAGGCGTTTAGAGGGTATGATTACAGTCGATATAGAAGAATGGACAATGATCCTGATGATACTTTCCACCAGATCAGATACCATACTTGTCCTAAAATCTGAACCAGTCCTTTTGACTACCCGTTCATATGTCTGAAAACTGCTGGGCCCAGTTGTTCAAAGCTAACGATGTCGTTAGTTAACGATTCGTTAAAATTTACATCGAGTGATACGCAAATACGCTGAAATTTTTTGCTGAAAAAATGTGAGTAGCTTTTGCAGTTGCAGTGCAAAAGCTACTCACATTTTTTCAGCAAAAAATATCAGAATATTGTATATTGAATCCGCTAAAACAGTTAACGAAATGACCCTTAACGAGCTCGTTAAGCTAACGACGCTTTGAACAACTGGGCCCAGGATTAATGGCTAACAGTGTAGACCTGATCAGATATCCTGAGACTTCTGATCTTGGTCTTTGTCTTCCAAAAAAAGGTCAGGAGTCATTATTTGCTCAGGTCTATATGTCGTATAGCATATTTACTGTAAATATTTTGCCACAAAAATTCCTTAATATACGTGTTCTAATACTTGAACATGGTGATGATACTGTTTTCAGGGGGAGGGTTTAGAAGGTATGATTACACTGGATGGAGAAGACATGGACTATGACCCTGATGACAGTTTCCACCAGATCAGAAGTGAGAAACCAGTGAAACAGCCATCACCAGAGCTGGGACCAGGAGAACAGGAACAGGCTCTGGACACATCTGATACATTCCCTGTTCTGATTGCGGTAGAGAGAGCCTTGCATTTACCACTGATTAGTAACAAAGCCACGTAAGTTCATTTGTACACTGTCTGGGTAAACTTCACAGATATGTAGAGAACATAATGTTATGGCCAAGGACAATAAATCTGGCTGTTCCATTTCTGGAGCCCTTGATATATCTAAATAAAAAAACAACAGCAAAAAAATAAAAAAACAAGACTTTTGGCTATAGTTGCTTTACTATATGGAACATTTGGATGAAACCTACAGTTGGGCAAGGACTGCTATTCTTGTAGCAGGTAAGAGTAGAAGGGGAATGTTTTTATTTCTTCTGTTTCTTCACTTTCATTCTTGTTCCTTTTTCTTCCTTGTTCCTCTCATATATCTCTTCTATTTTTCTCCCTGTCCCTGGGAGACGACAAAATGACCCACAAGGGTTGACGTGTTGTTAAACCCCAACACTATCTATCTATCAGATGAAACTTAAGATATTTATATAGGATTTAGGGCTGCATATTATATCCAAGGACAATTACTCTAGCTGTTCCAATTATTCAGTTATCTGCCCATGGGATATCTAAAAAACAGACTTTTGGCTATAGTTCCTTTACTATATGGAATATTTGGATGAAACTTTATCAAATTATATAGATATATAGAGGACCTAGGGTTGTATATGATGGCCAAGACTACTACTCTGGCTGTTCCAGTTCTTGATATATCTGAAAAGGAAATGTGGGTTTACCGTATTTACCATATGTATTCGGACAGACAAGCCTGAGCAAACAGTATAGACCCAGATGAGACGCCGCAGAACGCGGCATCTCATCTGGGTCTACACTGTTTGCCACTCATCCAGCAATTTTTAGACACAACATTGGGTAGTGAATTGTACTGGTTCAAATGTTAGAACATATATGGTAAGGAGTTGAGGTGTCCGAATACTTAGGGTAAATACGGTATATCTGCCCTTCAGGTAGCTAAAAAATGTTTTTGTCTGTGATGCTTTTAATATTTATTTGTCTAAAATTATTTCCTTTCTTGTTTTCTCAATATTAAGTATTGTATTGACCCTAAGTATTGGAATAGACAAGTCTAAGCAAAGAGTGTAGACCCAAATTGGACCCCAGAAAAATGCAGCATCTGATCAGAAACAGTACAGAAAGCAGTTAACTCTTTCCCCGCTCTTGCCATCTGCTGATAACCTTTGCAAACAAAATGTCAAGTCTGATCTGGATCCAAACTGTTTGACACTCTGATGGTATTCCTGAGGATCTTGATTTTGAAAAAGTAAATTTTAAAAAAAAATCCACAGACAACAAAAAAGCATGCAAAATTACTCAGTATGCAAAGAGTTAAGGAGACTGGATTCACTTGGAGGATTTTCAGTCAGTTTGACAAGGGAGGCAACTTTTGTGACTTCCTGTTTGCATTACTGCAAACTAAGCCCCTTCGTGAAAGGCAAAACAAAAGTGAAAGTTATCTCTCCTGAAAGTATATCGGTTCTTAACCATTACCACTATATAGGCTAATTCAGCAGACAACAAATTGATGGTATTTTCATTATTTTTTCCAGAAAACAGGATTTGGTATTTCATGCAAATTTTCTCAATGTCAGATCCTGTTTCCTGAGAAAAATAAGAAAACATTTTTAAAAATGTTGTCTGCTGATAATTTTACCTAGAGTGCTTAGCATTAAGATGTCCCAATACTTAGGGTAACTAAGGTATTATGCATATGCATCCTTTATGTAATAAACATGAGTACAGAAATGTAAGTCTCTGTTTTAGACATTTTTCACTTGCTTTTTCAGTGGTGAAGATACCTTTCCAAACACATACATTTCCTATCCTACAGCAGAGAGCACAATACAGATCTATTCTAATGTGTTCCCTGGCTCAGACAACCCAGTTTGGGACCATGAGCAGGAGACGAGACTGGGTCGGGAAATGTTGTTCCAGGAAAACAAGAACCTTGTCTTCAAGGTCTGGCATAAACCAGAGAATGCTCCTAAACATCCAGGTGAGATAGAATATAGAATAGCATGCGGTGATGCAATTCCAGGGAGATACGCCTTTGTTGAAAAGTAACAAAATTATTCACGTAATTATTGCCTTATTAGCGGGCTTGGGTGGCTCAGTCGCATGTGCATCTGACTCGTGATCATGAGGTTGTGGTTTAAATCCCCACTGGCTCTGGCAACATTCTTTCGTGGAGATTGATCGTGAAATATTTTCTACAGTCATTCTCTCTCTTCTGCTGATTGAAGAAGGGCAGTTGTCAGCTTCTGGTGAAAGAATGTGCACATATACTGGTTAAACGCTTAGAGGACTAAGCCTGCCCAGGAAAAGTGTGATTAGATAAACTGGTGGCTTGAAGGCTAGACATGACCCTAATAGGTTGACTGGGCCGTAAAACCTCAACTCAACTATTGCTTTATCTAGAGCTATGCTTAAGGTGACTAGACACACCTACCCTAATAGGTTGACTGGGCCATAAAACTTCAACTCAACTATTGCCTTATATGGAGCTAGGCTTAACCCATTTAAGCCTAGCGTCCCATAAAAGGGACATTGGACAACAGTATAGACCCAGATCAGATGCCGCATTCTGCGGCATCTGATCAGGTTCTACACTGTTTGCATTAAGTTCAGCAGTTCCTACAAAATATGATAATAGTAAAAACCAACCAGACACCCCTGATATAGGAAAGGACCTGTCCAAAGAGTTAAGGTAGAGAGTCCACTCGGAGTGGAAACACCTGGAGTTTCTGCTGCCATGTTTCACAAGGGAGATATTTTTTGTGACTTCCTATCTGCCTTGAAAAGGTGTCTCCTCTATAAGGAAAGAATTTGCTTCCTTAAGGAGACAATTTGCATGAAATGTCCAAGCCTGTTTAAAATGTCATTTGTTGAACTTTTACCCATCATGCCGAATGTTGAATGTGCAAATGATTATTGAAATAAGCTTTTATGTCCTACCCATTTCAGACAAACTAACAGATAGAGTGCTTGGTTTTGTTTCCGTGGATCTTACACCACTGGCATCAGGCTTACAACAAGTTTGTGGATGGTACAACATCATGGATTTCAGTGGACAAATTAAAGGACAAATTAAGGTAGGAATCAAAGGCTTTCATTAGTTGTGTTATAACAGGTCTGGCCCCAGGGTTATAAAACTTTTTTCATGCGCAACTCAGCTGAGCATGAAATTTGTTTTGCATATAAATCTTAAAATACTTCTTTCATGCTCAACTCAGCTGAGCATGTGCAGCTGAGTTGAGCATGAAAAAGTTTTAAGTGTTGGTATTTTTATTTTTATGACCAAGTGAAATTTCATGCTCAGTTGAGTTGAGCATGAAAAAAGTTTTATAACCTCGGGGGCTGGTCTTTTTGCTTTAGCTCACAATACACTGATGATGAAGTTAAAAGATAACAGGATCTGATATTGATTTTAAGGTAAAGGGATACCCCTCCAAGGAAAATAACTCTGACATGGAAATATTTCTCCTTTCTCATTGGGGGCTACCCTTAAAGGAAAGTCTTTCCTAATATTTAGGGTTATTACAGAATATGGAATATCAGCTAATTTGCAGATTGACATGGTAAAGGTTTGTCAAACTAATTTTTGTTTTAATTTTCAGATAAGTGTTATACCTCAAGAGTCAGTGTCAACAGTTGAAGGTGAACGGGAGACAAATCTTCCACCAACTTCCTCTTTCCTGTCTCTCCCCGCCTTCGGTCTGGCTCCTCCAGCAACCTCGGACCCAATGTCCCTACCTCACTTCCAACAACACTATGAGAATGTGAAACATCATCATGAGTTGTTACAGCAGCAGCTTCAGGAACATATACAACAGTTCCTCCGCCAGCAGGAGGAAACTCAGGGAGGTTCTAATTTAGAACCCCAGCAATCCCAGCAGCAGCAGGAACCATCTATATACAGACATGAACCCTCAATACATTGGCAACCGACGATACCAGAGATGAGGCAGGAGGACTCATCATCTTCTAGGAGCTATTTGTTTTCTTCTCTTAGGTAAATCTGAACAGCTTTTACATCCTCATAATCATGACTGCAGATCGAGGGTTGAGCGCAAGACTATGGTAACTCAAACGTATTTTTGAAACCCTTGTTTAGGGGCAACTTGGACCCCTTTGTAAACAATGCAAATTTAGGTGCCATTGCTCATACGAGCAATGGCACCTAAATTTTCGTTGTTTACAGAAAGAAATGTTGTAATCTTCATAACGCCTTCATGGTGAGGAGATTAGGTTTGGGGAAAAACAATCATCTGACTTACGATAGTCTTGCGCTCAACCCTCGAGATAAGATATTTGTTTGTTCTAAAAATGGTGGCTTTCTTATTTCTGCACAAAAATTATGCCTCTTTACCATATATGAATCATAATGCTATATTTTTTTGCAGACAATATTTTTTTATTTACTCTTTGACTCTAGATAGTGGAAACATAATTAAAATATATGTAAAGCATTTGCTTAATGCTTAGCATGCTGGGTAGAATTTTCAGCATTTGACATATTGGAATTTTTTTCCCAGAAAATAGAATTTGATACTTTGTACAGATTGTCTATAGCAGAGACAATATGCGTGAAATGTCAGAAGACTGTTTTCTGGGGGGGGAAAACGGAAAAATATCAGTTTGAATTTGTCTGGAGAGTGGTAAAGATTAATATTTGCATATGTAATAAATGAGATCTATAAGGAAAAGCTCTGGAGCTAGACTTTATTGGATGATTGTTAACATTTAGCATGCTGGGAAAAATTTCAGCCGACATTTTGAAATATGTTTCTTACTTTTCACAAAAAGAAGGCTGTGACATTTCATGCAAATGTCAAAACCTATTTTTTTTTTTTTTTTTCCAAATAAAATGTATATGTTCATCTGCTGAATTTACCTAGAGAGTAGTAAGGGTCAAAACAATAATAGACAAAGTTTTGTGAGTGCTATTTGTTTTGAATATTTTACCAGACATTATTTATATTTTTCTTATTTTTCCCAGAAGACAGGATGTGACATTTCATGCAAATTGTCTCCTTTGGTGACAATGTGCATGAACTGTTTTCTGAGAAAAATAAGAAAAGTGTTTCTGTCTGCTGAAATGTTTACCCAGAGTGCTAAGCACATATATATATGGTTTTGATTTCCAGGAGAAATTTGCAAGATCTTGATGACATCACCAACAACCTGAAATCTCGGTTGCGAGTGACCCCAGTTGAACCTTCATCACAGTCCATACCTCAGCAAATGGAATCACAGCCTCTTTCAGAGTATGATATTCCAGTCACAAGCCATTATCCCCTCACTTCTACTCAGTCTACTATATCTACGTCACAGGAAGGAATCCGCAGTCAGCGAGACACTCCACGGGATGATCTTGCTCTGACTGGTTCCCATGGTGGTGAATCGGCCAGGACCATGGGAGATTCTGGAGCCTATTCTGTGGAACGGTCAGATGAGAAGTATGATTCAGCTCCGGACTCGCAGAGAAGTTGTAGTGATAGGTTGGACACATTTAGATATGGTAATACACCCAGAGACTTTGTTGCTACTTTAGGATCAGACAGTGGAATAATTAATACCAATAATATTTCTAACAATGATGACTTGAGCTTGAATATGGCATCAAGTCTCACTCCAAGAGCTTCCGCTGAAGTTGAAGATAGATATGCTCAGTCAGGTGGATTTAGTTATAAGAGTAATGGTGACACTTTCCATTCTCCACGAGATTACAGACCCTCGCCTCGAGATATAAACGGAATATCATCCTATGAAAGACTAACTCCAAGAGGTAATGGGTCACAAAATGGAGAAGTTGTTTCACAAAATGAAGATAAGAATACAAATGCAGTAAGTGAGATGGAAGTAGAAAAGTTAAGTAAAAATCAGAAACAAATGAGTGTTATTGAGGAATTCCCTGAAAATGATAGGAGTGATTCAGAAGATGAAAGCCCAAGATATTATCATCAGTATCGTGATATGTTAGACTCTAAAGATGATGATGATGATGATGATGATAAATCTGAAGCAGAAAGTGAGGATGGTGAAATAGTTGTACCTAAAAGACTAAATGATACTTCTGGCAAGTATAGTCCAACAGGAGAAATAATAATGTTGTGTGAGAATAATCACAGTGTGCCATATACAAGAACTCCTTCAGAATCTCTTGTTTCTCCAAAACCCGTCCAAAACCATTTCCATGATAATGAACAGTCTAACAATATTGAGGCTGAAGACGATGATATAACACCAAGAGTTAGTAATCCTGAGAGGATACTAGAAGATAAAATTCAATTTAATGAGAAGGATAGTTGGTTGTTAGATTCTGACAAAGAGGAAGAGGAGAATGATATATTAGCTGACATAGGTCGTTATAATACCCAGAGAAAGGACTCTGACACTGGTTATAATGATGTGTTAGCTGACATAGGTCGATATAAACCTCAGAGACAGGACTCTGATACAGGTTATAGATCTGGAGACATCTCAGAAAGCCTACATCCTGATGCTTTAGGGACAAACTCGGAATCTGATATGTCTCACTTGCATGACTATAGACATGCTGATATTAAATTTAGTGCTATAGATGATATTTCTAACCCTAGAAGACTTTTATCTAATGTTGAACTAGAATCCACTTCTGGTAGTGGACCTATGAAACTAGGTTCTAGAATAAGTACTACAGATAGTAGACATTTTCAGAGATCTTTGTCAAATAGATCTGATGAAAAATCTGATATAGAATTCCACAGAAGTTTATCTAATAATTCCTCTGAAAGATCTGATAAAGATGTTGATACTGGTAATTTTAATTTAAATGTAGAGGATGATAATGTTGTTTCAAATGTTCATCCTCTGTCTGCTAGATCTGAAGAATTGGAGGATTTTTTCTCAACCAAACAGAAACAGTTATCTTTGTCGCAGTCTTCCAAAGAGTCGGAAACTGGTTCGCCTAGGTTTCGTGACAAGGATAGTAAAACTGTGTCACAAACTGCTACTCCCAGATACAAGAACAGTGATGCTGAAAACGAACAACTTTTAAATGGCTTTGCTGATGAGGAGGAAAGTGAAATGGCTGATACAGTCAAGGATATATCTAGACAAAACATGCCAAATTTTTTCATGCCAGTTCAGCACTTAGAAGAATCCATGAGAACTCTACAGGTAATTTAATTTTCACTTCTGTAAAATCCATGAGATTGTTTTCAAGAAATAATAAAAAAAAAAAATAAAATATACTTCCCTAAATATTTTGACAGATAGGCCTGTGCAAACAATGTACACCCTGATCAGATGCTGCATTCTCAGAATGCAGCATCTGATCAGGGTGTACATTGTTTGCCGCTCACCCAGCAATATTTTAGACTTATTGACAAGTACATGTAGTGTATCTTACATCACTGGGGCGTCCAACTGATATTGGCATACAGTTGGGCAAGGCCTGCTATCCTTGTAGTGGGTAAGGGTAGAGGGGGAATGTTTTTATTTCTTCTGTTTCTTCACTTTCATTCCTGTTCCTCTTTCTTCCCTGTCCCTCTCTTTCATCTCCTCTGCTCTCTCTTCTATCTCTTTTCTCCCTTTCTCTGGGAGATGACACAAAATGACCCTCAAGGGTTGACGTGTCGTTAAACCCCAACACAATCAATCAAAAGAATGAACTTTCAAATTTTAGAAGAATGGTAAGTAGTTGAGTTGTCCCAATATTTAGGGTAAATACAGTACTTATCCAGATCAGGGATCTATTTGCAGGCAGATGAAGGAAACAACATTTTCATCAGACACCAGGCCCCGAGGTTATAAACATTTTTTTCATGCTCAACTCAGCAGAGCATGAAATTTGTCATGCTAATAAATCTCAAATAACTAACAATTGCAAATTCTTTGTTGCTGAACATAGCTGAGCATGAGATTTTCTCTGCTAATAAATATGAAAATGCCAACTATTGTTGGCATTTTCATATATATTAGCAGAGAAAATTTCATGCTCAGCTGAGTTGAGCATGAAAAAAGTTTTATAACCTTGAGGCCGGATTGGAATGAGAGAATCCCATGAAATTAATTGTCTTTGATAAGCTGCTTGTTAGGGTATTTTCTCACTTAAAATTTCTGGAAAAGCAATTCAAATTAAATTTATGTGATGAATACCCTTATATTATAGGGTTATTGCACTGATATTAGTGAATATTGTCCCGACTTGGGATATCCAAGGATGCGAGCTTGGGAGCGTCCGTAGATATCCCAACAAGGGACAATATTCACCAATATCAGTGCAATAACCCTTTTATTGTATAGCTACAGTTATAAATATTGTTATCTCCTTTTGCTTCTCATTCTGTATTTTTGTTTAATTTGACACTGCAAATAGCGCTTTCTGTAACAGTGCAAAATTGATATCAGAAAGTGATATCATTTTTGTACTAGTGCAATGTCATGATATTATTTTTGCACTGTTGCTGATTTGCAGTGAATCTAGCTGTGAAAACAGATTATTTGAGCAAAACTCAGTTGTGTTGTGAATTTCAAACTTTAAGAGTAATTTATATGGTGTTTAGGTCCAGCGTGACATCATATATCATGACAGCAACTGAAAATGAAGTCAGCAAATACTGGTCTAAAGAAAGCGTGCAATTTTGATATTGCATGCTGATATTGAGAAATATCGGCATCATTATTCCTCGGATTTTATCGTTCATTTCTAATCATTTAATATTTAGAGCTATATAATAATAGTAATTCTTGCACCTATTAACGGAACAGGGCATCTCAAAGAAAAATCCTTATACCCAGTTCAGTGAGAAATAGGTGGGTAAAACAAGTCAAAAATACCCATTGGCTTGACATCTTATTTAAGGCACTGTGAAATGTAAAGTTCCAAAGTCAGTTTTCCACTGTCAGAATAAGTAATACTGGAAGTATTCAATTTGATTAAATTTTATTTCTGTACTTTTGTCATAAATCTGAAAAATAGTAAGCAATGAATTTTTATGCTAGTAACTTCAGATTTACTTTGATACACTCTTCAACTAATAATTATAGCATGAGATGAGTCACAATTTTAGTGATACAATGGATTTACCCTGTCTATAGTGCGATCATTCTGGTATTTTTAGCTCACCTGTCACATAGTGACAAGGTGAGCTTTTGTGATCACATTTTGTCCGTCGTCCATCCGTACACATATGTTGTGCTCAGGGAGGCAGGCCCCACAATATACATTTTCATGGATGAGGCTCTTCTGTTGAGTACCCACAACATACATTTTCAAGGAGAAGAAAGAAAAATATCAGTACTGGTTGACAAAAAGCACATTATGTAAACTATGTAGTATTCATTAGAATTGCTTCACCAAGGCAGTTAAGTGAAAAAAAAAAAAAAAAAAAAACAAAAAAAAAAAAAAAAACAACAACAACAAAACAAAAAAAGCAAAAAAAAACAGAAATTATCTTTTGAATACTGGTTATATATGCATGAATCTTGTGTATTTCAGTCATTACAAACAGAGAACCCAGAAAAAGTGACTGCAGTGTCTGAGTTGGCCTCCAGATTAGCAGCTCAGGAGAAGTTTGCTCATGTGAATACCAAAGGGAGACTACCCACAGCAGAAGAGACAAAAAGAATAGCCAAAATATTTTCTTCTAAAATCTCATGAAGTTTTGAGTGGCATTTACATTAGGGATACACCACAACCTCTTTATAACACTATTGTTGGGGTCCATAGCATAAACGGTGATAGTTAAGCAACCATGTTATATCCAAACAAAAATGAATAGATTATATTGAAAAATGACCATTTATGGTCATTTTTCAATATAATCTATACATTTTTGGGATTTGTCTTTGAACCATGTTATATCCAAAACTGTGTTATAATGAGCCGTGTTATAAAGAGGTTGTAGTGTACTTTTTTGATTAATTATCTTAGTCCCAGAGAATAGCATTTACTGGTGTATTCTGAAGTCAGAAAATCAATTAGCCTGCAAGGTCAGAAGTTATACCTTCTGACATGTGCCCCAGCAAAGATTCAGATCAGCCTGCACATTCATACTGAGCAAATTTTGGATAGCCAAGGATGCAAAATTTCTTCTTGAGACAACAAAGACTGATCAGACTGCCCAGATGCACTAGCTGACTCGAGTCCTCATTGGGCACACATGTCAGAAGGTATGTTTTCCCATGATGCAGCGCAATTTAGGATACCAGTTTTAATAATTTAAACGATTCGGTCTGTGATAGAACCTCTAAGGGAAATAGATCAGAGGTTGAACTATTCAGTGAAACTGCAGATATCAGAGCTACAGATAAAAAGACTACTGATCAGCAAAATAATCTGTTTGAGCATATGCAGTATATACAGGTTCAGATTACAGTTAAACCTGTGTGTTGAGCAAGCACTGAAGAAAAATGTGAAATGTGATTGTTTAAGACAGGTGCTTGCTTAATACAGATAAATTACACTTATTTGACTTAATCCTTATCCTGCTGAATAAATTTAGATGCCACATCCACTTCTAATTTTCAGCCAGTCAGATTACCTGATCCGAATTATTGCTATAAATTCAAATACTAAATGGCAAACCGTGCAGGTCTAGATCAGTTGGCTTCTTCAGAAGCCAACTGATCTAGATCTACACTGTTTGCAAAGGCAGGGTATATCCAGGTTCAGCAGGACGGGTTGGGTTTAAAGGGATCCAAAAATATGGCCTCTTAATGAAGGCGATTGATTAATACAGATGGCCTTTAAGACAGGTTTGACTGTATTCTGCTGATCTGATTGTCCTTCATTATCATATTCTCAATATTTAATTATTCTATAATTGGACATCCAAGGCTCTAACTGGACTGCAGGAATTTTATTGCCATGACAATGTAATAAAAATGCGATTTAGATATTCCATAGCTGGCCTCGGTGACTCAGTGGGCTGTGCATCCAGCTGGTGATCAGGAGGTAGTGGGTTCGATCCCTGCTGGGTCCGGCAACATTCATTCATGGAGATTGATCATGAAATATTTTCTATGGTCATTCTTTCCCTTCCACTGATACAAGAAGGATAGTTTTCAGTTTCTTGCAAGTGCACAAGAACCAGTACTGGTTTACTGCCTAGAGGTCTAAGCCTGCTCATGAAAAGTGGTTATGTAAACAAACCGGCTTAACATGACCCTAATAGTGTTGACTGGGCCATAAAACACAAACTCAAACTAACAAAAGAAACACCATATTTACGTTTAAAATATGGTGTAATTTTTCTTTACATCTAAATTAAAAGCATTTAGACACCTTAACCATTACCATTCTTGGCTAATTCAGCAGACAACACATTAACAGTACTTTTCTTATTTTTCCCAGAAAACAGTTGGAGACAATTTGCATGAAATGTCAAAACCTGTTTTCTGGGGAAAATAAACAAAAATATTTAAAAATGTCCTCTGCTGAAAAATTTACCCAGAGTGCTAAGCATTGTCCTTCCCATACTCATCCTGCATCACGAAAACGTGCCTATATAGATTTGACCCCCTTAAACCCCCCTTTCATATAGTAAAACTAGGGTTTACAGGGGTATACATAAATTTTCTTATTTCTGCTCAAAAACATAGATTGTGGGTACTCGTTAGAACTGCCTCATTGAGGCGTTCTATCGAGTACCCACAATCTATGATTTTGAGCATAAAATATGAAAAATATCAGAATTTTTTATCTGAAAATTTTCATTTTTTGGTGGTAAATTTTTCAGTATATTTGAACAGGTGTGTTTTCGTAATGCTATTTTACCTCCTATTGATGTATCTCAGCCCTGCTGGAAGAGTAGCGTATGGTGCATTCTTTAGCATTAGATCAGGTTCTACATGTTTGCATGGGCATGTCTGTTGGAATACTTAGGGTAATATGGTAATGACATGCATATAGGTAACGGCATCAAACATACGATTAGTAAAATGAAGATGTAGAAATATTTGTTTCCACTTCATTTTACAGCTTTTCATACTTCCTTACATTCCAGTATGTAGTTACAATTTAGTGCTAATAGGGTTCATAGAAATACCTAGTTCTTATCCATAAGTAATTTTCCCTGGCCAGCTGAACTGGGATATGCCTTGCCTTTGCAAACAGTGTAGATCCTGATCTGCACTGTTTGTCATTTAGTATAAGAATTTTTATCAGCAACCTGCATTAAGCAAACTGATTGACTGACAGAAGTGGGCGTGGCTTCTTAATTTATTCAGCATTATCAGGGTCTGCACTGTTTTCCATTCCACTAGCTATTTTAGGAAACAACTGCATAAAAAGCAAAATTTGGGCCGAAAAGGTATGGAATAAAGTGTTCAAAATTTTAGGACATTTACTGTAACTATTTGGCATGGGGGGGATTTACCGTAACTATTTGGCATGGGTGGATTTATTAAGTTTCATAAAATTTGAAATAGTGAAATCTGCCACTTCAATCATTCAACTTTTGCAGCATGTATGGCATTCATGGTCTGCGGCATTTTCTGACAACATAGCTACAGATAAGAGGAGTATACAGACAGATATTTTTCTTATATTTCCTGAAAATGTATGTTTTGGATACTTATTAGAAGTGCCTCTCTGCTTGATTATCCATATCATATATTTTCACAGAGAAATAAGAAAAAAATGTCAATACTTTTTGGTTGAAACAAAAAAAAAAAAAAAACACATATGGAGCTAAGTATCACTGCTATGTATAAGACATTTATTCCAAAAATTCCACTGTTTTCTGTGCAGAGTGTTCTTGAGTGGCAAATGTTTCAATCAGCTCCTTGTTCCAACTGTCCTAAACATATTGGCTTTTCTTACTGAAACCATTGTATGGCTGGAAGCAGGGATGATATAGAGATTATTTATCTGGATAGGGCATGACTGCATTTAATAGTATGTATTCATATTGTTGCTGTCAGAACTACTTTTGTTGATATAATTGCCTGATTATGATCAAACATGTTTTCATTTTTTTCTGTAATATCTGCTTGTCCTAGACATATCTGGAACATTGACATTCATGAATGACACCAGGTCATGTGAAAAGCTACACTGGGTATTTACAAACAGCCAAGACTCATATCAGTTACACATTCATGCATCTGTGCAGTCTGACGGTGTTGCCTCCCCCTGAAAATGTATTCAGTCCAAATAATTCATTATATATTTACCAGCTGCCAACAGTGCTAATGTTATCTGTCTCTTTGTATTATTGTGGAACTGTCTTATTATGGTTTATAAATGAAAGTGGGGGACTTCTCAGCTAAAAAAAGTGATAATTTGTTGATAATTTAGGATATTCTTTGTTATTTTTACACCAGAATACATGTATATGTTGCGGTACTTATTAGAATTCTCAGAGACCAAATTATTTCTCACCAAATTGGTACAAATTATCTTAATATACACTGTATGCTTCATTGTGAAACTAATACAATTAAATTAGGGGATCTGCATTCAAATTTGGCATTTGGGTAGGTAAATCGGCGGTTTTACGGTCGGAAATTTCGTTTTACGGCGACGCGTCATACGGCGACGCTGACGTGTCGCCATAAAACGAAATTTCCAACCGTAAAACCGCCGATTTACCGCCCCAAATGACAAATTTGATGCAGTTATCCCCATTCTAATGCATTTATTCATTTTTTCTATTGAAAAAATGTACACTTTGCACAAAACGACAAGTGCTGTGAGCTGCGTAAAACCAAATGCCAGCCACTGAGAAGCGACGTTACGTGATGACGTCTGATTTGCGACAGTATATCGCAGAATATACCGTCGCAAATTTTTGACGTTATCCAATCAGACGTCGCGTTACATACACGAGTGCATTAGAATTTGTATTTTTTAACCCTAGTCCTGCTGAACCCTTAGCAAATAGTGTAGATCCAGATCAGTTGGCTTCTGATCTGGATCTGCATGTTTGTCATTATGTTTGTCAATTTGCATTAACAACCTGGATCAAGTAATCTGATTGGCTAAAAATTAGAAGTATTCAGCAGGGCAAGTGATACAAATGTGTTTGGTCAATATTGGTATAAACCATTACATGATAGCTCCACACTGTATGTATATATGCAGGTAGATTTAATATCAATTAATTTATACCTTAGTGCTCGAGATTTTTAGAAGTATTCCCAATAGAACTGAACAATCCAGATCTGAATAAGTTTACTGTTATTGATATTCTCCGCTTACCATAAACAACCTGTCTTTTTTTCTTTTTTATTCATGTAAGAAGCTTGTGAAAACCACAACAGTGCATGATATATGTTTATTTCTTCAAAAAATCTTATCTGAAACCAGAAGGCCCGTGCCTTTGATATTTGGTACATAGCTTCCCCTAGTGGACCTCTGCCAAGATTGTTCAATTTATGTTGTAAAACGGTCTGAAAATTCTGCAAGATTTGAATTTCTTATGGGAATTGCCTTCAAGATGGGCCAAACTCTTAAGTTTTATCTCAGTGTGAGATATGGCATGTGTGACCCGAAGTATATTCAGACTGATGGGCCTGAGTAACGTAGATGCTGCAGAACATGCATCTGATCACAGTCTACACTGTCACTCATCTAGCAATATTTTAGACACTGTCACTCATCTGGCAATATTTTAGAGACAACAGCTGGGAGTAAACTAGATGTATTCAGCTCTTTCACTGCCGCAGGTGATAATAATAGGCTTTTGCAAACAGCACAGATCCAGATGAGACGGCTCATAATGAGCCATCTCATCTGGATCTACGCTGTTTGACATTCAGCCTTTAAACTTTACATATAAACCTCTTTCCGAGCGACGCTTTGTTTTAAAAAAAAAGCAGACACCACAAATGTCGTCTGAAGTTTGGCACCGAAAGAGTTAAATTTTAGGATGTCTAGTAAGAAGAAAGGTGTCTGAATACTTAGGGTAAATCTATCTGTATAGAGCTGCAATATCAGAAACGTACCTTTTCTTACGACATGAAAGTCGTAACAAAGAGTGAAGCATAGCTGAAAAAATTTCCCGCCGATCGTGGGATTCGAACCCGGTCCTCCCGGTTAAAAATCCAATACTCTAACCACTGAGCCAAACAGTCGACTCACTGACGCAGTTGTCAGAGATTGAATATATACTTAGAAGCTATGCATAATCTGCCAAGGCAGATAATCGAAGGTAGGAGTGCTCGGTCGTAACACTTTGGACATGTGTGAGCCTGCCTCAGTGGCCCAGTAGGATGTGCATCCAACTAATGATCAGCCAGATCAAGTCACAGGTTCGATTCTCATCAGGTCTGACATTCCTTCCTGGAGATTGATCATGAAATATTTTCTATGGTCATTCTCTCCCTTCCGCTGATTCAAGAAGGTCAGTTGTCAATTTCTGGCGAAAGGATGTTGCACAAATACTGGTTAACTGCTTAGAGGACTAAGCGTGCCCAGGAAAAGTGTGATTATGTAAACTGACTGGCTTGACATGACCCTAATGGGTTGACTGGGATGTAAAATCTCAACTCAGTCAAAAAAACAAAACAATTGGGAAGTGGATCCAAGGAAAGATTCAGATGAGCCTGCACATTTGCAGTCTGATAATCTTCACTAAACTTAAGGTTTCTTCATACAGACAATGAAGGCAGATCAGACTGTGGATGTGTTTTCTGACCTCTGACCTTGCAGCTCATATAGCTTACCAATACCAGAAACCTTGAGACTATCCTCAGAAGCATCACCCACCTCCCATGGAGAAAGGAGACAATTTTCAGTTTAAGTGTATCTGTTCAACTTGAGGGAACTGGATACTCCAGTTAGATTTTCTGCCATTTTTGACAAGGGGAAGGGGCAACTTTGGTGACCTTGTTTGCTTTCCTTTACACTAATTTCCTCCTGCTTTTCTTTACACTAATCCCCATCTGAAAGGAGTCTACTCTAAAAGGGTGGGGGTGGGAGGGGGAGCAACTTTGGTGACCCTTTACACTAATCCCCATCTGAAAGGAGTCTACTCTAAAGAGGTGGGGGGGGGGGGTGCGGGGGTAGCAACCTTGGTGACTTTGTTTGCTTTCCTTTACACTAATCCCCTCCTGCTTTCCTTTACACTAATCCCCTTCTGAAAGGAGTCTACTCTAAAAGGTTGGGGGTGGGGAGGGGGGGGGCAACTTTGGTGGCCTTGTTTGCTTTCCTTTACACTAATCCCCATCTGAAAGGACTCTACTCTAAAAGTGGGGCTGGGTGGCAACTTTGGTGACTTTGTTTGCTTTCCTTTACACTAATCCCCTCCTGCTTTCCTTTACACTAATCCCCTCTTGAAAGGAGTCTACTCTAAAAAGGGGGGGCAACTTCAGTGACTTTGTTTGCTTTCCTTTACACTAATCCCCTCCTGCTTTCCTTTACACTAATCCCCATCTGAAAGGAGTCTACGATAAAGGGGGGGGGGCAACTGGTGACTGTTTGCTTTCCTTTACACTAATCCCCTCCTGCTTTCCTTTACACTAATTCCCATCTGAAAGGAGTCTACTCGAAAGGGGAGGGGGGGGGGGGGCAACTGGTGACTGTTTGCTTTCCTTTACACTAATCCCCTCCTGCTTTCCTTTACACTAAGCCCCATCTGAAAGGACTCTAAAAGGGGGTGGCAACTTTGTTTCCTTTCCTTTACACTAATCCCCTCTTGCTTTCCTTTACATTAATCCCCTCTTGAAAGGAGTCTACTGTAAAGCGGGGCAACTTTGGTGACTGTTTGCTTTCCTTTACACTAATCCCCTTCTGCTTTCCTTTACACTAATCCCATCTTGAAAGGAGTCTATTCTAAAAGGGGGCAGGGGGGCAACTTTGGTGATTTTGTTTGCTTTCCTTTACACTAATCCCCTCCTGCTTTCCTTTACACTAATCCCCTCTTGAAAGGAGTCTACTCTAAAAGGAAAGAATTTGCTCCCTTTGGGAGCAAATTCTTTCTTTTAAGAGTAGACCCCTTTCAATAGGGATAAAAATATATTTTTGAAGATGTTGCCTCCCTTGAAAATTTATCCATTCCTCTGGAACATTTTTCAGAGAATCTGTAAAACATTCTTTCTTTCTAGAATAGATCAGTTTTATAGATGTTAACTCCCTTGAAGTTTATCCATTCCTCTGGAACTTTTTTCAGAGAATCTGTAAAACTAATTCTTTCCTTCTAGAATAGATCAGTTTTATAGATGTTAACTCCCTTGAAGTTTATCCATTCCTCTTGAACATTTTTCAGAGAATCTGTAAAACTAATTCTTTTTTCTAGAATAGACCAGTTTTATAGATGTTGCCTCCCTTGAAAATTTATCCATTCCTCTGGAACATTTTTGTAATCTGTAAAACATTCTTTCTTTCTAGAATAGATCAGTTTTATAGATGTTAACTCCCTTGAAGTTTATCCATTCCTCTTGAACATTTTTCAGAGAATCTATAAAACTAATTCTTTCCTTCTAGAATAGATCTGTTTTATAGATGTTAACTCCTTTGAAGTTTATCCATTCCTCTCAAACATTTTTCAGAGAATCTGTAAAACTAATTCTTTCCTTCTAGAATAGATCAGTTTTATAGATGTTACCTCCCTTGAAATTTATCCATTCCTCTCGAACATTTTTCAGAGAATCTGTGAAACTAATGTTTTCCTTTTAGAATAGATCCCTTTCAGTAGGGAGACAATAATAAGATGTTACCTCTCTTGAAAGTATCCATTCCTCTCAAACATTTTTCAGAGAATCTGTGAAACAGGAAAGGTTCTGACTTCACTACTGATAGACAGGCTGGTCAGGGCAATGAAATATGGTGGGCTTACTTGTTTTTGGCTCAAATATTTTAAAAACCATTTTACTAGACTTCATTTTTGTTCTCAGACCAAGTAATGCTTGTATATTATTTGGATCCAGATCTTTGTAATAAATAGGATGCTATGTTGTTCATGAGAAGTTTATTGTTGTCCAAGAAATGATCTGTTTTACTTTTTTCTTACACAAGGAGGTTTTGATATTTTTTTTTTTTTATTGCAGTGTAGAGCACTTGTTAAAGGAAGCAATGATCTTGTTATTTTGCTGTCTTGTATGTATAACTGATGTTGACCAAGGGAAAAAAACATGTGAGCCAACCTTGAGAAAAGCCTGGAAAATATACAGACATATAGTTATACCAGAGCCTTTATTGTGCATGCAAGGGAAAAACATGTGAGCCCACCTTGAGAAAAATCTTTGGAAAATATACAGACATATAGTTATGCCAGAGCCTTTGTTATGCGTGCAAGGGCTTATTCGCAATGTCATTATTATGCTGTCTGATGAAATTTGATTAACATCTGTGCCAACAAATATGCTCCAAAAAATAGTCTGACTGTCCATACAGTTTGATCAGAGCCTTCAGTTTTAGTAGTTTCTGAAATATCCAAATTTTCTAGAAGAAATACAGTCTGATGAGAGCCTTCAATTATAGTAGCTTCTGAAATGTCTGAAGTTTCAAGAAGAAAATATATGAAAATACATCTTACATGTGGTCAAAGAAACTGGTCAGCCTGCATATCTGCCTGAAGAAAACTTGGATACTCATGGCATCCTTTTTGATACCTTACATATTCCACATTTGCTCTAAATAATTACTTACTCAGAACAAACTCCTCCTAAAGTAGTTTTTGTTAAGGGTCAGAACTGTTTGCCATCCTGTCAGAATATATTAGATATCACCAACTGTTTCATACCATCAAACCTTAACCCTTAAAGCGCCAGCCACAAGTATTGTCATCTGCTTTGTCATCTTGTGATTTTAAAAGTCATTTTTGCAAACAGTGTGGATCCAGATCAGACTGCTCCTTTAGGAGCAGTCTGATCAGGGTCCACACTGTTTGCCTGTATGCAAAAATAGGTTTGAAAAGTCTGCAAGAATATTCAGCAGACGACATAAACAGACGACATTTTCAGATGCAGTTTTTCTTGGCGCTTTAAGGGTTAATAGCTCAAACACTGATGGCTCGTTTACACTGTTTACTCGAACTCGTTTTTGAGTCCCTACAAAATTCTTCCGATAGCTCAAGAATATAAATATTTAGGAAAATTTTCTTATTCTATCATGAAATTGTATGTTGTGTGTACTCATTAGAATTGCCTCATCAAGGCAATTCTAATTACACTCAATGTACAATTATTGTGTAGAAAATCAAAAATATTTCCCTTAATTATCGCTATTTGCTACCTGACCTGGCGCCACAATTAACCCTCAGTGGCTCGAACTACCCATATCTCGAACAAATTTCCCCGATCCCAAAGATGTTTGAGCCATTGAAGTTTGACTGTATAGGCATGTTAGGATTTTAGAACAAGTATGGTAAGGAATATTTGAGGTAGTTATGGTAGCCCTTGTCGTAGCGCTTGATACAGTGTACCCTCGTTACAACCACAAGATTCTTTTTCAAAGACGTTGCCTTTATAATGAATTTGCTGTTGTACAGAATACTTAATGAGCAGGGCCCAGTTGTTCAAAACTAACGATGTCGTTAGTTAACGATTCGTTAAAATTTACATCGAATGATACGCAAATATTCTGAAATTTTTTGCTGAAAAAATGTGAGTAGCTTTTTAATTGCAAAAGCTACTCACATTTTATCAGCAAAAAATATCAGAATATTGTATATTGAATCTGCTAAAACAGTTAACGAAAGGACCCTTAACGAGCTCGTTAAGCTAACGACTCTTTGAACAACAGGGCCCAGATTGTTATGTGAGAAAGTCTTGTTTTGTTCTTATTTCCCCATAGAACATGTGTTTTGAATATTTGTTGGAATTGCCTTATTGAGGTGATTCTAACAAATATTCAAAACATGTTTCTTTGAAGTATTAAATACAATATTATTGCATAATTTGTGACTAATTGTTACCTCTTAAGCAAAGGTTTTGTGATAGTCAAATTGTCATTATAGCAAATTTTGTTGTTGTATCGAGTGTTGGTATAAAGAGGGCGGCTGTCTGTATGTTGTAGTTTCTGGGAGCAATTTCTTTCCTGTAAAAGCAGCACCCGATTTGAAAGATTAAAACTATTAGGGAGACACTGTGCAGTCTCCCTTTGCAAAATGGCTGTAAAGCATTTCATTTGTATCCATTCACCTTAACATGCCTCTGCTAATTTTCTCCTGCAGCAAGATAAAGGCTAATTAGTGCAGTGTGTATATGCCATAGAATCAAACCGTATTTATTCTAAATAGTCTGGATAACATAACTCTTTGCTCTACTTACTGTACGAGGGTCCTGCAAAAAGTTCTGTCACTAATAGGCTTCTTTAGTTTTATCCTAGATATATTTTAAAATGCTTCACTGCACTTGAATGGTGTGTTGAATAGCTAACGATACCCGTTTATTTCGTTCAAATTGCTTTCCAACTGACCGAGTTATTTCAAATTGAAATAGATGCAGTCATATATACTGACCAATTTACTTGTTACATTGGAACATGGACTAAGCAAAGGATGGTCAGGAGTCCACCTTTTACATGACAACGCCTCCTCTCATAAGTGTTAGGTTGTTAAGTCTTTTTTGCTTCTGAAAAGGTGAAAGTTTTAAACCATCCACCTTATTCACCTGACCTCAGTCCCTGTGACTTCTTTTTATTTCCAAGGCTTAAGAAAATGCTTTCTGGAAATAAGTATACGTCTAGAAGTTCTCTTGGCAGCGCTACTTATCAGTGTCTCCAACAGATACCAAAAGAATCTATTTATCTGCTTTTCACGACTGGGTAAAAAGGTTACAAAAATGTGTTTCAGTAAAGGGGGAATACTTTGAAGGTTTGTAATAAAAATATGTTTGATAAAACGTAGCTCTGAAGTAATCCAAACCCAGTGACAAAACTTTTTGCAGGACCCTCGTATTTACCATCTTATGACATGAAAACCATAACAAAGGAATGAAGCATAGCTGAAAAAATTTTCCGCCTGTCATGGGATTCGAACCCGGTCTGGATAAAAATCCAATGCTCTATCCACTGACCCAAAGAGTCGGCCCACTGACGCAGTTGTCAGAGATTGCATATATACCTAGAAGCTATGCATAATCTGCCAAGGCAGACAATCGAAGTAGGACTGCTAGGTCGTAACACTCCCTCTTTTCAAGGAAGTCATCATTTATGATGATGTGAAGCCATTTTTGAAGAAGTGGTCCAATCCCTGACGAGTCCCCATTTTACGACATGAAAGTCATAAGAAAGGAATCAAGCATAGCTGAACAAATTTCCCGCCTGTCATGGGATTCAAACCCTGTCTGTCCGGAAAAAATCCAATGCTCTAACCACTGAGCCAAAGAGTCGACTTCCTGACGCAGTTGTCAGAGATTGCATATATACCTAGAAGCTCTACATAATCTGCCAAGGCAGATAATCGAAGGTAGGAGTGCTAGGTAATAACAACCATAAGTATTTGGGCATGTTAACTCCTTACTATACTTGTTCTAAAAATTAAACAAGGCCATTTTACTACTCATTGTTTTTTTTTAACCCATTGTAGTCGGGAGACCCCTAAAAGGGTAATTGGCAAACAGTGCAGATCCAGATCAGACGCCACTGATCAGGGTCTTCACTGTTTGCAAATAGTTTAGCCATTTTCTCTAGGAATAGCTAAATCTCATAGCCTGACCTACTCAAACTTGAAATTGGACTCTTCCAATATATAGTGTGGGTGAGTTCATTCAGTCTACAATGGGTTAAACTGCTGGATGACTGGCAAACAGTGTAGACCCTGATTAGATGCCGCAGAATAGGCAAGTTCTCATCTGGGTCTTCACTGTTTGCTCAGGTCTGTCTCAATACTTACTGTAAAGTACAGAATCCTAAATTTGAATGTTTCATTTTGTCAAAATGATGATGTGTCTACTAAATTCATATGATACAGTGGCAAACGGTGTAAAGGCAGATCAAAATGCTATTTCAGAAGCAGTTAGATATGATGTACTGTTTGATCAGGCTTGACATCAACTATTTAGGGTAAATACAATATGGAGGACACAAATTTTTTTTGGTGTTTGTCACTAGCATTTTAATGTTCCTAAGTTTTGCGACTGACAGACCTGAGCATTCAGTGTTGATAAGGGTCTATATGACTATATTTACTGTAAGTATTTGGACAGACAGGTCTGAGCAAACAGTGTAGACCCTGATCATATGCCACAGAATGCGGCATCTGATCAGGGTCTACACTGTTTGCTGCCCATCTAGTAGTATTTTATACACGTCAATGGGAGGCAAAATGGTCGTATTCAAATTTTGGTACAAATTTTAGGAGGAGATGTCTGAATACAGTATTTGCTCTTCATCCAGTAATTTTTAGGCACATTCAGTAAAAAACACATCTACAGGTAGCAAAATGGGTATATTCAAATACAAGGACAAATATGGTAATGAGTAACCATGTGCAAATGTTTAGAGTAAATATGGTAAGTCAGTTAAATACAGTACAGAGTTAAACAAGCTTTCTTCAGTTTTTGTTGTGTTTCATTTTCGTTGACAGCTGTAGTTTTTTTGTCATTTTTCTAGTCATGATGTTTGTGATACATGTTCTATGTCATTAATCTCTAGCAAACTGCATGTAGCCAATGAGTACTATTCTAATTTTGCCTGAAGACAGAGTACAGCAGATACTGTAGGATGTCCATTCAAAGACAGAATGATGTCATTTAATCATTGCACCAAATTTCACTCACTTTGGTCTAAGATCGACTCTGATTTCTTTGCTGGACACCTCTTGTATGTATACAAGGAAAACCCACATTTGTTGTTCTGATTTGCAGAATGATCTGAGCCTACCATATTTACCCTAAATATTCAGACAGAGGCTTAAGCAAACAGTGTAGACCCAGATTAAACTGCTTCTAAGGAGTTTGATCAGGGTCTACAATGTTTGCCATCCAGTCAGTATAATTTAGACATGTTATTAGGTAGTCCAGTGGCTGAATTTTTAGGGCAAGAAATCTGGTGTCCAGATATCTAGGGTTATAACTGTTGCATACAAATTAACACCTTTTTTTGTATGGTGTTTGCCATTTGTTATCCCTAGGTCTGGACGACCCTTTAAACCAGGTGTTAAATGTAGTTTCCATAAATACCAGTATGCATGTACATGAGAGATGAACATGTATATAATGTAGAAAAATATTAGTACTAATTTATTATGTAACATACTTTGTATACAACTATTTAAGAATAAAATATTTTCATAGTGAAGCTTGTAATTTTCATATTCTTAAATACCCCTCCCCTTCACATCTTCTTCAATGAAAAGTATTGGCAAAGTTACCAAAGAAAGCCACAATCAAAAGTAGAGAATTGTGGAGTTAATAGAATTCTGAATAAATGATGCCTTAAACTCCTAATTTTTGATTCACCACCCCCCCTCCCCCCCCCCCCCCCCCCCCACTCCCCAACACACACACACACACACACACACACATTTTTGGGTAGTTTAAAAAATCTGGCCATTAAAATAGAAATGTCAGGTCAGGCATTGGGCATCGTCCAAGGTTTATCCTTTGGTCAACCTTTTTTCAAAGTTTTATGTTACCTTTATTCTTCAGTAGACTGCTTTCATATATTTGGTAGGGATGAAGCGGAGGACCAGTTGGCTTGTCGGGTGCAAGAGATAACTCGCTCTTTGTTATGTACTTATCTCCCCTGATGTCCGAGGTTTACCTTTTGGTTACCTTTTTAGCCCACCTGAGCAAAGCTCAGGGTGAGCTATTTGATCACCCTCTCTCAGTTATTCATCATCAGTTACCCAATCTTGATGAAACTTGCTCAGAATGTTTGCCCCTATGAAATCTTGGTCAAGTTCAAACTGGGTCACTTGGGGTAAAAAACTAGGTCACCAGGCCAAATCAAAGGAAAACCTTTTTATCACTCCAGATGTAACATTTTTGAAATAATCATCATGACTTTGGTGCAAAATGTTTGTCTTGATGATTTCCAGGTTAAGTTCGAAACTGGATCACTTGGGGTCAAAAACTAAGTCACCAGGCCAAATCAGAAAAACCTTGTTAACACTCTAGGGGTTACATTTTTGAAGCAGTCATCATGAATCTTGCTTAAAATGTTTGTCTTGATGATTTCTAGGTCAAGTTCAAAACTGGGTTACTTGGGGTTAAAAACTAAGTCACTGGGCCAAATCAACGGAAGCCCTTAACACTCTAGCTGTCATATTTTTGAAGCAACCATCATGAATCTTGCTCAAAATCTTTGTCTTGATGATTTCTAGGTCAAATCCAAAACTGGGTCACTTGGGGTCAAAAATTAGGTCACCAGACCAAATCAAAGGAAAACCTTAACACTCCAGAGGTCACTTTTTATACCCCGCCACACAATAGTGGCGGGTTATTATGGTTTCACGTTGGTCGTCTGTGTGTCCGTCCGTCCGTCCTTCGTCCGTCCGTCTGTCCATTTTTCATTTCCGGATGATAACTTGAGTAAACATCAATGGATTTTCACCAAACTTGGTATGTGCATTGATATTGTGGAGATCTGGTTTGGGATTGCTAATGGGCAAATTCCGTCAATTTTTGACGGAGTTTTCTGCCCGAGACACGCCCATATATTCGTTTCTGGACTATAACTTGAGTAAATAACAAGGGACTTTCACCAAACTTGCTATATGCATTGACATTAATGACATCTGGTTTGCGATTGCTAATGGGCAAATTTCCTTAAATTTTTACGGAGTTATCTGCCCGAGACATGCCCATATTTTCGTCTCCGGAAGATAACTTAGTAAATAACAAGGGATTTTCATCAAACTTGCTATATGCATTGACATTAAGGAGATTTGGTTTGGGATTACTAATGGGCAAATTTCTTCAATTTTTTACGGAGTTATCTGCCCGAGATACGCCCATGTTTTCGTTTCCGGATGATAACTTGAGTAACTAACAAGGGATTTTAACCAAACTTGCCATATGTATTGACAGTAAGATCAGGTTTGGAACTGCTAATGGGCAAATTTCGTCAAATTTTTACGGAGTTATCTGCCCTAGACACGTCTATATTTTCATTTCTGGATGATAACTTGAGTTAATAACAAGGCCTTTTAACCAAACTTGCTATATGCATTGATATTATCAAGATCTGCTTTAGGATTGTTATCTGTCCATTGATATTATCAAGATCTGGTTTAGGATTGTTATCTGTCCCTCCATCATTTTCTTTCCAGACATTTTCACAACGATAACTTTAATACATAAACAAATAATTGGTATGGCGGGGTATTATGCTTGCGGTGTTTTTATTTTTAAATATCATGGATATTGCTCAAAATGTTAATTGTAATAAATCTTGCTCTAAATGTTTGTCTTGATTTCTAGGTGAAGTTTGAAACTGGGTCACTTATGACATATGTTTCATGGTCCAGTGACTTTTTCCATTTAGGTCAGTTTCTCAACAACTATTGGTTTCACAGGGTGATATTTGGCGTTTGTGAAGTGTTTGTGTTTAGGTCAGTTTCTCAGTAACCATTGCTCCTACAGCCAGTGATACTTAGCACATGCATACATCTTAGCATGGCCTCTTGAGGGTAGTCATCCATATTTGATCTTTACCTCTATTTCACAGTCCATCAGACATGCTACATTGTCTTACTTGTTAATATAATCATTATGAATTTTGGTCAGTGTTTGCCTTGATCAGTTCAAGGTCAGGTTCTCTAAGGGCTATGATACTCAGGTGAGCTTTACATGGCCATCAAGGCTCTCTTGTTCAAACTTTTTTTTTTTTTTTTTTTCTCCTGTTCAAACTTGAATGCTGTCTTTATTCTTCAGTGAATTGCTATTTGATAGGGATGAAGAGGAGGACAAGTAAGCATGTCGCATGCAACAGAGACAACTCTCACTTTCTTTGTTGTGTACTTATCTCCCCTGAAGCAAAAATCTTTTGCAGGCCATAACTCCCATACTGTTTGAGATAATTTGATAATATTTGGTAGGGCCATATATCAGGTCAAGTAAGAGTGTTGCATACTCATGCTTTATTTTTTCTTATCTCCCTTGAACGAATTTACAAGCCAAATTCTTAAGCACTCCCATAACTGTCATGTGCAAGAGAGACAAAGCTCACTTTCCTCGTTATGTACTTATCCCCTCTGAAATCGAAATCTTGTGCTGGCCATAACTCCCATACTGTTTGAGATAATTTGATAATATTTGGTAGGGACATGTCAGGTCAAGTGTCATATGCAAGGACAACTGCTTTGTTCTTTTTTCTAGTTATCTCCCCTAAATGAATTTCTAAGCCAAATTCTTGTGCACATAATGGTTTTAAATATTTTGATAATATTTAGTAGAGGTATAGACAAGGACCAGTAGGTGTGTCAAGTGCAAGAGAGACAAACCTGTTTGGAAATTCCATCCGTAATGCAGTCAGGCATTTTTCTTGTTATTATACAAAGTTCAGAATTATAGAGTTTACAGTATTCTGAATAAATGAAGTGGGTCTTCTTTATGGTTGTGTTCAAAACCTCAGTATTTGTTTGTGTTGAGGTTTTACGGCCCAGGCAACCCAATGGGGTCATGTCGAGCGCGGTCAGTTTACCTAACCACACGTTTACTAGGCAGGCTTAGTCCTCTAAGCGGTTAACCAGTATTGTGCGCATTCTTTCGCCAGAAACTGACAACTGCCCTTCTTGAATCAGCGGAAGGGAATGACCGTAGAAAATATTTCATGATCATCTCCACGAAAGAATGTTGCCGACCTCGGCGGGGGTTGAACCCGCGACCTCCTGGTCTCCAGTCGGACGGCGCATCCAACTGAGCCACCGAGGCCGGCTCCCTTCGAGGGTTTTTGTTTGTGTTGAGGTTTTACGGCCCAGTCAACCCAATGGGGTCATGTCGAGCGCGGTCAGTTTACCTAATCACACGTTTACTGGGCAGGCTTAGTCCTCTAAGCGGTTAACCAGTATTGTGCACATTCTTTTGCCAGAAACTGACAACTGCCCTTCTTGAATCAGCGGAAGGGAGAGAATGACCGTAGAAAATATTTCATGATCAATCTCCACGAAAGAATGTTGCCGACCTCGGCGGGGGTTGAACCCGCGACCTCCTGGTCTCCAGTCAGACGGCGCATCCAACTGAGCCACCGAGGCCGGCTCCCTTCGAGGGTTGAGCGCAAGACTGGCGTGTCAGATGGTTGGTTTTCCCCAAACCTAATCTCCTCACCATGAAGGCGTTATGAAGATTACAACATTTCTTTCTGTAAACAATGAAAATTAGGTGCCATTGCTCATATGAGCAATGGCACCTAAATTTGCATTGTTTACAAAGGGGTCCAAGTTGCCCCTAAACAAGGGTTTAAAAAATATGTTTGAGTTACTACAGTCTTGCGCTCAACCCTCGATTTTACTGTCTTTTGTGTTGTGGTGTTTGCATTATCAACTGACTAATGCCATAAAATATTTGTAGGATGTTCTGCAAAGAAAAAGTCAAGCTGATATTAACAAGACATAAAACAAATTTTATTAAATTAGTTAGGAAAACAAATTTGAAATAAAATTTGTCTTATGTCTTAACTGAATAATCCTCTGTGGTACTTTTAGGATGTTCTGGACAGAAAAAAGACAAAATGACAACAAAAAGTACAGATGAAGTTTTTAATCCTTTCTAAATTCCTAAATAACTTTGGTTGAGCTAAAAGACTTGAACAATACCATAATGCCCTAAGTATAGGGAAAGACAGGCATAAGCAATCAGTGTGCACCCAGATCAGATGCCGTAGAATGTGGTGTCTGATCAGGGTCAACACTGTTTGCCACTCATCCAGAAATATTTTAAACACATCAACAGGTAGTGAAACAGACTTTACAAATTCTAGGACAAGTATGGTAAGGAGTTCAGGGCCCAGTTGTTCAAAACTAATGATGTTGTTAGTTAACATATCGTTAAAACTTTGATCATTAAATATGACATATACGCTAACATTTTTGCTGAAAAAATGTGAGTAGCTGCATTTGCAAAAGCTACTCACATTTTTTCAGTAAAGATACCTGTGAATTTGATATTGTACTTATTATAACAGTTAACATTCTGACCACTAACGAGCTTGTTCAGCTAACAATGCTTTGAACAAATGGGCTCAGATGTCCAGTAGAGTGAATAAGACATCACTAAAGTTGTCTCCTTGCAAAATAAAAAGACAGCAAAAGCTCTAGGTGTATCCAGTCTGCCTAACCAGTAAGAGATTGGATTCCTACCACTTTGGTAAGGCCACTTGAGATTCAACATGAGAAAAAGGCACTTACATGACATATACAAACAAAAAGGGTCCAAATCAGGCCCTGAGGCTATAAAACTGTTTTATCTCAATTCAGTTCAGTATGAAATTAATCCTGCTAAAAAATCTAAAATTATTAACAATTGCAAAGTCTTGCTTGCTAAATATAACTGAGCATGAAAATTTCTCTGCTGATAATTATGAAAATGCCAGCTATTTCTGGCATTTTCATATTTATTAGCGGAGAAAATTTCATGCTCAGCTCAGCTGAGCATGGAAAAATTTTATAACTACTCATTTTTGCAGTCTAATCAAGGTCATATTATTTTCTCCCAATGCAATGCAACTCAGCATATAACAACCCATGCATTAAAATGTACTCATTCATTGTACCCTTATATTCACAAAAATATTTCTAGACAGAGAATTTCCCTGAAAATAAAGTATTATGTATTTAAAGACCTAAGGATTGGGACACACAGAGTTATACCCAAATCGGAATGGGCATCTGATCAGGTTCTACAATGTTTGCCACTCATCCAGCATTTATATTGAAATGGAGAAGATATTTAAAATGTTTTCATTTCACTGAAGCAATCTCCTCAGACAACTTACACAACAAACTTAATTTTCTGCAGAAACAGACACTGTATTTTACAGGAAATGTCGTAAAGTCTTGTATACCAAAGTGTCTGACAAAATGACATATGCAAACAGTGCATACCCAGATAAGACTACTTCTCCTTCAGGAGCAGCTTGATCAGGGTCTACACTGTTTGCAATTCCACTAAGTATTTTAAGAAACAATTGCCTAAAAAATAACCTTTGGTTCAAAACAGTATGGAATAAATTGTGCAAAATTTTAAAACATTAACCAGACCATAAATAGTTGGGCTTCAATAGTCTTACTGAAACAATTTTGTGATAATTTAATCAGTACAGTTCATAAGTATTGGATGTAAAGCTGGGCCCGGTTGTTCAAAGCGTCGTTAGCTTAACAAGCTCATTAAGGGTCATTTCGTTAACTGTTTTAGCGGATTCAATACACAATATTCTGACATTTTTTGCTGAAAAAATGTAGCTACTCACATTTTTTCAGCAAAAAATTTCAGCATATTTGCGTATCACTCGATGTAAATTTTAACGAATCATTAACTAACGACATCGTTAGCTTTGAACAACTGGTCCCTGATTTCTAACACAATTCTCAGTCTAACAAACAATCAGTAAATACTGTATTTGACCTTATTACTGCACACACCCCTGTAAGCGCACAGGCAAGCAAGTCCATAGCCTTTAGACTTTTTGTCTACTACTTTACAAAGGCATATGTTGTGGGTACTCATTTGAATTGCATCACCTTGTTGATGCAATTCAAAAGAGTACCCACAACATATGCTTTTCATAAAGAAAAAAAAAAAACAAAAAAACATTGCATTAACACCATTTAATCAGTCCTTCGCTGATTTTTGTTCAAAGAGTACCTTTATTTTACCACAAGTATTTTTGAAAATCTCTAGCGCCCAGTGCGCTAATTTGGTCGAATATGGTATATTGTTTAATATGAGCCTATGTGACACACTCATATTAGCTATGTGAGCTGAAATGTGTATCTGATCACAAGTGCGATACAACTGAAACTACAGTCACAGGAACAAAACACAAACATAATATTTATACTGAAACTGCAGACTCATATTAGAAGTATAATCATACAAAGTTGTAGGCACATATTAGAAATATAAACATTTAAATCCTACAAAATAACAACAACAATAAAGAAAATCATTAACAATAATAAAAACATTCAGGCTCAGGTGAGCAAGAATGCTGCTAAGCCAGGAGCACAGGTGAGCTAAATGGTCTATTACAGACTGATTTAAATAATGTAACAAATATTTATGAGAATATTTACACAACATATTTCTTCAATTATACATGTATGAATATTCTGAGATTTCATGAACACTAATATCACAGGTATTTTAAAATTCATACAAATAAACTCTATATAAAGTATACTTTAAACATTTCAAGCTCAGAAAGAAATACCAAAAATGTCATATTCAACAATGTATACCATTGAAAACCATTACAACATGGCAGAACTTGTATTACCATATTTACCAGATGTATTTGGACAGACATGCCTGAGCAAATAGAGTAGACCCAGATGAGATGCCGCAGAATGTGGCATCTCATCAGGGTCCACATTGTTTGCAACTCATCCAGCAATTTTTAGACACAACATCGTGTAGTAAATTGTACTTTTTCAACTTGTAGAACAAGTATGGTAAGGAGTTGAGGTGTCTGAATATTCACTTGGGGTAAATATGGTACAACCACCTGAGGGAGATTTATTTCAAGGGAAATAACTCTAATATGCTAATATTTACCACCTTTTTCATTGAGTGTTAGTCTTAAAGAAGAGAATTTGCTCCCAGACTTTTAGAACTGTCCCCATTTTGAAAAAATCTAAATACTATGGACACAATTTTTTCTGTTTGTAAATGTTATCTCCCATTGAAAAATGGTGGCTAAATCTCAAGGTGTATCCTTTAAGAGTATCCCCCATATGAGAAGGGATGTAAATATTTCCATGTCCGAAATATTTCCCTTGAAGGAGCCAACATTCTCCTTCAGACACACTGTAGGAAACCAACATTACCAGCCTGTATGGGTGCACGACAGAACCTTCAATAACGTTAGTGTAACTAGCAAAGTCTCAGATTAGCCTGTATGAAACAGTGGCTCATCCACCCAGTATGGCAAGGATTCTTGTTTATCCCTCTGGATAGCCTGGCAGCTGTAGAAGGCACATGCAATCAGCAAAGACTGATCAGACTGTGTGGATGTGCAGGCTGATCCGAGTTTTCGCTGGTCTTGTACTAGATTTTGTCATGTGCTGGCTCATATACATTTAGTAAATATTCTAAAACTTGAATGAAAAAAGAAAATAATCTCTCCTCAACAACTAGAAGAAACCAATTTTGCAAAGGATGACTATATACTTGCCATCCTTTGTAAAATTAAAGGTTTTTCTTTGTAAAGTAAGATTTAGCTGTTCAAAGTTTTAGAACATCTAAAATAGCTTTAGTTTGACACCAGCTCACCTTGTTAAATATTTCACTATTTCTTTAACACTTAAATTGCCAATTAAAATAACTGCTGCAGATAACATTGGTAAGTATTTGGTTTTTAGTTTTCTCAGCCAGCAGACAATTCACATGATAATTCATATGGAATGTCAAGCCTTACTTTCTCAGAAAAATAAAAAAGAAATATTCCAGAATGTCTGCTATAATTCTGAAGCATTTTAAGGCTTAAAATATATACACAAAAAAAAATAATCTATCACAGTACCACAAATATAGAAAAAAAGATGACTGCTTGGTCCTTTATATATAAACAGTGTGAATGCTCACGGACGGAACAGTAAAAATACAATTTGATAAAATGATATGCTTATTATGAAATATAAATATAAGAACTATTATTATAACTGTTTGCTGTAAGAGTTGAACCCTTGCCATGCTGAATAAATTAAGATGCCACACCCACTTTTACTTTTCAGCCAATCAGATTGCCTGATCCAAATTGTTGATACAAATTCACAATGCAAAGCAGTGTAGATCCAGATCAGTTGGCTTCTTCAGAAGCCAACTGATCTGGATCTACACTGTTTGCAAAGTCAAGGCATATCCGCGTTCAGCAGGACTAGGGTTTACTGATCACAAAAGAACATAATAACAATAGGCCAAATAAAATTATATGTGCTTCAGGATACACAGGATTTTAAGATAGGGACCATAAGATGGAAATATTTCCATTTTGTTAAAACTTATTGTATGGATTTAATAGGAAAACAATATGGCTGAACAGGAAAATTCCAAAAAAAAAATCCTTAAAAAACTTTAGTGTTGATGGTGAAAAATTAGGCACAGTTGGGTAACCTGAAACATACACCTTTTTTATTTTAGGCCTAACCAATCTATAAAGTGAAAATTGTTTTCAACTTAAGCTCTTTAAAATGATAACTTCAAGTATTACTTAACACTTAGCATGCTGGATAAAAGTTTCAGTAGATGACATTTTGAAATATTTTTCTCAGAAAATAGGCTTTGATATTGCATGTAAGTTGTCTCCTAGAGGAGACAATTTACATGCAGTGTCAAAGCCTATTTACTCAGAAAAATAAGAAAACTATCATAAATTTGTAATCTGCTGAATCTGCCCTAGTGTGCTAAATGTTAAAGATGATTCTCCTTCAATGCTTTCAATGCTCAAATACTTCTTTCAAAATACCAAGTCATTCATAAATATATAAACACTGCATTCTCTTCATAAAGCTCATTATAACATGCTCCTGAATATAGTCCATTCAAGGACCCAAAAATGTATTGTTTGTGTTGAGGTTTTACGGTCCAGTCAACCCAATGGGGTCATGTCGAGCGCGGTCAGTTTACCTAACCACACGTTTACTGGGCAGGCTTAGTTCTCTAAGGGGTTAACCAGTATTGTGCACATTCTTTCGCCAGAAACTGACAACTGCCCTTCTTGAATCAGCGGAAAGGGAGAGAATGACCGCAGAAAAAAATTTCATGATCAATCTCCACGAAAGAATGTTGCCGACCGCGGCGGGGGTTGAACCCGCGACCTCCTGGTCTCCAGTCGGACGGCGCATCCAACTGAGCCACCGAGGCTGGCAAACCCAAAAATGTAATATTTTTTTCTACATACTATATGAATGTTTAAGTCTGTAACACATTTTTAGCTTACATGGTAATATTTCCAGATAAGAGGGGTAGCCACATTATCTTTTTCTTATTTCTCCATTAAAACATATGTTGTGGCACTCATTAGAAGCACCTCACCTAGATGCTTCTAATGAGTAACCACAATAAATGTTTTTGTGGAAAAATAAGAAAAATATCTGGGCCCTGTTGTTCAAAACTAACAATGTTGTTAGTTAACGTATCGTTAAAACTTTAATCATTAAATATGGATTAATATACGCTAATATTTTTGCTGAAAAAAATGTGAGTAGCTTTTGCATTTGCATTTACTATGTTATTATATATAAATTCAGGGACATAGTCATTAATCAACAAAGTTACACACACACACACACACACACACACACACACACACACACACACACACACACACACACACACACACACACATGTATAAAACATTTAAAGGGAAGCAATATTGGCAAAGAACCCATCTGATATGAAAGAATTTGACAAACCATGATGCAAATTTGATCAAAATCAGATGGAAAAATAAAAAAAAAATTGAGGTATAAAAATTTCAAAATTGCTTTTTTGGGGGCACTCGCATTTAGAATATCTAATGAATCTTTATGATGTCACAGAGCCTTAATTAAATGAGGCCTTAATAAATAATATTTGTAGTAATATTTTTTCTCTATAATTGTGTATATAGCTTCTTCTCCGGACCTATATTTGCTTGAAAAAACCACAGTAGTTTCTGTCAGGAAGAAAACTTTATTTCATAATTTAACCCTTGTCCTGCTGAATAGATTAAGATGACATGCCCACTTCTAATTTACAGCCAATCAGATTACTTGATCCGGATTACTGCTATAAATTCACATAATGTCAAAACAGTGCAGATCCAGATCAGTTGGCTTCAGAAGCCAACTGATCTGGATCTACACTGTTTGCAAATGCAGGGTATATCCAGGTTCAGCAGGACAAGGGTTAATATTATATGCTTAAAAACTAATGAAATCTTCCAAATAATAGTACCCTTGACAATAGTTTTGAAATATTTAAACATCATTATCTTTCTTAGTTTTTATCAAATTTTGATTAAAATTGAATCAAAATGACTAGTTTGTCAAGATCTTGCATCTCAGATATATTCTTCTCCACTGTTTTTTCCCTTTTGTTTTTACCACTCTACAGCCCAATTCACCCGATGACAAATACATGGTATTTTTCCCAGAAAATAGGATTTGACTTTTCATGCAAACTGTCTCCTTAGAAATCACTGCCCACCCTGGGGCATGAACCCTGTGGTCAGTATCTATGGAATCAAGGAAAACTCTCCAAGACACTCATGTTCAAAATATGAATACTTTCTGACAAGTGACAGCCAAGATATAAGCATCTGAAAACTAGAAATGTGTCCAAAGGACACGGATGCCCCAGCCTGAAATTGCTAACACCAGACGGACAGAAAGCTGGACGGACGGACAGGGGTAACACTATATGCCCTCTCCAACATTCTTCAAATGGCAGGGGCATAAAAATTTGCATATAAAACTTAAGCATGGTGTGATGTAAATGTAAAAGAAAACAGGACATGGACATACAAGGTGACTACAATAACTCTTCATGTACTTCATACAAGCAAGCTAAAAAGGTACAGTCGACTCTCGTTATCTCGAACTCCAAGGGACTCTCTGAAATAGTTCGAGATATCCGTAGTTCGACATATCAGGTTTGCAGAATTGAGGAAAAAATAATTTGATTAACCACATTTAACAAACTGATAGGTAACTGGACTTTTGAAGTTAGAGATATATTGAAAATATTGTGGAAAAGAGGAGAAATTGCTCCTCAGGAGCAATTTCTCCTCTTTTCTACAATATTTTCCATCTGTTGTTAGGTTTTCATGTATAGGAAGGGACCAGATTTTCACTTCGAGATAAGCGGTTATTCGAGATAAGCGAGGTCGAGATAACGAGAGTCAACTGTATTTCAAAATATCATCTACTGAAATTTTTACCCAGCATGCTGAGTAAAAATTTCAGCAGACAACATTTTGAAATGTTTTTTTTTTTTTTTTTTTTTTCTCATTTTTCCAGGAAAACAGACTGGAGTAATATGCAAACTGCCTTCTGGGAAAAATAACAAAAATATCATAAATTTGTCATCAGCTGAAACTGTCCAAAGAGAGGTAAAGGTTGAGACAAGTAGATATAGAACCATTATACACTACAACCTCTTTATAACAGGGTTCATTATAACAATTATAGCAATTGGGTTGCATCAAGCAAGAAAGTGCCTTTGAGCATCCACAAAATGTTTGGTTTCACAAGTTCACATCATATGTATACGCAAAAGGTCGAACCCAGGCCTTTGCTCTCCATTCATCATGAAAACATGCCTATATAATTTTGACCCCCTTTAATCCAAAATTTATAGAGTAAAATTGGGGTTTACAGACATATACATTATTTTTCTTATTTCTGCTCAAAAACATAATTTGTGGGTACTCGTTAGAACAACCTCATCAAGGCAGTTCTAACAAGCACCCACAACTTATGTTTTGAGCAGAATGATGAAAAATATCAATTTTTTTATCAAAAAATTTTCATTTTTTGGTGGTAAAACTTTCAGTAATATTTAAAATATCAATTTTTTTATCTGAAAATTTTCCTTTTTTGGTGGTAAAACTTTCAGTATATTTGAATAGGCATGTTTTCCTTATGTCTCCACTGATACAGTATCATATGATCATCTTACCAGACAGTGAAGGCCTTTGCTGTCAGTATATGTCCGAAGACACATTTTAGCATGATTATAACAATCAATATAAATAAAATACACTATCCATAAACAAAATACAAATGTATTCCAAAACAGCTGCATATCAAAATGTATGCTACTTTAAACAATAATCTATAAATATAACAAAATCATTTCACATAAGTTAACATTATTATGTACAATTGAGGTAGAATAAGATGGCCATATAATGTGTATGCTATTTATCATAACCCAAGTATTGGGATAAAAAAGGCTTGAGCAAACAGTGTAGAGACAGACCAAATGCTACCAAACTCAGCATCTGATCACATCCTACACGGTTTGCAAACATCCAGGGCCCAGTTGTTCAAAGCGTTGTTAGCTTAACAAGCTCGTTAAGGGTCATTTCGTTAACTGTTTTAACGCATTCAATATACAATAATCTGATATTTTTTGCTGAAAAAATGTGAGTAGCTTTTGCATTGCAAAAGCTACTCACATTTTTTCAGCAAAAAATTTCAGCATATTTGCGTATCACTCGATGTGAATTTTAACAAATCGTTAACTAACAACGTCGTTAGCTTTGAACAACTGGGCCCTGCAGTTTTCATACACATCAACAGGTAGTAAAATATACCATTATGAAAACACGCCTATACAAATATACAGAAAATTTCACCTCCAAAAACTACAAAATTTTGGATGAAAAACTCTGATATTTTTCATATTTCTGCTCAAAACATAGATTGTGGGAACTCATTAGAACCGCCTCGGCAAGGTGGTTCTAACCAGTACACACAATCTATGTTTTTGAGCAAGAATAAGAAAAATAATGTATACCCCTGTAAACCCCACTTTTTTTTACTATATAAAAGTGGGGTTTAAGGGGATCAGTATTATATAGGTATGTTTTCGCGATGCTTATTCCAATTCAGATGAAGAGATAAATAAGGAATCCCAATATTCAGAGTATACATGGTATTAATCTTTAGAACTCTCCCTAAGCAAAATTAACAATAAAAATGATAATTTTCAATTTTTCCTAGAAAACAGGGTCTGAACTTTCATTTAAATCATCTCCAAAGGATAATCTGAATGAAAGATTTGTGCCATGTTTTGCTGGGAGATGTGAGTTTGCAGGGAGGAGGGGTACAACTTGCTATATGTGGAAATAACTACAATATTAGGGTAAATACAGTAGCAGATTTCAAAATGTCATCAGCTATGTACACCAACCATCAAAAGAACAATCTTCTAATCCTAAATCAAAAACCCTTTCAATCCAGAGTTTCTAAAGTGGACTCTTCCATTCTTGAATTCGGAAGTCCACTGATGCAAATAGGGGGTTCAGTCTAAAATCAAAAACAGAAAGGATCCTGATGAGCCAGCTCATTATGAGCCGTCTCATCTGGATGTACACTGTTCGCACAGGTACTGGTTTTGGTCTGTTGGGCTGAAAGGGTTAAGGGGCATGTATCATCTTTTAAGGGAGGGAACTCTATCGAAACTGATTTTGCTCCCTTCAAGAAAGGGATCTACTCTAAAAGGAAAGAATTTGCTCCCTTAGTGTAGACTTTTTTCAGAAGGGGCTTGGAGTGCAGGGCAGCAAACAGGAAGTCACAAAAGTTGGCTACTTTGTGAAAAATGGTTACAATATTTTTTAAAAACTCTTGAAATACTAAGTGGAGTAGTCCATTTTCTGCAACGCAAGAATACATTTATGCACAGGAGTTAAAATCACATGGGAATTATTGTGAGTTTGAACAGAAAGGCTTGTAACAGGCTTTGCGAGATATAAATTACTGGCCATTTTTCTTGCTAGAACTGAGGTAACTAGTAAGGACATGGAATATTTACTGAAATCCACTGAGGGATACAGATTATATACAGAACATGGCATCTGATCATGTCCTACACCATTTGGATGTTGACGATTAGGGCCCAGTTGTTCAAAGCGAGCTCGTTAAGGGTCATTTCGTTATCTGTTTTAGCGGATTCAATATACAATATTCTCATATTTTTTGCTGAAAAAATGTTTTTCAGCAAAAAATTTCAGCATATTTGAGTATCACTCAATGCAAATTTTAACGAATCGTTAACTAACGATGTGGTTAGCTTTGAACAACTGGGCCCTGGTGTTTTACCTCCCAATCAACAGTCAAAGCAAGATGATGGAAGGGTGATAATCAAATGCTCAAAGCGACAAAGTGCCCTAGAGTCATGAGCTGAATTCCGCCTCCAGCTGGATTCAAACCTAGGTCCTTGTGATCTGAAGTCGGAAGAGCTAACCACTCAGCCACCATATTGTTCGGTACTCATCCAGCAGTTCATCAGACATATCAAGAAGTAGTTAACACTTAGCACTCCGAGTAAAATTTTCAGCAGACAACCTATTGAAATATATTTTCTTATTTTCCCAGCAAACAGGTTTTGAAATTTAAAGCAAACTGTCTCAAATAGAGACAATTCGCATAAATGTCAAATACTGGTTTCTGGGAAAAAATAAGAAAATAACATCAATTTGTCATCTGCTGAATTTGCTTAGAGAAAGGTAAAGGTTAAATGGACTGCTTAATTAACCCTTGTCTTGCAGAATAAATTAAGAAGCCACACCCTCCACTAATACTCAGCCAATCAGATTGCTTGATCAAGGTTGTTTATATAAATTCACATGCTTAATGGCCAACAGTGCAGATCCAGATCAGTTAGCTTCCAACTGTTTGCAAAGGCAGAGTATATCCAGGTTCAGCCTGACAAGGGTTAAAATTTTAGTAAAAGTATGTTAAGTAATTACTATGTCCAGCCAATATTTAGAGTAAATCTATTAGCGTCACTTTTTCAATATCTCAGAATAAACTATGAACTGTGCACATCCTGTGATATTTGAAATCCAGGAAGGGTCAGTTTAGCAAGTTTTCCCTTTAAATACTTCTTCATCAAAGAAGCACACAAATTATCCCTTCTTCAAATCAAAACTACAAAATTAAATATTGCAGAAAACAAAGAACTTTGTTGACATTTATGTTGCACCTGCATACTAAAATGTGTAAAAAAAAAAAAAAAAAGCTCCAGAACAGTGAAAGTTGTCGTTCTTGTTTAGCTCGCTTAGATAAAACAATCAGTGACATAAAACTAACTGTAAAGTGACGTAAAACTCACTATAAAGTTTTACAGTTTGTAGACCTTCATTTATAATGAACGCTAAGGTGCATGCTATGGTGGACGTAAGTACATGGACGAACAAACAGATGGAAACTTGCACGCCTAAGTTGCCCATGCTAACCTAGGTGTAACATTAAAAAACAATCATTTTTGAGCAAAAAAAAGCTAGACCTGCAGAAATAATCAGCATTATAGTAATTTAGGATAATTTGTTGTTGTTTTATTGTTATTTTTGTTTGTTTGTTTTTTTATTGTTTTTTTTTTTTTTTTTTTTTTTTTACCAAAACTTAAGTGGAGATACAAACATTCATTTTTTAGAATAAAAGACAGACATTTTTGACTGCGGATATTGCCAGCTATACAGTAGTTTAGGAAAATTGTTCATTTTTTTTTTTTGTTTTTTTTAGCACCAAAACAATGTCATTCGAATGATTTCAATAAGGGGGAAGGGTGGGTTTGATTTGGACAGTTTTAGGCAAAGAGTACACTACTGTCTTAAAATTTTACAAGTTTACACATGAAAACAATAATATTTTTGATCTGGCAAGGGGTTTTCAGGATCTGAACCTAAAGCACATCACTTTGGGAATTCCAAAGAGTACTCACAATGTACATTTTGTGCAAAAAAAAAAACATCTTATAAATACATGTACTCCCATGTTTATTCTCCATAACCCCATAAGCAAATAGCACATCCCTTGTGACTAAAACAGATCTTGTGTGCTCTCCTTACACAAACAGTATTGCAGTAACTTTTGGTAACAATACTAAAATCATGTAATGTACAACACAAGAATAGGGCTCTTGTGCAAATTGGGAAAAACAGATTAGCATATGTTTTCAACATACAGTGTGACCTCACTACCACAGCCACCTTTGAGAAGACATAAAAACTGACCATTGTAAGGAGGTGGCTGTTGTTGTGACGTGAATTTTATAGTTAAATAGCACTCTAGGAAATCATAACAAGAGGGCCAAGATGGCCCTGTATCGCTCACCTGATTACCAGACAAGTTCCGAAGCAACTGACCTTTCGGTTCAAGAGAAGAAGTTCAATATAGATTTTCAAGATGGCAGCTATCTTGGATTTCCTTTCAGAATGATTTTAGCTACTTCTAATCTACAAGTCACCTCAATACTTCCAATGAAGTTTCAAATCTATTGGCTTTTTGGTTCAGGATAAAAAAAAGTTCAAAACAGATCTTCAACATGGCTGCTAGGGTGACCATCTTGGATTTCTGATCAGATTGATTTTAGCTATTTATGATCTACAAGTCACCACCGATGCTTCCTACCAGGTTTCTAGTCAACTAGCCTTTTGGTTTAGGAGAAGAAGTGATAAATAGATTTTCAAAATGGCTGCCAAAGCGGCCATCTTGGATTTCTGATCGAACAATTTTAGCTATTTTTGGTTTACAAGTCACCTTGATGCTTCCTAACAAGTTTCAAGTCAATTCGCCAAGGGGTGTAGGTGGAGGAGGCTTTTAAAGCAGTTATTGATGCCGCACAACTAATGACGCACGACAGGCATTGACTGATAACAACAGCTCACCTTGAGCACTTCAAGCTCAGGTGATCTAAAAATGACTGTTACCAGGCAGATGTTGAGAGGTGACCATTAGTGAAGGTTCTATTGTATTCTACATTATTCTACTAACTCTGTAAGCATGTAATGAGGATCAGACTACATGACAACCCAGACACATTTAAATCTTTACTATCAGAGGATGTCCTGAAGATCAGGGCCCTGTTGTTCAAAGCGTCGTTAGCTTAACGAGCTTGTTAAGGGTCATTTCGTTAACTGTTTAAGCGGATTCAACATGCAATATTCTGATATTTTTTGCTGAAAAATGTGAGTCTACTCACAGTTTTCAGCAAAAAATTTCAGCATATTTGCGTATCACTCAATGTAAATTTTAACGGATCGTTAACTAACAACATCATTAGTTTTGAACAACTGGGCCCAGTTTTCTCCTTGGCATGTTTCAAATAACAGCTTCAGATAAGGCACTGTTTTTTTTTTCGTTTTTTTTCAACATAAAGTAGGGATATTTTTCTTATTTCCCCATTAAAACACAGAAGTGCCTTCATGGGGTGCCTCTACTGAGCACCCACAAGGTATTGTGGGTCCTCATTAGAGGCACCACATGAAGGCACCTAATGAATACCCAATATATCCAAACACATATATTAACCCTTAAAGTGCCAATCACAACTGCAGCAGATGGCAATTTTTTTTTAGAGAAAACAAGTCTTGACATTTCATGTGAATCATCTGCTTGGCAGACAATTCATATGAATGTCAAGACTTGTTTTCTCTGAAAATTAAAAAAAAAATATTTTGAATGTCGTCTACTACAAATTTTGCTTGGTGCTTTAAGGGTTAAGGTGCTTCTAATGAAGAAAAGAAAATATCCAATTGCATATATTGTAGGTATTCATTTGAAATGCCTTGATCAGATGCTGCTAATGAGTACCAACAATATATAGGTACTCATTAGAAGTGCCTCATCAAGGCATTTGTGATAAATACCAACAACATACAGTAAAATTCATTTTTTAACCCTTAAAGCGTCAAGCAAAATTTGTAGCAGGCAACATTCTTTTTTTTCTTTTTTTTTTGTATTTTTGTATTTTTCAGAGGAAACAAGTCTTGACATTTCATGTGAATCATCTGCTTGGCAGATGATTCACATGAAATGTCAAGACTTGTTTCCTCTGAAAAAAAAAAAAAAAAAATGTCGTCTGCTGCAGTTGTGACTGGCGCTTTAAGGGTTAAGACCACTTTTGGGACTATCTTTTTTTATTTGTGTTGAGGTTTTACGGCCCAGTCAACCCAATGGGGTCATGTCGAGCGCAGTCAGTTTACCTAACCACACGTTTACTGGGCAGGCTTAGTCCTCTAAGCGGTTAACCAGTATTGTGCACATTCTTTCGCCAGAAACTGACAACTGCCCTTCTTGAATCAGCGGAAGGGAGAGAATGACCGTAGAAAATATTTCATGATCAATCTCCACGAAAGAATGTTGCCGACCTCGGCGGGGGTTGAACCCGCGACCTTCCTGGTCTCCAGTCGGACGGCGCATCCAATTGAGCCACCGAGGCCGGCCATTGGGACTATCTAAAAGTGGTCTTATTAGTGGGGTTTTCCTAATATAGAATACAATAAATGTCTTAAAACTTTGGACACTTTATTTCATACTTTTTTGCCAAACTTTTGTTTTTATGCGGTTATAAAATACTTAATGGTAAGGCAAACAGTTAGACCCTGATCAGACTGCTCCTTCAGGAGCAGTCTGATCTTGGTCTACACTGTTTGCATATGCCATTTTGTCAGAAATTTTGGAAAACACATGGAACTGACAAAAGCTGGTCTTAATAGTTGAGTGGTCTTAATTTCAAGTGGTCGTAAAAGTGGAAATTTACTGTATGTGTTCATGGAAAAATAATAAATATATTTACCTGATACTCTATATTATGAAGGGCTATGAAACAAGCTGATGATAAGAAAATAGGTCTTCAGGTTTTACAATAAAGGTGCAGACTTGCCTGGGTAGCCATGAAGTCTGATCAGGACTTGGATCACTGTGTACCATGTTTAATGTTAACCCTTAAAGTACCAGCAACTGCAGCAGACGGCATTTTGATTTTGTTTTTATTATTACTACTTTTCACATAAAAATAAGTCTTGGCATTAGTAGTATAATAGACCTGATTATATGACCTAGAGCCAGGAGCCAGGAGCCGGTTAGGAAAAAAATACGGAAACTCGCGAACGGGTTTCGACGGAGACTCTGTGTCTTCGCTCTAGCTCTCTAATAAATAATAATAATAGTTATTACCCATACGCCCTGACGGATGCAACAGGATCAGTGTGATCGGTGTCTATGCTGTTTGTCATTTTGTCCTCAATTTAGCGAACAATCGAATTGGAGTCAAATCGTGATAAGATAGATCTTTGTACATATTTATCTTAGCCCAGCAAAGTGATCAAATTTGACGTTTTACAATATGATTTTGCAAAGCTACAGTAAAAAGTAGGTTATAATCAAGGCCGTGTATAGCGGCGTCGTTGGAGACCAATGGGCGAATCTATTAAATATGCGCAGGTGGATCAAGGAAAGAGAATATGGAAGCGAGGTAGAATTAAGGCGTATATTCGGTTCAAAAAGGCAGAGAAATATGATATATTGTTTGTGATAAGGGCTAAAGTAAAAAAGAGATCAAGTGGTCAAATATGTCGATATCGTTTTAATTTTTTTGAAGTACTAAGGAACCCTTTGGGAAGAATGGCTCTGTCTTATTTGTGTGGATCGAGAAGTGAAAATGGAGAAAGTTTGGTTATTTTGCGCAGTTTTGTTAATCGAATTTTTGGCATCAGCACGGTGTTATGTTTTGAATGTCCACACTTGTAGCTTGGTTGATAGTGATTTGGAATGTGACATTAATAATAGCGGAGATTATCGAGGTGATAGGGATACGTCTGGGATTTTATCCATCACACTGAAAACAGAGAAAAACATTCAGGCGACAGTGTTTATTGAGAAACGCTTCTTCCTAGATGTAAAGTCAGTTAACGTGATTGGAAATTGTGACGTGAGGGTTGATGTGGAAAGTGATGTGAATGTCAAATGCTTGAAGGTATGTATCTTGTTTTTATTTTATTAATTGTTCTACTGTTGACGGGGATCCTAACTGTATTTTAAATATTCCCCACCCCAATCCATGGCCTCCAACACAAAACACACACATGCACACGCATGCATGCATGCACACATGCATGCATGCACATGCACACACACACATGTGTGCATGCATGCACACACAGGCATGCATGCACGCGCATGCACACACACACACATGCAAGCGTACACATGCACACGCACATACATGCATGCATGCACATGCACATGCACACACACACACACACACACACACACACACACTTTATATATATATATAACTTTATATTTATTGTTTTGTATGTTTTTGTATATTACAGCCATTGTCTTCGGACGAAACCACTACTGAAACACTGAAAGAAACAAGGAAGACAGAAGGATTGTCATCACCCAGCCTGGTCAAGACATCTATAGAGAGGTCATCCAGTGAGAGAATCAGAGAGACGACCATTGTGGTAAGCATAAGGAGAAAAAAAAATGTTAATCTGATCATGGTGAATTTACTAAATAAATAATGTGACCAGTATTTCTACAGAATTAACATATTTACGAAATCGGAATTTAGGGCTTGTAATATACTGGTGTAGGACAGGTATGTCACAGTAAACTGAATGGGGAAAAAGGGAATCTGACTGCTCTATTATGTTAGCATTTCAATGATTGATAGAAAGTATTAATACGTGAATGTGAAAATGCATTTGTTGAACAAAGCTCTTTCTTTTTAGGCAGAGGTTGACGACAAAGAGGCAGATGATGATGGTGATGATGACGATGACAAGACAACAACTGCATAATTATATGATCGGCGTGATTGTGTTGGCCGGTAAGCATGTTTTGTTTAATGCCTGCATTATTTAAACTGGAAAATTATTTGCTGCAATGTGAGAACAACAAACACAGCAAGAATCGATAAGCCGTAATTACGGCGGGGTAGAGTAGTAATCAGCATATATATATTCTATTTTGCTGTGTTCTGTCTTCCTATTGTTTAGTTGGTGTGCTAGTTTTGTTTGTGTTGGTGGTGGTGATGATGAGGAGGGAGAGGAGAAGGCGCCATGGAAGAAACATTGAAGAGGCCGGAGATATTCAAGTTTTTGATCTTTCAACTTTAAAAAATGACTAGAACATTTTTACATAGTATTTTGTTTTGTTTATTTGTTTAAGTGGGCGGAATTCGAAAAATGTGGAGGGATCCCGTAGGAAGACAAGTTTTGGAAAGGTTGATTGGAATGGTATGGCACGTGGATGAGAGGAACGAGGACGAGAGACAGAATGAAGGTCAGAGAGAAAGGAACGAGCAGAGGGAGGTGGGTCAGCTAGAAAGGAGACTAGATGTGAGAAAATCGGAGCGCAGAAGGAGGCCGCCAGAGCGTTTTGTGCCTGGGTGACTTTTTTTTTTTTCTCCAATTTATCATGTATGTTAGTTGATCTGCACTCTGTCTCATCTCCAGTTGTTGTTGTTTGTTTTTTTTCTATATTTTAATAGATAAATCGACTCTCTCTTTGAGAAAATTTTGGTCCCAATATTGACCAATAATGATATTTCTCACTCACATATGATACAATGTAAGCTTTTGTGTTTAACAATACACAAAACAACGGACAACAACACACAACAGACAACAACAATTACAGTGGGAAATGTCATTATTGGTCAATATAGGGTCCAAAATTTTCTCAAAGATGTGGATGATTACGTTTCAAAGCAGTCATTTGCTACTTGAAACAATGGTTAACATTGATTTTCCTTTTTCTTTCGCAATAGTCGATTTATCTAATACAATATAGAAAGAAAAAAAAAAGAAAACAACTGGAGACGAGACAGAGTATAGATCAACTTGAGGGGATTCTTCCATATTTTTTCAAATTTCATCCATTTAGACAAACTGCGTAACTGAAATTACGTGTTTGGGTTATTTTTCTTTTTGTTTATTGCCAGTATTTTTGTTTAAGCCAAGGCAGGTGCTAGTATGTGCATTTCTGTAGTTTAACATTATGTTTTTGTTTTTTTTTTACACCATTACACCACTGATGTGTTCATGTTGATAATTGTACCTCAGGGATAGCCATTGTGTTCATTAAAATTGATGGGTCCATATTTTGATTGAACGTTTGAAAAATGTGTCACATATCAATCAGAGATTCAAGTTAGAAAATGTTTGATTACTTTGTTTTTTCCACTCGGAGCTTATTTGTTGCGTGTTGTCTTCTGTAATATTGATAGGTAAATAAGATCTCAGATATGGTCTTTTGTCCGTTTGATTTTAAGATTGATGCTTTTAAAGATAGGTGAGTTATCAAGTGATAAAAAGAAACAAAGTGGCCCGTGCGCCCATTGAACACTCAAATAAGCCTACAGTAATCGACCAGTCTGATCGTAGTCTTTCGATGTGCACGTAGTGATAACTGAGGATTATTTTAGCGTTTGTCATGCGGACTGCCAAGGTTTTTTGGTCAGACTGAGCGGATACCCAGGCTGATCGGAGTGTTCAATGGTACACAGACTACATTATTGGTGTTGCCACCTCATGGCTGAGATGCATATTATGCAGTAAGGAAGCTGAATTTTTATGTTATATGCAAAATGCAGGACAGCAGTCTTTTTGTGCACTAAATTTGTTATATGGTACTTTTATTGTTTTCTGTTTTCAGTAAACAGGGGTGACAGCCAGCTGTGATTGGAGCCCGGGTCACGGCAATTCTAGCAATTGACATGCACTTCAAAATGAAAGGTTCGATAAGCTGATTCTAGTTTATTACTATGGGTATTTATGTCAATTGCAAGAATTGCCGTGCTCTATCTCGTTTGGTATGTTTAGAATTAAAACTGAGGAAAAAGATTTTCTTTGTTTTTCGTTGTTATGGAAAATAATATTTCAAAAAGATAAGTTATGTAAACAAAATAAGTCGGGTGCCGGTGTACGGTTATCCTTCTCTATCTGATAGAATGATTTGTGTGTGTATGTGCCGAAGTGAAACAAAAGTATGGTCTTCTGAGGCAACGTCCCCTGAAATGACTGAAATATTGTCGACGGGGACGTAAAACCTCACAATGCAAAAACTTTGACTAAAGAATCAAAATATTGAGCTAAAAATGTAAGGACTCAGGTCTTCTAGATTACTATGTCATTGGAATACGTCAAATATATTTTATCAAACGATCTATGGTCTAGATTGGATTTTTACGAAATGTCCAGGAGTCCGAATATGTCTAGATTGCAATCTTTCGATCTAGATTGGAGACCGATTTTGAAGTGTGGTCACGTATTTTATTGATAGGGAGAACAAATTAGCAGAAAAGATAAAGAATTATTGTGACCAAACAAAGTAGTGATTTAGTACGTATGGCGTGCCCCGTAGAAATCGAGACAAACTTATGTTGGTCAACTTTTTAAAAGTGCGCTATAGTCATAGTGTCCGTCCGTTCACTCTGTCCGTCCGTAGTAAGTGAGAAAGGGTCATAGCGCTAACCGCTTGGAATTTCTACTTTCAGCACCAAATGTTTGACACTAATGCATTGGCATCCGTATGTCTAAGCCTCTTGGCGGTCACAGATCGTAAGCTTTAGCTTTATTGTTATACGAGATGTCAAAAATTAAGCAACATTCATTCAAAGACGATATATTTCATTGAACAGCATATCGCCATGGCTGGAAAAAGAGAAAAAAAAAAATAGAAAACTTTTAAAACACAAACTATTAGCCACAGAAGACATTTTTAAATTTTTAAGTCATGTTCTCTGGTGTACAAACAGGTTTTAATATTAAAAGCACGGTTGATATGGTAGATTTTGGAGAAAACAAAGGGTGATGTGGTATTTATCGGTCGCTTAATTTTTGACCATAAAATTGGTTGTCCACGGAAATAGCAAATTTATATATTAGCCAGTTTATTATTATACAAGCCAGTCCAGTCACAGTCGGGATTAAAAAAAAAATGGCGCAGGTGATAATCCAAGATTACGAGGCGGGAGAAGTGACTGTTGACATAATGGTAGATTTAATGTATCGCATAAGGCACTTGTTACATCTCAGTCTTCCAAATTTTAACAAGAATATCGGTGAAACCGATGGATGCTCCCCGAACATGCAATAGTCGGAACAGGAAACATTATCCTAGATAAAGAGAGCCAGGACACTGGAAATTGAAATTGCTTGAGATGTTATCATACTCAACATTTTTGTGAAATTATATTAAAATCCATCAATAAATCTAGGCACTAGAGCAAAAACAAAGTTTTTCTAAAAATAGCCACAGTGACCTTGACCTTGAGCCCAGGACCCTGAATGTCAAACATGCTCAAGATATTATCATACCCAACATTTGTTTGAAGTTATATCAAAATCCATCAATAAATGTAGGCACTAGAGTGTTGACAAATTCTTTTCTAAAAATAGCCAGTGACCTTACACTGCAGCTTTAAACAAAGTAGCATGACTCTGTGACAAATCATCTAACCAGAAAGATTGAACAATATGCGCATCCCCTATTGCTGCTTAAGATTCCATTAAAATTTCGTTGAATTTCTGCCAGTATTTGCTAAGAATTTGCGTGGACACGAACAGTACCCTATATATTCATGCAGAACTCATCAAAGGGCAATAACTCTTGGAAAAATCATCGAACCAGAACACGCAGGTGATATGCACATCCACCTTCCATACTTAATATTCCCATGAAGTTTCAATGAAATCCGACTAGTAGTTTCCGAGAATTCGCGTGGACACGAACAGTACCCTATATATTCATGCAGAACTCATCAAAGGGCAATAACTCTTGGAAAAATCATCGAACCAGAACACGCAGGTGATATGCGCATCCACCTTTGATACTTAATATTCCCATGAAGTTTCATTGAAATCCGACAAGCAGTTTCCGAGAATTTGCGTGGACAAGAGCGGGACGGACGCACGGACGCACGGACACACGGACGTACGGATGCACGGACACACGGACGCACGGACGCACGGACGCACGGACGAAGCGGCGACTATATGCTCCCCCGAAATTCTTCGGGGAGCATAATAACAAACTGAAAGAGTATATGCTATCTCGTTGGGGTGCAACTTTTCCCCAAATGATAATCCACGGGGAGCAAAGATACTGGTGTATCGACCAAGAGGACACGACGAAGTACGTAGACCTCAAGTTGTTTATGCAACAATGCGGTCAGGCGAATCAGTTCTATGCCATCCTAGCAGACGTCTTGAATGTCTTAGACGACGGCCTGTAAATTAAACATCAGATATGCAAAATTATGGATATATAAGGGTTGGGGGTGGGTGTGTGTGAAAGATTTAAATGAACAATTGAAAATTTACATGCTGAACTTTTTTGGGTTGAAATGAAATGTAAAACAATGTATTTTATTATGAACTTCAGAAGTTTAAAGTGAAACAATCAGGACTGATTCAATCGGATTCCAAATAACAAGACTGGTGGTCGACAAAGAACATTTTTGAAGCACATCTGTATACGAACTGCTTTAAGAAACTAGAAGAAGAATGGGTTTGACGTTAACTAACAAAAGAAGAAGATATCGTTGAAGGTAAGGGCGTTAGGCCAAAAAATAATGATATTTGCGAATTTTTTGAAAGATGATGGGTTTTAAAAAAAGTAGTGTTTCTGTTGCTGTTCAAAAATAAGGGTAAATATAAAAAGTGATTATTAATTTGAGAATTGTTTTGATTCTCGTTGTTTTTGTATTGAGGAATGTAGTAAAACAACGGTTGACATATATGTTGTCGAGAGACGGATTTAAAATAATACTTAGTAGCTTTTTAATGCAAGCAAGGTTTGAATGCTTGGTGAATGACCCTCACAAATACGGAGAAGATGCATGCCAAAACATCTTAGCAGAGACCTATTTAATGGTCCCTCTCCGCTTTCAAAGCGGGCAAATTTTTCGAAGCTTTCGAGATGTTTAGGTGTCTGCTTTAAATTAAAAAGGGGATTTCAAAATTTAACTAAATGAAATAAGACATTTTTTGTCATGGCTTCAGGGGGTCAGACATTTACGTTAGCGCAGGTATTGCAGCTGGGTGATGATATGGAATTACCTGAAGACATTCTTATCGCCGAAATATGTCTAGATGACGAAAGGGACATGCATTTTATTCACATGTATGATTCCGTGGTCGACAATTTCGTATTTAAATTTGTCAAACGCAAAGGAACCGAGGACGTGAGTTCAATCAGTCTCACGACCGAAATAGTGAAACGAATACTATTTCTCTATCCCAGGTTTGTCAGCTTGGTAGAACGATACAAGGGACGAGACATGCCGGAGCAGGGGATCAAATATGAAGTAGGGACAGATGTGTTTGTCACAATAGGTAAGTTTGAAACTTTATTTATCATAAACTTTTTGTCATACGGTAGTTTTATAATGCCATGAAAAAGAAAATGGAACTAAGATTTTATCAAATAATAAATAATAACTTTATTTTAAGAGGCTTGCATATTTGGCACAAATGCCAGTATGACATATGGTCCTCGAATACAAATTGGTCACGTGTAAATGAACATCATATTTACATTATTTATATAGTGAGTTTATTTAATCAAACCTCGAGCTATTACTGCGAGCGGGCACCCAACCATACTCTCTTTCGCCTCGTAGGTATGGCAGGGAGATGTACGATTTGTACATGCTCTAGACCAGCTGATTACCACATATATAGCTCGGTGACTGTTTACTAAGCACCAAGTTTGCGTTCCATTACTCACGTTCTCGCGACTTATCGCATGCCAGGTTATATGGCCATACAGAATTGTTTGAAACAAGGGAATCTTGAGTCCCGCCATACTGAGCAAACAGTCAACAAACTATACTATAACATCGTGTTTACTTACTCGCTTGAAGTTCAATTAAACCATTTATACACGCAAGATATAGTCTGTAACTATAATCAGTCTTAAAAGGGCTTTTTAACTCGGAAATTTTTCGTTGCTCGCAGATATGTTTTCACATTAGCGCATATTAGTTCTTCTCCTTTATCAGTGGCTCCATTTATCACCTATGCCGCGCTCAGCATGTTAACAAATCAGTGTAGGTATATATTAAATTTGTTTTTCAGTGGATTTAGGCAGGACTGTTAATCCATTGCTGAATAATAAGAAAAGGGTGGAAAAGCCACAATCAAAGACCACAACCATCCCCCCCCCCCCCCCCCCCCCCACAAATGCTGCAAAGTTTTAAGGCATTGGTTTTGTGATGTCATTAACTCTTGGCCTCGTTTTTGGACTCGCATTAACGGGATTTCAAACCTCAATAGCTTTTCTATAAATCGGTCTATTTTCATCAAAGTTGTTGCAAAATTTTCTGAGCTTTTCCTCTAAACTACAATTACAAGTTTATAGTCTTTTTGTCTTAAACTGTAATGAATAAATCACACCGTTTTGGTTTTAGGGTGATATTGAGTTTGAAATGGCGCAATGATGTTTTTACCGTTGCAGGCCAAAACCAGATTCGGTATGGCGGGAGGCAGTTTTTCGATGTAAGAAAGCTTTATACGACCGAGGATAACAAACGGACGCCTTCAAAAGTAGGGGTTCGATTTCCCTTAAACATGCTTCCAGAACTTAAAGGTGCATTGACAGCCAGTATTGAGATGTCAGCTAATTTGTGCGAATCATCTGGTAGGATTATGCGATTCACAAAACTCGCTTTGGTCGAAAAGGAAATAAATGCCCTGAGAAAACTGAGAATTAATTGCTATGGATGTTTTATAGACCACCCATCGCAAAAACAACACGACCCGTGGCGGCTGCCTTGAGGAGATCGATTGGTCGGACACTGTAGAAAACGAGTTTGACGCAGCCTTCGAAGCCGTGTATGAAACACAGAGGAGCAATTTAGCGAGAAAAATTGCGAAGAAAATGGGAAAAAAGGGACTATTCTTGGAAAATTTCGAGGACATCGGCCCCGTTGAGGTAAGATATATGCTTATTGTTAATCAAGCGTTAGTGGTTATTATATTCGGTTGTCCAACCCCCGTTCACATGATAAGACGCATTCATTGACACAGTTCATTTGTCCTTTTACCTCATAAATAGCCTAATATCTCAGAAATCGTCCAGATCTCCACCCATAAACCTGATATATTCTTCCTCAGCAGCCGCTGTTGAATATTGTATCAAAATTTGTAGATGTTATGTCACTATTATTTCAAACATTAAGATTTTTAACAGTTCCTCAGCTGTCAGGCGAGCGTTTCAGGACAAATGATCCTCTAGTTTCAGATTTGGCCTGGTTCTGCCATAAGTAGGTTTTAATTGCTAATATTAATTGTTTATTCTGAAGTGATGGATTAGGATTGAACTAAGGGAGTGAAACAGGACCTCGTGGTCCTCTTGTTTGAAAGTAAGCGAACTATTAAATGCAATGTGTGAAAGGTAGGAAAAGAACAGACAGTATTACTCATTTGAAAGTGCAGACTGATGAAGAGATGGGAAGGGAAATCTGGTGCTTTTTATTATATTTTGATTTTGTTTTGTTTTTCATATTCAGGCAAAAAACGCCATACAACACAACCTGGAAGAACTGAAAAAGGAGGTTATATATATGCTGGTGGGAGAGATTATGGAGGAAGAAGAGACCCGATTAAGTTTATCTTTTGTATGTTGTTTCTGAAATGTTACATTGTCCGTACTCCGCACACTTACTTTTACACACGTGTACCCAGCCATATTTTAGCACGCACGCACACACAAGCTTGTATACTTACCCACTTAACGCACGCACACGCAAATACGCTTTATTTTCATACTGATGTTTTGTTTAAAGTTTTCTCAAGGATTATAATTTCTCAGTGCCATGATCGATTGAGTTGATACTTAGCCTTATGTTAGATACATGTCTGATGTTTTAGTCTGTAGGGAGGGTGGGATACTATGGGCTTGTCTGTCCGTCCGACTGTCTGTCCGTCCGTCCGTCTGTCCCTCCGTTATGCTATCTCCTCCTTAACTATTGGTTGGAATCCAACCAAATTTGGTGTGTAAGTTTCTTACATGAATGGGGTGTGCAACGTCACATTTATTTTGGACCCCGCCCTGATGGCCTTGGGGAGGGATCAAAAGGTCAAAATTTAAGTTTTTATGGAACATAGTCATGTGGCATATCAAATTGAAGGGGATGATTAGTAGAATACAATACAAGTAAAATTTTTACCCTGGCGTCTGGTTGGGGTCCTGTGGGAGGGTTTTTTTTTAAACTTAGTCCCCGCAGTGAAGTTTTAAAGTTTTATGAAGCCTTGAATTTTGTCATAGCCACCTACCTCTCCTTCTCGTCCATTCAGTGAACTTGAGGTTAAACCGTTGACCTTGAGATTTCAGTTGAAGTTTTAAAACTTTGTGACGAGTAGTCTCCCGCCACCCCTTTTTCGATCAAGTGAGCTATGCTGTCATGTGACAGCTCTTAATTTATTTTATTTTGTTTTAGGTCGGCCGAGAGGTTGATATCCAGACAGACGACGAAGAGGGGGAGTAGTTCCCAGGACATCTACTCAGAAGTTTTTGTTTTTGTTAATTTTCAAACAAGTGAAAACTTTGCTATTAATTTTGTTTAGTTGAAAAAAAACAAAAAAAAAAAAACAAGACAGATTCTTGATAATGAAAGAAAAACGAAAAGATTTTGTTTGCGAAAAATGCGGGAAAATCTATAAGAAATCATTTTTTCGCGACGCCCATAAGCTGAAATGTGGTCTCGAAACAAAATGTCAAACGTGTGGAAAGGTCTTCAGCAAACGATTTAACCGCAATAGGCATTCTAAAATTTGCAAAAACCGAGAAGGCAATTTAACGCCAATACCTTCAAATGCTGAGCGCGATGTAAGTACAGATGCTAGTGCTGATAATGGGGCTGAAGAATTTGTTTGTCCGACTTGCGGCGAGCGTTTTGATAAAAGGCACTCTTTGAAGTGCCGTAAATGTGTGCAAAGCAGAGAGAAAAACACAACATATTGCGGCATTTGTCATGTTCCATGTGATTCTTACAGGATAAGGCAAAAACACGAAAAAGAATGCCGAGCAAAACGGTCTAAAGCATCTGATCAAAGCAATTTTGTTTGTCCCATATGCAACAAATCTTTTATGTCGTCAAATAGCCTTGTAGCTCACCAGGACAAAACTGGGCACGTGTCACCGGGGTCCAGTTCAAATACTAACCAACCAATTGGCAAGAAACGAAAAACATATACTTGTCATGACTGCGGGTTTATGTGCGACGACAGAAAAGATCTGTGGTCGCACAAAACCGTGCACTATCAAAGCGAAGAAGCGGAAAAAACATTTCAGCCCGAGCCATGGGGACAAACAGGTTCTTTTCCTCCGTGGATTGAAGAAGAGGAAGAAGAAGGAGGCAGTAGTGTCACGAACGAAGAACTCAAAAATGTTTATAAGCAGCATAGGCATCTGATTTTAAAACAACGTAAAACCGAGGGTAGCTTGATCACTCTGTATAATTTTCCGGTCAGCGACGCCCTTTCAGTTGACCAAATGATGGATCAACTTGAAGACATTTACGAAGACAACGATCTTTGTTTTAAGATCAACGCATCCATAGGGCTAATATTAAGACACGTCGAACTAGGCACGTACAGATATTTCGTCCCGTATCATAACGAATCGTTGTTTTCTGTTCCCCTTTACGTTCGTATCAGACGGGGCTTAGAAAAGGTAAGGTCGAGATTATTACAGCTAGACGTCGCCGATTACGCTACCAGGCAACGCCCGAATACCAAATGGAAACCTGTAATGGTGACAAATATCGTATATCAAGTATATAAGACTTCATATCCTCTAGGCCTAACCACAGGGCTTCCAGATTTTGTAGCCAAATCTAAAAGCATCGTATCATTCGAAAGAAATCCAAATACTCAAAAGCTATATAAAGATGACCTTTGCTTCTTCAGATGTTTGGCTTTTCACAGAACAAAGAAGCGTAAATGCGAAACCATGACGAATAAGTTGCACGCTCAATGAGTTAGTTATACGCAAAAACAGGGGATTAGATCAAATAAAGTAACGCTTGATAGCATGTCATAATTGGAAAAATGCTTTAAAACCAATATTAATGTGTTTTGTTTGAACGAAGACGAGACAGTTAGACCGTGCTTCAAATCACGACAACAATTTCCAAGAAAAGACGGAACACCGTTGGTTATGAATTTGAATCTCTACCAAAATCATTTAAGTTATATTAAAAAATTAAACTCGTACTGTAAAAAGTTTGAATGTATTTTGTGCGGCCGTCTCTTTGGTTCTAGCAATGACCTAAACAAACATATTCAGCATTGTGATAAGGCAAAACACCTTAAGTTCCCCGGAGGGTATTTTTCTCCTACGAAAACAATCTTTGAAAAATTAAATGAAATAGGTATAAGTGTCGACCCATCTTTGCAATACTACCCGTGGTTATTAACTTGGGACATGGAAGCAATTTTAGTCAAACCACAAGGTGAGGGGGAAATGTGGAAAGCCAAACATCGTCCAATTTGCGTGTGCATGACCAGCAATGTCGTTAATTTCGAGGAAATGAACTTCATTTTGGATCCTAACGAAGATATCCTCGTGAAGAAAATGGTAAAATATATGACAGCCGTCTCCAGTCGGGCGTACGAATTAGCAAAAGAAAGATGGCGGTCTGTTTTTGAAAAGTTGGAGGCATTGGAGCAAAAATGGGGTAGCCCTGTCGAAGACAGTGAATCCGATATGGAGGTCAGTGGGTCTGATGATTTCAGGCAAAACTGTTCGGAGTCAGCTTATGTCGAACCGCCGTCAAAAGAATTTCTCAAAGCAATGAGTAAAGAAAACACATACTTTTCTTTTTTGAAACGCATAGAAACGCACAACGAAATAAACGTTAAATACAACGATTGGGTGTCTGATGAATCTAATCAGGGTGACGAATCTTGTAGCAACGCGAACGAGTCAACAAATACCGCGCCAAAGGCGACATGAAATAGGATGCTGAGTCTCCTTCAGAAATACAAACGCGAATTTGATTTATATTGCAGCAGACTCATCGTGGCTGGATTCAACTCGGGAAAATACGACCTCAATCTAATCAAACATAAGTTGCCAAAACATTTGGGTTTGCAAACAAAATCTTCCGCCAATTTTGTCATCAAAAAAAATAACAATTATACATGTATGTGCAATGATAAATTAAAATTTATAGATATGATGAACTATCTACCTCCGGGTACATCATACGACAAGTTTTTAGAAACTTTTCAAATACAGCAGAGAAAATCTTACTTCCCATACGAATATTTTACAGACATATCAGTATTGAAAGAAACTTGCTTGCCTCCGCCTGGCGCATTCTTTTCGACATTGAAACAGAAAAACATCTTAGAATCAGACATCTTTGTAAAATATTGCCTGTTGGTCGAAAGAAATCGAAGAGGCTTTGAGCATTCTAGTGTTAAGACGCCCTCCATTGTCTGAAATTGATCGAAATTACCGAAAATTATTAGAGATATGGGAAAAAGAAAACATGTCAACCATGTTCGATTATTTAAAACATTACAGTTCTCTTGACGTCGTTCCAATGCTGAAAGCCATCGTGGCTTATAGAACGTTTTTCATCGAACAAAATATCGATGTTTTCAAAGACTGCATTTCAGTACCGGGCGTCGCGAGAAAGATGCTTTTCAAGAGCGGTCTGGGTTCGGGCGCTAGTTTTTCATTGCTTTGTCAAAACGATAAAGATCTGTATGACAAAATGACGGGGTCGTTGATGGGGGCTCCTTCCATTGTGACCACCAGGTATCACGAAGTAGATAAAACTTTTATAAGGGGCGACAAATCCAAACCGTGCAAAAACATTATAGGGTACGATTTTAATAGTTTGTACCTTTATGCCATAGGACAAAACATGCCGACTGGGCCTTACATAAGGCGTCTTGAAGGAGAAAATTTTAAGCCGCGAAAAGAAGTAAGGCGTCACGTGGCCATGTACCATTGGCTTGATTGGCTTAACCACTCACAAAATAAAAATATCATAAGCCAAACACAAAATGAATAATGGAAATGAGAAAATGATAGGGCCATATTATATTGATGGTTATGACTCCGAAACCGGAGAACTTTACGAATTTTTAGGCTGTTACTGGCATGCTCATCCACAGTGCGCGAAGTGGAAAAATAAAGAAAAACAGCAGAAAAGATATGACGATACTATGGCTAAATTAGCATTCTTTGAAAACGAGGGCTTCGTCGTGCATACTATTTGGCAATGTGCATTTGACAAAAAAATCAAAAATGATCATAACCTTCGCCAATTCATGTTAAATAGACTTCCCGCGTTTTCAAAGAAGTACCCTAACACGTGCAAGCAATCAGATATTTTAAATGCGGTAACTGATGGTACATTTTTCGGCCTTTTGGAAGTCGATATTCAAATTCCTGACAGTTGGGACCAAGTCAAATACCCGCCGGAAACAACATTGAGCCCAAGAGACTATTTTGACGAGATGGCTCCACTTTTCGTTACCACTGAGGTCCCCTTTCAGTGTATCGGGGAACACATGAAAAAGCATGTAAAAAAGTTGGTGGACTCAGGGCAAAAACATTGGTATTATTTTCCCCTCTTTTAAAGTGGTATATCGAACACGGCTTGTTAGTCACTCACATTTACGAGGTCATTGAATATGGTAGGCAACAGTGCTTTTCAAAATTTGTTGATTTTGTTACAAAGGCCAGACGGGAAGGCGATATAGACAAAACAAAAGAGGTGATTGGTACATTATGCAAGTTATTGGGAAACTCCGCTTTTGGCGGCACAATTATGTGTAAGGAAAATTTCCAAAGGGTTTCCTACAAAGAAGGTCTAAGATCGGCCTCTTTTGCCATAAATGACCCACGATTTCTTCGCATGAGTGAACTTGGCGACTCCTTTTTCGAGGTCGAGTTTAGCAGGTCAAATATATGTATCGATCTACCATTACAAATTGGATTTGCCATTCTAAATTACGCCAAACTGTATTTATTGAGTTTTTATTACGATTTCTTACTCAAATACATAGGCCGTGACCAATTCGATTTCATGGAATGTGATACAGATTCCACTTATATCGCCTTGCCTAAACAAACTTTGGCCGAATGCGTTTTGCCGAAAAAGAAAGAAAAGTTTAACGATACGTTGCTAAACCATTGCATTGATAATTATCAACCTGAGGTTGGTAACTATCTTGCCAGAACCTGTTGCGACAAGCATATCCGTTTTGACGGGAAAACTCCGGGCCTGGTTAAAGAAGAGTGCATTTGCACAAAAATGATATGTTTATGCTCTAAATCATACGTCGCCACTAATAAGACGGGCAGTAAACCAAAATTTAGCCTTAAAGGGGTCAACAAAAGTAGTTTTGTTGACCCGACAGAGACATTTGAACGCGTTTTAAAGACTTTCCAATGTCCTTCTAAGGTCAAAGGTTGATGGATATTTGAAATGATACGGCTCATTATTAGGATAATAGTTCATATTCTCGTCACTGCTAGCTATTACATAAAAACTCATTCTTGCTTCCGTCAGGGTTTCAAATCTTTAACCTCCGAGGCCGAAACCCACGAATTGAATTTATCTGGGTAGCCCGCCCATTTTATTAGAAATTCTTTCTTCCCTCTCCTCTTCCGGGTTTTCAATATAGCTTCCACGCTCCAAAAGTCGAAGTCTTTAACAACTTTCAAGAGTTCCCATTCGTATAGAGAACCCATGATTTCGCTATCGAGTAAGTCAACTACTTTGTACTGAGGAATGTTTTCTTTAAGATACCTATCGGATATTTTAAAAATCTCTGTGGTCCATTTTTACTGATAGTCCCTTTGAAATACGTAACGTAAGTAAGATAATCTGACGTTGTCCCCTATATTAAACTTAAAAGCTGCTGGTGTTCTATGCGCCCTCTTACTGCGTTTTTTCTGTTCACGTTTTCTAGTTGTCCCTTCAACATTATACATGCGGTCCCAAATACGGGCTTCATTGGCTTTGTTCACGTCTGCTGGGGCCAAATAATTCAAACTTCTGTGCTGTGTTTCGTTATACCCGTCAACTACATTTTGCAACTCTTCGACATACCTATAAGATTTCCGTCTCTGAAAAAGTCGATACAGTTTATTCTTTAATGTCAGTATGACCCGTTCCGCAATTGAGGTCTTTATATCCTCATTTTGAGTAGTAAAAAAAATTCGATATTACGCCTCTTCAGCTCTTTTCTCATTAATTGATTGTTTATTTCTCCTCCCTTATCAGAAAATATGGTAATCGGTTGTCTCCCTTTGTCCAGTATCTTTTTCATCCCTTCCAAGACTGTGCTGGCTTTCTTATCCTTCAACATTTCGATGAACAAAAACTTTGAAAACACGTCGATTACCACTAGAAAATATTTGACCCCGTCATTATCAGTTTTCAGATTCTGAACGTCAGCTAGATCGACCGCCCATTGGCTATCCACACCCGAAACCACTATTTTTCTCCTTTTCCTTTTCCTTTTCGTGTCTCTCTGTAAAGAATATTCCTCTTTATTTCGCAAAAATTTTTTAATCTTATTCCTACCAATTTTAAACTTTCCCTCTTTTTTAACGGTTCTATAAAGTTTTTCCGGACCACTAAACGACGCCGCATGGGATGGATCAAAATAAATATTCTCCAGGTATTCTTCAACGGACATTGTGTTTTTCAAGGGCTATTCGTTATCAACAAACGACGCACACAACAAGACTGTCTCTTTCAGGTCGCATATTTCAGTCCACATTTCTTTTGATACGGATACAGATCTAGTCCCTTTTCGTATATTAATCACCGTTTCTTCCATATCATTCTTAAATACAGAAATATAATGAGTACCGTCCAGTTTATAACAAATCTTTCGCTTTTTCCCTTGTTGTGTTGTTTTAACACTCAAATCCAGCTCCTTCACCAATAATTGTTCTTGCGCCATACTATTACAATCACTAGTGCCTTCTCCCAGTAGTTTAAGACAATAACCTCTGACCTCCCAAATGATATTGGATTGGGTATTCACATTCTTTAAATATAATCAATTTCACAAATATCTATTTTCAAGGCCGGAAATCACCGAGTTCTCACCGGGCGTTTTCGTATTTTTTTTTTCTAACCGGCTCTTGGCTCCGGGCTCTAGGTCATATAATCAGGTCTATTATACTACTCACAGTATTTTGGGACGCAAAAGGTGTTATTATATTGGACTTTTTACCCAAGAGAAGTACAATAACTGGAGTGTACTATGCAAACTTGTAAGACCAGCTGAGAACCGCCATCCGTGAAAAACGCCAAGGTAAACTCTAAAAAGGTGTTTTGCTTCAACAGGACAATGTGGGAGTCCACACTTGCAAAGTTGCAATGGATGCTGTAGAGCAAAACAGGTATGAATTAATACCACATCCTGCCTATTCCCCTGACCTAGCTCCTTGGGACTTCTTCCTATTCCCAAACTTGAAAAAGGGTATCCATGGACTTCATTTCCAGTCTGATGAAGAAGTCGTGACGGCAGTTGACGAGTGGATCAATGGAAAGGACCCTGACTTTTTCAGTTCTGGGCTGATGGCACTTGAACACCGTTGGTCTAAGTGCATCACACTAAAGGGCAATTACATCGAAAAAAAAGAGGCAGATCTCAACCGGAAATAAGTTTGGCTGGTTACTTACTGACTCACCCTCGTATGTTCGGCGGGACCACTCTACATTGCTTCATACTAATTATATAAGATATGGGCCTCATGGTTTAAGAGAAGAAGATTTGTTGTTTTTTTTTAAGTTTTTCCTATTATATGTCTATGGAAGCTAATGACCCCTGGGGTGTGGCCAATTTGGACCCCCTGGGGCATGGTTGGCAGGATTTATGTAAGAGACCACTGAACATCTCTTCATACTTAATCTATTAGCTCTCAGCCTCATGGCTTCAGAGAAGATTTTTGAAGGTTCTTTAGCTGTATAGCTCTATATATATATAAACATATGACCCCTGGGGCTTGGCCAATTTAGACCCCAGGGGTTTCATTTGCAGGATTTATGTAGGGGACCATTAATCATTGCTTCATACTGAACATATAAGCTGTAGGCCTCATGGTTTCAGAGAAGATGATTTTTTAGTTATAAGTCTATGGGAGCTAATGACCCCAGGGGCATGGCCAGTTTGGGCCCCACGGGCTTGATTGGCAGAATTCATGTAGGGGACCACTAAACATAGCTGCATACTAAATATATAAGCTGTGGGCCTCATGGTTTCTGAGAAGAAGATTTTTAAACTTCACCCCATTATAAGTCTATGGGAACTATCTATGGGCATGGCAGCCATCCTTGATTTACGGATCATGACCATTTGTACATTTTTTCAATCCCCCTTTAACACAAGGCTCCACGTGAAGTCTGAAGAAATTTGGCCCAAAGGTTTCAGAGGAGAAGTCGTTCAAAGGTGTGAATGGACAGACATACGGACAGACAGACAGGGAGTGATCACAATAGCTCATCCTGAGCCTTCGACTCAGGTGAGCTAAAAAGTATAAATGCAAGAGTTATGATTCTTGCCCTCTACACATCGTCTAATGTTGATTGATATTTATATGAAGTTTCATGAAGATAGCTTGAATGGTTTTCAAGTTATAGAGTGTGACAGACATAAAGACAGACAAACAGATGCCCAGGGGAAAAACAATATGTCTCCCAAATGACCTTAAATCCAGTTCATGGGGAAGTGGGGTACAATCATGCCAAATATAAAGTAAAACCATGCAAGGATTTAGGTATTAAGAGCTATTAAAAACTTTGATTTAAAACTTTAACATAAATTTCTAAGTGTATATTATTGACCTCTAGGTCATAAGCATGGGTGGGGATAGTGCAGAATAAAATTTTGGACCAATATCAAAAATCATGCCAAATATAAAGTAAATCGATGCAAGGATATAGAAATTAAGAGATCTAATTAACATTGACGAAAAACTTAAACATAAATTTCTATGTCCTTGACCTTGACCTCTAGGATATAAGCAGGGGTGGGGATAGTGCTCAATAAAATTTTGGACCAATATCTGTTATCATGCCAAATATAAAGTAAATCCATACAAGGATTTAGAAAATAAGAGATCTTAAAAACTTTGACACAAAACTTTAACATAAAATTTCTAAGTCCATGCATGACCTTGACCTCTCGGTCAAAAGTAGGAATGTGGTTAGTGCCCAATAAAATTTTGGACCAACATCTATAATCATACCAGATATAAACAAAATCCATCTCAGGATTTAGAAAATATAAGGTCTTTAAACTCTAATTTAAAACTTTGTACACTGTGCCCTCTGAAACTGACCAGACAGGATGAGACAAATGTGAAGATACCTAGTGATGAGAAAACATGTATGATAAGGGGACTAGATATAACAGCAGTTGGACATTTGATTCTCACAGATAGCTACAATGATAAGGTGAAACAGTTTGCCCAGCATGGACAGTTATTATTTTCTCTCCAACTATCTGACCCTGTGTATGTAGCTGTTGTTGACAAGTCTACTGCTGAAGTCAGTATGTTGGGCAGACAGATAGTAATCCTAGACCTAGGACTTAGGGGTCAGTTATCTAAGAGAGTATTTGTTCGTGTTTGTTTGTGTTGAGGTTTTACGGCCCAGTCAACACAATGGGGTCATGTCGAGCGCAGTCAGTTTACCTAACCACACATTTACTGGGCAGGCTTAGTCCTCTAAGTGGTTAACCAGTATTGTGCACAATCTTTCGCCAGAAACTGACAAATGCCCTTCTTGAATCAGCGGAAATGAGAGAATGACCGTAGAAAATATTTCATGATCAATCTCCACGAAAGCATGTTGCCGACCTTGGCGGGGGGTTGAACCGGCTACCTCCTGGTCTCCAGTCCGACTGCGCATCCAACTGAGCCACCGAGGCCAATCTAAGAGAGAAACCATCCAACTAGTCCAAATTGTCAATGGAATCACAGCTTATAAGAAGAACCTTATCCTCGCCTGAAGGAAGTCAGTAGTAATAATCAACTTGACAGGTCAGATACTGTAGTCCACTGACTCTCTTTTTTTTTTTTTTTTTTTCATTCTGGTTTTACGGCCCTTTCAAGAATATTTCACTTATATCGAGCCGATCGTTCATCGAAGGTGGGCGAAAACCGGAGAACCCGGAGAAAAACCACCTGACCATCCGTAAGCAGAACTTGGCTTTCACACATATGACCCGAGCTAGGCTCGAACCACAGCAGTGAGAAACCTTATAGATTAAGAGTCAACTCTCTTATCCACTAGGCTACGGGGGCCCGCCCACTGATTCTCTATCTAAACAAGTGTTTGACAATGCAAGGTACTTTTTAAGTATGGTCTGGGTCCAGTCCGAACACTATGGTTTGATCAGAAGTGAGCAAAGAGACAATAACGGCCCTGGAGGCTGACTCGGGAAATCTGGTAAAAGTTTGTAATGTTAAAGGAAGGTGGCCCCTGAGGATGACAGCAGATGATTAAGGTAATGTCTACATGTGTTACTACAGGACATGAGAGATCAGTGTTTGGTCAGGAGATATGGAGGAGAAATGTCAGACAACTCCTGGATGTTGTACTTATATACTCATCCCTAGATGGACAGTTATTATCTTCTCTCCAACTATCAGATCCCATTTATGTAGCTGTTGTTCACAAGTCTACCGCTGCTGTCAGTATGTTGGGCAGACAGATAGTAATCCTAGACCTAGGACTAAGGGGTCAGTTATCTAAGAGAGAAACCATCTAACTAGACAGAATTGTCGATGGAATCACAGCTTATAAGAAGAATCTTATGCTTGCTTGTAAGGCCATAATAAATTAATAGTCAGATTCTCATTTTTTTTTTTTTTTCAAAAAGGGGGCGGGGGTGAAATTTTATTTTTTATCTTTTATTTTTACGGACTACACAGAAATTAGAGTTGGGTGGCGTAAATTATATTGATTTCTGCAAACCCTATGTATTTGGTGAATAAAGAATACTTTTTCATAATTTCAATATATTATGTTGTGTGTAATAATCAGAATAGCCATGAAAGAGCAACTATAGAGCTGAAGAAAGTTAACATCTATAATCAAATACCCACTTTTTTCAGTTTCTTCGAGAACACTGTTGGACAAAATAAAAGTCATCAATTTATTCTGTTCTGTGTGATTTTTTCCTTTCCTGTCAAACGCTCTCTCTTTTGTATAAACGGTTTTTATCTGTCAGACACAGTTCAAAAACAGCCGATAAATTTTTTTTATCTCCCAGTAATTGCCTCGATTCTTGCCGACTGGGAAATGGCACCGCTTTATCAATCGACCCTGAATTAAATACATTGTTAGGGTTGAGAACATTTTGGGTATCGCTGGCTTTAAATCAATACCAGTTGTTTATTACAGTTTAATTGGCAATGGTTTTCACGATCACAAATGCTATTTTACACATGTTTTTTATCTGGATTTGAAAATGAAAGCAGAAATCGACTGGTTGTCTGACCGGACAACGCGCATTTGCAACAGGGATCCAGTACACCTCGAACAATTGCAGATATTGATTGTAGTTAAACGAACAATTTTGTGTTGGTAATTACACCGGAAGTATGTAATTTGTTGTTGTATATGAACATTAGAGCAGTACTCATACTTACGAAAAAGCGCCAATAAAAAAAATTGAGGCGGGGTTAAAAAATCGAGACGGGTAATGAGAACCTAACAATTAATTTATTATGGCCCAAGAAGTCAGTTGTAATGATCAACGTGGAAGGTGAGATCCTGTGGTCCACTGTCTCTCTTTCTAAACAACTTTTGCAACCTAATTACAGTATGGTCTGGGTCTGGTCCGGACACTGTGGCTGTATCAGATGTGAGAAACGAGACTACATTTGTATGACAGCCCTAGAGGCTGACTCGTGGAAGGTATGTCATGTTGAAGGTCCAGTCCGAACACTATGGTTTGATCAGAAGTGAGCAAAGAGACAATAATGGCCCTGGAGGCTGACTTGGGAAAGCTGGTAAAAGTTTGTAATGTTAAAGGAAGGGCCCCTGAGGATGATAGTAGATAATTATGGTAATGATTAAGTGTGTTACTACAGGACCAGAGATCAGTGTTTGGTCAGGAGATATGGAAGAGAGATGTCGGACAACTCTTGCAGTGTGACTTTATCCCTGTGGAAATAGTTTATTCTACCAGACATCAACAACTAATTGTAACAAGACCTGTTGCCAGACAGGATAGCTCGCCTGAACTCATGCTTATCAATCAAAAATAAAAAATTAAGACTGATTTTAAAATCCTTATCATAGTGTGTGTGTGTGTGTGTATGTTGGTGGGTGGCGGGGGGCGGGGGGGGGGGGGAGGAAGACATGCTACTAGATATAATTTTGGACCAACATTTTCCATAGCTGCTATCTGTATACCAAAATACAAATAATATGATTTAAAAAGTACTTGAGTAAATAAAATATCTTAAAAACCTTGAGGTAAAACTTTTTAACATAAAATTTCTAAGTCCGTGACCTTGATCTGTAGGTTATAGGGCAGGGATAGTGCTAAAATTTTGCAGCTATATCTATAATCAGGCCAAATAGAAAGTAAATCCTGGCAAGGATTTAGAAATTAGATCTAAAACACTTTGACACAAAACTTTAACATAAATTTCTAAGTCTGTGACCTTGACCTCCAGGTCATAAGCAGGGGTGGGAATGGTGCCAAATAAAATTTTGGATCAACATCTATGATCATGCCAAATATAAAGTAAGTCCATGTAAGGATTTAGAAATTATGAGATCTTAAAAACTTTGACGCAAAACTTTCACATAAATTTCTAAGTCTGTGACCTTGACCTCCAGGTCATAAGCAGGGGTGGGGATAGTGCCAATTAAGATTTTGGATCAATATCTATAATCATGCCAAATATACAGTAAATCCATACAAGGATTTAGACATTAAGAGATCTTAAAAACTTTAACGCAAAACTTTAACATAAATTTCTAAGTCTGTGACCTTGACCTTTAGGTCATAAGCATGGGTAGTGCTGAATAAAATTTTGGACAATATCTATTATCATACCATATATACAGTAAATACATGCAAGGACTCAGAAATTAAGAGAGCTTAAAAACTTTGAAGCAAACTTTAACATAAAATTTCTAAGTCCGTGACCTTGACCTATAGGCCAAGAGCAGGGGTGTGAATAGGGCTCAATAAGATTTTGGACAAATATCTATAATTATACAAAAAATATAAACTAAATCCATCAGAGGATTTAGAAAATATGAGGTCTCACAAACTTTGACATAAAATTTTAACATAAAATTTCTAAGTCTATGACCTTGACCTATAGGTCATGAGCAGGAGTGTGGAGAGGGCTCAATAAAATTGTGGCTCAAGATCTATAATTATACCAATAAAACTATCTGAGCCATCTGAGGATTTAGAAAATATGAGGTCTTAAAAACTTTGACATAAAACTTTTAACTTTTTTGTTAACGCAGCCACTGCCAACACCGACACTGACCCCAATGCTGAAGCCAAGGGTACTGCAATAGCTCTTCCTGCACTTTCGTACAGGCGAGCTAACAAAGTGGATCTCTGACTGGATTTATCGTTACAAAATACCATGGTAAGATTCATTGTGGTTAGAAAATATGGAGGAAACATGTCTGATGTTTATGTTTATTGACCTTGACCCTTCGAAAAAATTTTCAATCCCCTTTAACAGAAGGTTCCACTTGAAGTTAGAAAAAAAAAATGGCCCAGCAGTTTCAGAGGTGAAGTCATTCAAAGGTGTGGAGGGCCAACAACAGAGGATGAAAGATGACGGACAGATAACGACGGATGGCAAGTGATCACAATACCTGGCTCAGGTATGCTAAAAAATATATTGTAAAAAGTTCTAATGTTGTTAGAGTGTCTGTGTAGCATAGCTCCAGATAAGAAGGGGTATCAACATAATATTTTTCTTATTTCTCCACGAAAACATAAGTTGTGGGTACTCATTAGTACCCACAATGTATGTTTTCGTGGAGAAATAAGAAAGCTATCAGCATTTTTTGGATGAAAAATGCGCCTTATTTGTTGCTATGGTGTAATAGTTCAATTAAGCACTGCCCGACCTAGAGCTATCAAATAGGAAATAACCCTGGGTATGTCTTGGCAGCCCTTGTGTGTAACAGCTTACTATATATAGCAACAGATAAGGCGCTTGCTTTCATCCGAAAACTGCTGATATCTTTCTTACTTATCAATCGACCCTGAATTAAATACATTGTTGGGGTTGAGAACATTTTGGGTATCGCTGGCTTTAAATCAATACCAGTCGTTTATTACAGTTTAATTTGAAATGGTTTTCATGATCACAAACGCTATTTTCAACATGTTTTTTATCTGGATTCGAAAATGAAAGTAGAAATCGACTGGTTGTCTGACCCGACATCATTTATTACAAAGCGCATTTGCAACAGGGATCCAGTACACCTCGAACAATAGCAGATATTGATCGTAGTTAAACAAACAATTTTGTGTTGGTAATTACACCGGAAGTATGTAATTTGTGGTCGTATATGCGCAATTTGCATATTTAATGTAGATTTAAGTGCAACAGATCTTGCCGATCGACAAACCATAATATGATTTTTGATAAGAAAACGGAATATCAGAGCGGTACTCATACTTACGAAAAAGGGCCAGTAAAAAAAATTGAGGCGGGGTTATTTGTTTGTGTTGAGGTTTTACGGCCCAGTCAACCTAATGGGGTCATGTTGAGCGCGGTCAGTTTACCTAACTGCACGTTTACTGGGCAGGCTTAGTCCTCTAAGCAGTTAACCAGTATTGTGCACATTCTTTCGCCAGAAACTGACAACTGCCCTTCTTGAATCAGCAGAAAGGAGAGAATGACCGTAGAAAATAGTTCATGATCAATCTCCACGAAAGAATGTTGCCGACCTCGGCGGGGGTTGAACCCGCGACCTCCTGGTCTCCAGTGGGACGGCGCATCCAACTGAGCCACCGAGGCCGGCTGAGGCGGGGTTAAAAAATCGAGACGGGTAATGAGAACCTAACAATTAATTTATTATGGCCCAAGAAGTCAGTTGTAATGATCAACGTGGAAGGTGAGATCCTGTGGTCCACTGTCTCTCTTTCTAAACAACTTTTGCAACCTAATTACAGTATGGTCTGGGTCTGGTCCGGACACTGTGGCTGTATCAGATGTGAGAAACGAGACTACATTTGTATGACAGCCCTAGAGGCTGACTCGTGGAAGGTATGTCATGTTAAAGGTCCAGTCCAAACACTATGGTATGATCAGAAGTGAGCAAAGAGACAATAACAGCCCTGGAGGCGGACTCGGGAAAGCTGGTAAAAGTTTGTAATGGTAAAGGCCCCTGAGGATGATAGTAGATAATTATGGTAATGATTAAGTCTGTTACTACAGGACCAGAGATCAGTGTTTGGTCAGGAGATATGGAAGAGAGATGTCCGATAACTCTTGCACAGTGTGACTTTATCCCTGTAGCAATAGTTTATTCTACCAGACATCAACAACTAATTGTAACAAGACCTGTTGCCAGACAGGATAGCTGGCCTGAACTCATGCTTATCAATCAAATAAAAAATTAAGACTGATCTTAAAATCCTTATCATAGTGTGTGTGTGTGTGTGTGTGTGTGTGTATGTGTGTGTGTGTGTGTGTGTGTGTGTGTATGTGTTTGTTTGTGTTTGTGTTGAGGTTTTACGGCCCAGTCAACCCAATGGGGTCAGTTTACCTAACCACACGTTTACTGGGCAGGCTTAGTCCTCTAAGCGGTTAACCAGTATTGTGCACATTCTTTCGCCAGAAACTGACAACTGCCCTTCTTGAATCAGCAGAAGGGAGAGAATGACCGTAGAAAATATTTCATGATCAATCTCCATGAAAGAATGTTGCCGACCTCGCCGGGGGTTGAACCCGCAACCTATGGTCTCCAGTCGGACGGCGCATCCAACTGAGCCACCGAGGCCGTGTATGTGTGTGTGTCTGTGTATGTGTGTGTGTGCTGGTGGCCGGAGGGGGTGGGGTGGAGGCAGGCTTAGTCCTCTAAGCGGTTAACCAGTATTGTGCACATTCTTTCGCCAGAAACTGACAACTGCCCTTCTTGAATCAGCGGAAGGGAGAGAATGACCGTAGAAAATATTTCATGATCAATCTCCATGAAAGAATGTTGCCGACCTCGCCGGGGGTTGAACCTGCAACCTCCTGGTCTCCAGTCGGACGGCGCATCCAACTGAGCCACCGAGGCAGTGTATGTGTGTGTGTATGTGTGTGTGTGTTGGTGGCCGGAGGGGGTGGGGTGGAGTAGGGGGAGGAGGGAAGGTGGGAGGGAGGAAGACATGCTACTAGATATAATTTTGGATCAACATTTTCCATAGCTGCTATCTGTATACCAAAATACAAATAATATGATTTAAAAAGTAGTTGATTAAATAAAATATCTTAAAAACTTTGAGGAAAAACTTTTTAACATAAAATTTCTAAGTCCGTGACCTTGATCTGTAGGTTATAGGGCAGGGATAGTGCTAAAATTTTGCAGCTATATCTATAACCAGGCCAAATAGAAAGTAAATCCAGGCAAGGATTTAGAAATTAAGAGATCTAAAACACTTTGACGCAAAACTTTTAACATAAATTTCTAAGTCTGTGACCTTGACCTCTAGGTACTCATTAGTACCCACAATGTATGTTTTCGTGGAGAAATAAGAAAGCTATCAGCATTTTTTGGATGAAAAATGCGCCTTATTTGTTGCTATTTGTTGCTATGGTGTAATAGTACAATTAAGCACTGCCCGACTTACCATAATATGATTTTTGATAAGAAAACGGAACATCATACTTACAAAAAAGCGCCAATAAAAAAAATTGAGGCGGGGTTAAAAAATCGAGACGGGTAATGAGAACCTAACAATTAATTTATTATGGCCCAAGAAGTCAGTTGTAATGATCAACGTGGAAGGTGAGATCCTGTGGTCCACTGTCTCTCTTTCTAAACAACTGTTTGCAACCTAATTACAGTATGGTCTGGGTCTGGTCCTGTCACTGTGGCTGTATCAGATGTGAGAAACGAGACTACATTTGTATGACTGACTCGGGAAAGCTGTTAAAAGTTTGTAATGGTAAAGGCCCCTGAGGATGATAGTAGATAATTATGGTAATGATTAAGTGTGTTACTACAGGACCAGAGATCAGTGTTTGGTCAGGAGATATGGAAGAGAGATGTCCGATAACTCTTGCACAGTGTGACTTTATCCCTGTGGCAATAGTTTATTCTACCAGACATCAACAACTAAATGTAACAAGACCTGTTGCCAGACAGGATAGCTCGCCTGAACTCATGCTTATCAATCAAATAAAAAATTAAGACTGATCTTAAAATCCTTATCATAGTGTGTGTGTGTGTATGTGTTGGTGGCCGGAGGGGGTGGGGTGGAGGAGGGGGAGGAGGGAAGGTGGGAGGGAGGAAGACATGCTACTAGATATAATTTTGGATCAACATTTTCCATAGCTGCTATCTGTATACCAAAATACAAATAATATGATTTAAAAAGTAGTTGAGTAAATAAAATATCTTAAAAACCTTGAGGTAAAACTTTTTAACATAAAATTTCTAAGTCCGTGACCTTGATCTGTAGGTTATAGGGCAGGGATAGTGCTAAAATTTTGCAGCTATATCTATAATCAGGCCAAATAGAAAGTAAATCCAGGCAAGGATTTAGAAATTAAGAGATCTAAAACACTTTGACGCAAAACTTCAATATAAATTTCTAAGTCTGTGACCTTGACCTCCAGGTCATAAGCAGGGGTGGGAATGGTGCCAAATAAAATTTTGGATCAACATCTATGATCATGCTAAATATAAAGTAAGTCCATGTAAGGATTTAGAAATTAAGAGATCTTAAAAACTTTGACGCAAAACTTTCACATAAATTTCTAAGTCTGTGACCTTGACCTATAGGTCATAAGCAGGGGTGGGGATAGTGCCGATTAAGATTTTGGATCAATATCTATAATCATGCCAAATATACAGTAAATCCATACAAGGATTTAGACATTAAGAGATCTTAAAAACTTTAACGCAAAACTTTAACATAAATTTCTAAGTCTGTGACCTTGACCTTTAGGTCATAAGCATGGGTAGTGCTGAATAAAATTTTGGACAATATCTATTATCATACCATATATACAGTAAATACAGGCAAGGACTTAGAAATTAAGAGAGCTTAAAAACTTTGAAGCAAACTTTAACATAAAATTTCTAAGTCCGTGACCTTGACCTATAGGTCAAGAGCAGGGGTGTGAATAGGGCTCAATAAGATTTTGGACAAATATCTATAATTATACAAAAAATATAAACTAAATCCATCAGAGGATTTAGAAAATATGAGGTCTCACAAACTTTGACATAAAATTTTAACATAAAATTTCTAAGTCTATGACTTTGACCTATAGGTCATGAGCAGGAGTGTGGAGAGGGCTCAATAAAATTGTGGATCAAGATCTATAATTATACCAAATTAAAACTAAATCCATCTGAGGATTTAGAAAATATGAGGTCTTAAAAACTTTGACATAAAACTTTTTGTTAACGCCGCCACTGCCAACACCGATACTGACCCCAATGCTGAAGCCAAGGGTACTGCAATTGCTCTTCCTGCACTTTCGTACAGGCGAGCTAACAAAGTGGATCTCTGACTGGATTTATCGTTACAAAATACCATGGTAAGATTCATTGTGGTTAGAAAATATGGAGGAAACATGTCTGATGTTTATGTTTATTGACCTTGACCCTTCGAAAAAATTTTCAATCCCCTTTAACAGAAGGTTCCACTTGAAGTTAGAAAAAAAAAATGGCCCAGGGGTTTCCGAGGTGAAGTCATTCAAAAGTGTGGAGGGAAAACAACAGAGGACGAAAGATGACGGACAGATAACGAATGATGGCAAGTGATCACAATACCTGGCTCAGGTATGCTAAAAAATATATTGTAAAAAATTCTAATAGTACAGGCGAGCTAACAAAGTGGATCTCTGACTGGATTTATCGTTACAAAATACCATGGTAAGATTCATTGTGGTTAGAAAATATAGTACCCACAATGTATGTTTTCGTGGAGAAATAAGAAAGATATCAGCATTTTTTGGATGAAAAATGCGCCTTATTTGTTGCTATGGTGTAGTAGTACAATTAAGCACTGCCCAACCTAGAGCTATCAAATAGGAAATAACCCTGGGTATGTCTTGGCAGCCCTTGTGTGTAACAGCTAACTATATAGCAATAGATAAGGCGCTTTTTTCATCCGAAAACTGCTGATATCTTTCTTATTTATCAATCGACCCTGAATTAAATACATTGTTGGGGTTGAGAACATTTTGGGTATCGCTGGCTTTAAATCAATACCAGTCGTTTATTACAGTTTAATTGGAAATGGTTTTCACGATCACAAACGCTATTTTCAACATGTTTTTTATCTGGATTCGAAAATGAAAGTAGAAATTGACTGGTTATCTGACCGGACGTCATTTATAACGAAGCGCATTTGCAACAGGGATCCAGTACACCTCGAACAATAGCAGATATTGATCGTAGTTAAATGAACAATTTTGTGTTGGTAATTACACCCGAAGTATGTAATTTGTTGTTGTATATGCACAATTTGCATATTTAATGTAGATTTAAGTTCAACTGATCTTGCCGATCAGCAAACCATAATATGATTTTTGATAAAAAAACGGAACATCAGAGTGGTACTCATACTTACGAAAAAGTGCCAATAAAAAAAATAAAGGTGGGGTTAAAAAATCGAGACGGGTAATGAGAACCTAACAATTAATTTATTATGGCCCAAGAAGTCAGTTGTAATGATCAACGTGAAAGGTGAGATCCTGTGGTCCACTGTCTCTCTTTCTAAACAACTGTTTGCAACCTAATTACAGTATGGTCTGGGTCTGGTCCGGACACTGTGCCTGTATCAGATGTGAGAAACTAGACTACATTTGTATGACAGCCATACCAAATTAAAACTCTAATCCATCTGAGGATTTAGAAAATAAGAGGTCTTAAAAACTTTGACATAAAACTTTAACTTTTTTGTTAACGCCGCCACTGCCAACACCGACACTGACCCCAATGCTGAAGCCAAGGGTACTGCAATAGCTCTTCCTGCACTTTCGTACAGGCAAGCTAACAAAGTGGATCTCTGACTGGATTTATCATTACAAAATACCATGGTAAGATTCATTGTGGTTAGAAAATATGGAAGAAACATGTCTGATGTTTATGTTTATTGACCTTGACCCTTCGAAAAAATTTTTAATCCCCTTTAACAGAAGGTTCCACTTGAAGTTAGAAAAAAAAATGGCCCAGCGGTTTCATTCAAAGGTGTGGAGGGACAACAACAGAGGACGAAAGATGACGGACAGATAACGACGGATGGCAAGTGATCACAATACCTGGCTCAGGTATGCTAAAAAATATATTGTAAAAAATTCTAATAGTACAGGCGAGCTAACAAAGTGGATCTCTGACTGGATTTATCGTTACAAAATACCATGGTAAGATTCATTGTGGTTAGAAAATATAGTACCCACAATGTATGTTTTCGTGGAGAAATAAGAAAGATATCAGCATTTTTTGGATGAAAAATGCGCCTTATTTGTTGCTATGGTGTAGTAGTACAATTAAGCACTGCCCAACCTAGAGCTATCAAATAGGAAATAACCCTGGGTATGTCTTGGCAGCCCTTGTGTGTAACAGCTAACTATATAGCAATAGATAAGGCGCTTTTTTCATCCGAAAACTGCTGATATCTTTCTTATTTATCAATCGACCCTGAATTAAATACATTGTTGGGGTTGAGAACATTTTGGGTATCGCTGGCTTTAAATCAATACCAGTCGTTTATTACAGTTTAATTGGAAATGGTTTTCACGATCACAAACGCTATTTTCAACATGTTTTTTATCTGGATTCGAAAATGAAAGTAGAAATTGACTGGTTATCTGACCGGACTTCATTTATAACGAAGCGCATTTGCAACAGGGATCCAGTACACCTCGAACAATAGCAGATATTGATCGTAGTTAAATGAACAATTTTGTGTTGGTAATTACACCCGAAGTATGTAATTTGTTGTTGTATATGCACAATTTGCATATTTAATGTAGATTTAAGTTCAACTGATCTTGCCGATCGGCAAACCATAATATGATTTTTGATAAAAAAACGGAACATCAGAGTGGTACTCATACTTACGAAAAAGTGCCAATAAAAAAAATTAAGGTGGGGTTAAAAAATCGAGACGGGTAATGAGAACCTAACAATTAATTTATTATGGCCCAAGAAGTCAGTTGTAATGATCAACGTGAAAGGTGAGATCCTGTGGTCCACTGTCTCTCTTTCTAAACAACTGTTTGCAACCTAATTACAGTATGGTCTGGGTCTGGTCCGGACACTGTGCCTGTATCAGATGTGAGAAACTAGACTACATTTGTATGACAGCCATACCAAATTAAAACTCTAATCCATCTGAGGATTTAGAAAATAAGAGGTCTTAAAAACTTTGACATAAAACTTTAACTTTTTTGTTAACGCCGCCACTGCCAACACCGACACTGACCCCAATGCTGAAGCCAAGGGTACTGCAATAGCTCTTCCTGCACTTTCGTACAGGCAAGCTAACAAAGTGGATCTCTGACTGGATTTATCATTACAAAATACCATGGTAAGATTCATTGTGGTTAGAAAATATGGAAGAAACATGTCTGATGTTTATGTTTATTGACCTTGACCCTTCGAAAAAATTTTCAATCCCCTTTAACAGAAGGTTCCACTTGAAGTTAGAAAAAAAAATGGTCCAGCGGTTTCCGAGGTGAAGTCATTCAAAGGTGTGGAGGGACAACAACAGAGGACGAAAGATGACGGACAGATAACGACGGATGGCAAGTGATCACAATACCTGGCTCAGGTATGCTAAAAAATATATTGTAAAAAATTCTAATAGTACAGGCGAGCTAACAAAGTGGATCTCTGACTGGATTTATCGTTACAAAATACCATGGTAAGATTCATTGTGGTTAGAAAATATAGTACCCACAATGTATGTTTTCGTGGAGAAATAAGAAAGATATCAGCATTTTTTGGATGAAAAATGCGCCTTATTTGTTGCTATGGTGTAGTAGTACAATTAAGCACTGCCCAACCTAGAGCTATCAAATAGGAAATAACCCTGGGTATGTCTTGGCAGCCCTTGTGTGTAACAGCTAACTATATAGCAATAGATAAGGCGCTTTTTTCATCCGAAAACTGCTGATATCTTTCTTATTTATCAATCGACCCTGAATTAAATACATTGTTGGGGTTGAGAACATTTTGGGTATCGCTGGCTTTAAATCAATACCAGTCGTTTATTACAGTTTAATTGGAAATGGTTTTCACGATCACAAACGCTATTTTCAACATGTTTTTTATCTGGATTCGAAAATGAAAGTAGAAATTGACTGGTTATCTGACCGGACTTCATTTATAACGAAGCGCATTTGCAACAGGGATCCAGTACACCTCGAACAATAGCAGATATTGATCGTAGTTAAATGAACAATTTTGTGTTGGTAATTACACCCGAAGTATGTAATTTGTTGTTGTATATGCACAATTTGCATATTTAATGTAGATTTAAGTTCAACTGATCTTGCCGATCGGCAAACCATAATATGATTTTTGATAAAAAAACGGAACATCAGAGTGGTACTCATACTTACGAAAAAGTGCCAATAAAAAAAATTAAGGTGGGGTTAAAAAATCGAGACGGGTAATGAGAACCTAACAATTAATTTATTATGGCCCAAGAAGTCAGTTGTAATGATCAACGTGAAAGGTGAGATCCTGTGGTCCACTGTCTCTCTTTCTAAACAACTGTTTGCAACCTAATTACAGTATGGTCTGGGTCTGGTCCGGACACTGTGCCTGTATCAGATGTGAGAAACTAGACTACATTTGTATGACAGCCATACCAAATTAAAAATCTAATCCATCTGAGGATTTAGAAAATAAGAGGTCTTAAAAACTTTGACATAAAACTTTAACTTTTTTGTTAACGCCGCCACTGCCAACACCGACACTGACCCCAATGCTGAAGCCAAGGGTACTGCAATAGCTCTTCCTGCACTTTCGTACAGGCAAGCTAACAAAGTGGATCTCTGACTGGATTTATCATTACAAAATACCATGGTAAGATTCATTGTGGTTAGAAAATATGGAAGAAACATGTCTGATGTTTATGTTTATTGACCTTGACCCTTCGAAAAAATTTTCAATCCCCTTTAACAGAAGGTTCCACTTGAAGTTAGAAAAAAAAATGGTCCAGCGGTTTCCGAGGTGAAGTCATTCAAAGGTGTGGAGGGACAACAACAGAGGACGAAAGATGACGGACAGATAACGACGGATGGCAAGTGATCACAATACCTGGCTCAGGTATGCTAAAAAATATATTGTAAAAAATTCTAATAGTACAGGCGAGCTAACAAAGTGGATCTCTGACTGGATTTATCGTTACAAAATACCATGGTAAGATTCATTGTGGTTAGAAAATATAGTACCCACAATGTATGTTTTCGTGGAGAAATAAGAAAGATATCAGCATTTTTTGGATGAAAAATGCGCCTTATTTGTTGCTATGGTGTAGTAGTACAATTAAGCACTGCCCAACCTAGAGCTATCAAATAGGAAATAACCCTGGGTATGTCTTGGCAGCCCTTGTGTGTAACAGCTAACTATATAGCAATAGATAAGGCGCTTTTTTCATCCGAAAACTGCTGATATCTTTCTTATTTATCAATCGACCCTGAATTAAATACATTGTTGGGGTTGAGAACATTTTGGGTATCGCTGGCTTTAAATCAATACCAGTCGTTTATTACAGTTTAATTGGAAATGGTTTTCACGATCACAAACGCTATTTTCAACATGTTTTTTATCTGGATTCGAAAATGAAAGTAGAAATTGACTGGTTATCTGACCGGACGTCATTTATAACGAAGCGCATTTGCAACAGGGATCCAGTACACCTCGAACAATAGCAGATATTGATCGTAGTTAAATGAACAATTTTGTGTTGGTAATTACACCCGAAGTATGTAATTTGTTGTTGTATATGCACAATTTGCATATTTAATGTAGATTTAAGTTCAACTGATCTTGCCGATCGGCAAACCATAATATGATTTTTGATAAAAAAACGGAACATAAGAGTGGTACTCATACTTACGAAAAAGTGCCAATAAAAAAAATTAAGGTGGGGTTAAAAAATCGAGACGGGTAATGAGAACCTAACAATTAATTTATTATGGCCCAAGAAGTCAGTTGTAATGATCAACGTGAAAGGTGAGATCCTGTGGTCCACTGTCTCTCTTTCTAAACAACTGTTTGCAACCTAATTACAGTATGGTCTGGGTCTGGTCCGGACACTGTGCCTGTATCAGATGTGAGAAACTAGACTACATTTGTATGACAGCCATACCAAATTAAAACTCTAATCCATCTGAGGATTTAGAAAATAAGAGGTCTTAAAAACTTTGACATAAAACTTTAACTTTTTTGTTAACGCCGCCACTGCCAACACGGACACTGACCCCAATGCTGAAGCCAAGGGTACTGCAATAGCTCTTCCTGCACTTTCGTACAGGCAAGCTAACAAAGTGGATCTCTGACTGGATTTATCATTACAAAATACCATGGTAAGATTCATTGTGGTTAGAAAATATGGAAGAAACATGTCTGATGTTTATGTTTATTGACCTTGACCCTTCGAAAAAATTTTCAATCCCCTTTAACAGAAGGTTCCACTTGAAGTTAGAAAAAAAAATGGTCCAGCGGTTTCCGAGGTGAAGTCATTCAAAGGTGTGGAGGGACAACAACAGAGGACGAAAGATGACGGACAGATAACGACGGATGGCAAGTGATCACAATACCTGGCTCAGGTATGCTAAAAAATATATTGTAAAAAATTCTAATAGTACAGGCGAGCTAACAAAGTGGATCTCTGACTGGATTTATCGTTACAAAATACCATGGTAAGATTCATTGTGGTTAGAAAATATAGTACCCACAATGTATGTTTTCGTGGAGAAATAAGAAAGATATCAGCATTTTTTGGATGAAAAATGCGCCTTATTTGTTGCTATGGTGTAGTAGTACAATTAAGCACTGCCCAACCTAGAGCTATCAAATAGGAAATAACCCTGGGTATGTCTTGGCAGCCCTTGTGTGTAACAGCTAACTATATAGCAATAGATAAGGCGCTTTTTTCATCCGAAAACTGCTGATATCTTTCTTATTTATCAATCGACCCTGAATTAAATACATTGTTGGGGTTGAGAACATTTTGGGTATCGCTGGCTTTAAATCAATACCAGTCGTTTATTACAGTTTAATTGGAAATGGTTTTCACGATCACAAACGCTATTTTCAACATGTTTTTTATCTGGATTCGAAAATGAAAGTAGAAATTGACTGGTTATCTGACCGGACGTCATTTATAACGAAGCGCATTTGCAATAGGGATCCAGTACACCTCGAACAAGAGCAGATATTGATCGTAGTTAAATGAACAATTTTGTGTTGGTAATTACACCCGAAGTATGTAATTTGTTGTTGTATATGCACAATTTGCATATTTAATGTAGATTTAAGTTCAACTGATCTTGCCGATCGGCAAACCATAATATGATTTTTGATAAAAAAACGGAACATAAGAGTGGTACTCATACTTACGAAAAAGTGCCAATAAAAAAAATTAAGGTGGGGTTAAAAAATCGAGACGGGTAATGAGAACCTAACAATTAATTTATTATGGCCCAAGAAGTCAGTTGTAATGATCAACGTGAAAGGTGAGATCCTGTGGTCCACTGTCTCTCTTTCTAAACAACTGTTTGCAACCTAATTACAGTATGGTCTGGGTCTGGTCCGGACACTGTGCCTGTATCAGATGTGAGAAACTAGACTACATTTGTATGACAGCCATACCAAATTAAAACTCTAATCCATCTGAGGATTTAGAAAATAAGAGGTCTTAAAAACTTTGACATAAAACTTTAACTTTTTTGTTAACGCCGCCACTGCCAACACCGACACTGACCCCAATGCTGAAGCCAAGGGTACTGCAATAGCTCTTCCTGCACTTTCGTACAGGCAAGCTAACAAAGTGGATCTCTGACTGGATTTATCATTACAAAATACCATGGTAAGATTCATTGTGGTTAGAAAATATGGAAGAAACATGTCTGATGTTTATGTTTATTGACCTTGACCCTTCGAAAAAATTTTTAATCCCCTTTAACAGAAGGTTCCACTTGAAGTTAGAAAAAAAAATGGCCCAGTGGTTTCCGAGGTGAAGTCATTCAAAGGTGTGGAGGGACAACAACAGAGGACGAAAGATGACGGACAGATAACGACGGATGGCAAGTGATCACAATACCTGGCTCAGGTATGCTAAGAAATATATTGTAAAAAGTTCTAATGTTGTTAGAGTGTCTGTGTAGCATAGCTCCAGATAAGAAGGGGTATCCACATAATATTTTTCTTATTTCTCCACGAAAACATAAGTTGTGGGTACTCATTAGTACCCACAATGTATGTTTTCGTGGAGAAATTAGAAAGATATCAGCATTTTTTGGATGAAAAATGCGCCTTATTTGTTGCTATGGTGTAGTAGTACAATTAAGCACTTAGGGACCTAGAGCTATCAAAAAGGAAATAACCCTGGGTATGTCTTGGCAGCCCTTGTGTGTAACAGCTAACGATATAGCAACAGATAAGGCGCTTCTTTCATCCGAAAACTGCTGATATCTTTCTTATTTATATGTTGTGGGTACTCATTATAAGCGCCTCAGGGAGGCACTTCTAATGAGAACCCAGATTCGTCAAGAAATAAGAAAAATATTATGTGGATACCCTCTTTTATCTGTTGCTATGTAACTACTTTCAGTTTCAATTATTCCGATATGATTTCCGAGTGGAGGTATGGCCTTTTTAACCAATTGAATTAGTCGAAACATAAAACGAGTATGTAAGCTGATGGGTGATAGGTGTACTAACCAAAATTAACTATTTTTACTACCAGCCATGCTCCGAGCATGCTCTGTGATTTTTTTCTCATTCTTTGACTGGTCAACATATTGTTTACATTGTTGTTGCCACTTGCTGACAGAAAAAAGGAAAAACCGTAAAAATCCCAATAATTGCCCATGCTCTAATAAATGCACCCCCCCCCCACCCCCCCCCCCCCCCCCCCACCCAATTTTGACTTGAAATTTTTTTTTTGACATTTTTTTTTTTTTTAAATACCAGCCTCTAATAAATGCCCACTAGCCAATTTAGAAAAACTACTAGTCCTATCTCCTCAAGCAGTTAATTACCAATTTTATTTCAACTACACTTCCATCACTGAACAACTGTGTCAAAGGACACAAACCTTCAGGAATATGGCCAATGGTAGTTTTGCCTTTTTTCACTATAATTGAAACATCACTATGTTTGTTTTCTGGCTCCAAAAAAGTCCAATTCTGTCCCACAAGCATAATGAAATTCTATAAATGTGGTATCCTTTTATCACTGATTTGACCCTTTAACTGCCAATCACAACAATTGTCTGCTTTGTCAACTTCTTGTGATTTTAAAAGTCATTTTTGCAAACAGTGTAGACCCACATCAGACTACTCCTCACAGTGGGTCCACACAGTTTGCCTGTATGCAAAAATAGATTTGAAAAATTCGCAAGAATATTCAGCAGACGGCATAAACAGACGACATTTTCAGATGCAGGTTTTCTTGGCATTTTACGGGTTAATTGAAACAAGCCTACTGACTGCCATTCTCTGCGTGCGATTGTAAAATGACACAATGCTTCTTTAATTACACAAGAATTTCCACCAAAATCTGATGCCAGCGTCTGGTATTGTCAGAGGGCTAATCAATAAATCAATACCTGCACAATAACTACACGATTAAATCAATAATAAAAAAAAAATCCAAAACTATTTTGGCCTTACAGAACTTCCTATTGGAGCAAGTTATACAGTTGTTTAAACAATTTTATACCATTTCTATTACCAAATAAACTGGATGCATTATTTTTCTCAGTTCCATACTGACCACCCCTCGTGGCAGAACCATTATGCAGTGGCAGTTGCAAGGAAAAATTGTCGGGGAAAATTGTTTTGTTTGTTTGAGTTGTGGTTTTACGGCCCAGTCAACCCAGTGGGGTCATGTCAAGCGCGGTCAATTTACCTAACCACACGTTTACTGGGCAGGCTTAGTCCTCTAAGCGGTTAACCAGTATTGTGCACCTTCTTTTGCCAGAAACTGAAAACTGCCCTTCTTGAATCAGCGGAAGGGAGAGAATGACCGTAGAAATATTTCATGATCGATCTCCACGAAAGAATGTTGCTGACCTCGACTGGTCTCCAGTCGGATGCGCATCAAACTGACCCATCAAGACCGGCCTGGGAAAATTGTCAAGTATTCTTCATAAACAGTGAATTTTAAAATTGTTTGTGTTGAGGTTTTACTGCCCAGTCAACCCAATGGGGTCATGTCAAGTGCGGTCAGTTTACCTAACCCCACTTTTACTGGGCAGGCTTAGTCCTCTAAGTAATTAACCAGTACTGTGCACATTCTTTCGCCACAAACTGACAACTGCCCTTCTTGAATCAGTGGAAGGGAAAGAATGACTGTAGAAAATATTTCTTGATCAATTTCCACAAAAGAATGTTGCTGACCCAGCCAGGGTGGATAGAACCCACAACCTCCTGATCATCATTCAGACATGCATCCAACTGAGCCACCAAGGCCAGCAAATTTTAAAATAAATGCTGTCAAATATGCTAAGGAAAGTAGCATTTCTGAAGCCAGCAGGAGGTTTGATGTTGACAGAAAAAGGATCAGGGAGTGGATCTAGTTATTTGATGGTGGTAAATTTCAAGAACAGGCACCCTCAGCTAAGCATCTTCCTGGAGTGGGGACAAGACAGAGATACTGTGTTGACTGAGAAATATTTGAATGGTTTTCTGAAAAAAAGAAGTCAAGGAGTTTGTGTCACTGGAAAGGCCTTACTGGTGGAAGGCCAACAGCATTTTTTTGCTGCAGAAATAATATCTTTCAAGGCAAGTCATGGCTGGCTTCAGAAGTGGAAAAACAAACATTTCCACCAGAGAAAAAACGACTGAGGCACAGAAGATGCTGCCACAGATAGAAGAGATTTTGTTATTAGAATGTGGAAACTGTGAGACTATCTCATCTCCAACATAGCAAATACGGATGAAACTGCCGTTTACTCTGACATGCCTGGAAACTCAACTTTACACCATACGGGAGAAATAAGTGGCCCACGGGCCACTGTTCGCTCATCTGAGTGACATAGCCACTGCAGACATGCAGATGTTATGCAACATTTTTCCAATCCTATCATCGCAACTAATGAAACTATCATCATTTGAGTAGTTCTTAGTTTTGAAGACCAATATATGGGCCTAACAGTAAATGGAGCATGATCATTTGAATAAACTATCAATCACATTTCAACAGAAGGATCAATGTGAAATTTGGTGGAAATTGGCTAAGTGGTTTCTGAAGAATCATGATTTTATACATGTAAACAGCACAGTGGCAGGGAAATATTATAAATACAAACCAGATGATGGCCATCTTAGATTTCCAATCAGAACAATTTTAACTACTGTTGATCTACAAGCCACTTCAATATTTTCAATATAAATGTATATGGCCCATACAAATGGGGAAGCAAATTTGACCTTGGAGGTAAAAAGGTCAAATGTCAACATAGAACCATCATTTTAAATATTTTTTGGTAGATCTCCTGATTTTATACATGTAAACAGCACAGTGGCAAGGAAATATTATAAATACAAACCAGATGATGGCCATCTTAGATTTCCAATCAGAACAATTTTAACTACTGTTGATCTACAAGCCACTTCAATATTTTCAATATAAATGTATATGGCCCATACAAATGGGGAAGCAAATTTGACCTTGGAGGTAAAAAGGTCAAATGTCAACATAGAACCATCATTTTAAATATTTTTTGGTAGATCTCCTGTCCCCCATAATTTGTGCAAAGATTAGGACCCAGGGATTATTTGTTATGGAGAAGAAGATTTATAAAGGTTTTTACCATATATAGGCATGGCAGCCATTTTGATCAATGGACCATACCAATTTCAGCAATCTTCCATTCTCCTGCCCACGGAGGCTCTGCATGAAATTTGAGCAACACTGGCCCAGAAGCTTCAGAGGAAACGCCATTTGAAATTATCAACATTTTTTCCATACAAATGTATGGGGCCTATACAAATGCATACAGAAGCAAACTTGACCTCGCCGTAAAAAGGTTAAATGTCAATGTATGACAATTATTTTAGCAACTTTGATAGACTGCCCGTTCCAGATGATATATGCAAAGATTCAACCACAAGCCATCCTCGGTTTTGGAGAATAAGATTTTTAAATGTTTTTTCCCATACAAATGCATAAGGAAGCAAATTGACCTTGCCGTAAAAAGGTCAAATGTCAATGTATGACCATTATTTTAGCAACTTTGGTAGACCCCCTGTCCCCGATGATTTATGTAAAGATTCAGCCCTGAAGCATCCTCGGTTCTAGAAAAGAAGATTTTTAAAAGTTTTTACCATATATGGGCATGGTGGCCACCTTGGTCAATGAACCGTGACCATTTTAGCAATCTTTTGTTCCCCCTACCTAAGGAGGCTCCATATGAAATTTGAGCAAAATTGGCCCAGAGGCTCCAGAGGAGAAGTTGTTTGAAATTCTGAATATTTTTCCCATACAAATACTTAAGGAAGCAAAATTGACCTTACCGTAAAAAGGTCAAATGTCAATGTACGACCATTATTTTAGCAACTTTGGTAGACCTCCAGTTTCCGATGATATATGTAAAGGTTCATATGTAAGGCATCCTGGGTTTTGGAGAACAAGATGTTTAAATGTTTTTCCCATACAAATGCATAGGGAAGCAAACTTTGGTAGCCCTCCCATTACAGATGATATATGCAAAGATTCAGCCATAAGGCATGCTCGGTTTGGGGAGAAGAAGATTTTTAAAGGATTTTCCCATATAAATGCAAAGGGAAGCAAACTTGACCTTGCCGTAAAAATCAAACATCAACGTACGACAATTCTTTTAACAATTTTGGTAGACCTCCCGTCCCCGATGATTCCTGCAAAGATTCAGCCCCAAGACATTCTCGGTTCTGGAGAAGAAGATTTTTAAGGGTTTTTACCATATATGGGCGTGGCGGCCATCTTGGTCAATGGACCGCAACCATTTTAGCAATTTTTCGTTCTCCCACCCTAAGGAGGCTCTATATGAAATTTGAGGAAAATTGGCTCAGCAGCTTCAGAGGAGAAGTCGTTTGAAAATGTTAACGGACGGATGAATAGACGAACGGACGGACGACGGACGAAAAGTGATCACAACAGCTCATCCTGAGCAGAGCTCAGGTGAGCTAAAAACAGTCATTACTCGGACAAAAGTTCATAATAAAGATAAAGTGACAGTTATCTTGGTTGCTATGGCTCATGGACGAAAACTTGCACCAGTGGTGATTCTTAAAGGCAAGAGGGAACCTCCAGCAACTGACATTCCACATGGTGTGCTGAATGTTAGAATGTCCCAAAATGGTTAGGTGAATAAAGAAATAATCAAGTGGTGGGTTTTACAAGTTTGAAGGCATAGTGGAGACAGAAAACTGATTGTCTGGGATTCTTTCAGGGCCCACAGAACAGAAGCATTAAAGATCTCATCTCCCGACGCAGCAAATACCCATACGGCTGTCATTCCAGGAGGATGTACTAGTGTGTTGCAACCAGCCGATGTAAGCTGGAACAGGCCATTCAAATCTTAAATCCAGGAAAAGTGGAACACAAACTTGGTTGAGGGGCAGAACACATTTACTGCGGCAGGAAGGATGAGAAAATCGGAACTTAAGATCAGTCACGGTACAAGTAGCTTAGTGTAATATAATGGCTGAAGCTTGTTGGGAAGGGCACTCAAGCGCGACCCACCCCACTGGAGATTTAGTAGGTAAACATGATTACTGATTTAGTCCTTTCCATTTATGCTTTGGTATTAACTTGGAAAATATTGGCTCCACGAAACCTGTGCTTGGAAACCCCTATTTATCTTTCTAAGATCTTTGGATAGAAAAACAATCATCTTGAATAATACTGATACTTTTGTTGCTGCTAATTAATTATTTCTCTTACGAAACTTTACCTAGATTCCTGCGCTTGGTTGTCCTTCAATGATTGGGCAACTGATAACTTATAATAGAATATGTAAGAAGGGGGTGTCAGAAAATCTGTTCTTAGAGAATTATATTAGCTAAATGTGAAAAGCAGAAAGATAATCGGGGGAGTCGCTGCTTAGATCTTGGGTCGAAAGGATGTATATTTTATGTTGGAAAATATAGACTAGATGTTGTGATAATAAAAATGGTACGGTCAGAACCAGATTCTTGTGTCTTATATTATTAACTTATCACATACATGCGTAGGGCAACTCGGCTACTTTACACAGTTCATACAATCACGGTACGAACGAGCCAGAGACTGGCTCCTGGACTATAGGGCAAAGCGGCTGGCTATGTCAGAATGAACAACTGGTGCCGGTGACTGGCAGATCATTCTTGAATCCGAAAAAGAACTTCGGTTGAATCAGACATTTCAGCGAATTGTGGAAATAATGTTGAAATGGGGAAATATTTTGCACTATGCCAGGACTTTACTTTATCTGTAGAATATCCTCAACATGAATACTGTAAGTTGTTTATCTTTAATTTTGAAAGGACTTTTATTACTGGCCCGAGTTGATGTTCAGGGGCCAGAACATGTCCTAAACGAAATCATTCAGGCAGAATCGTACAAAGACGAATGATGAAAAACAAAGGCTAACCAGGGACCTGTGGGTCTCTACCAAGGGAAGTACCACATACTTCCGGCTGGATATCTTGAAAACGGCACTGATGAGGAGCGGTACTGGGCATCGTTTGATCGTGTCCTCTGACGGAGGTTGTCTAATAGACGGATGGTACCTTGACTGAAGTGTGAAAACTTACGAACGCTCTCCAGAAAGTGAATGATGGTGAACTTATTAGAACAATTCAATAACATGGGGCATTTTTGAACTTAATGAATTTTCTTAAATATCTAGAACATCTAATGCTGAATAGGGTAAAAACTGCATAATTTCATGATTGATATGTTAAATTTTGTGGTAGCTTAGTATTTATCTACTGGTTTCAGCTGATGGAATACGGATTAGAAAATTACTGTTTATGCCGCAATTCATAGTAAGGGAGGATATATTCTAGTTTGGCTACAGCCAAGTCATTAAAATGACATTCCTCTTTCAACACAGGGGGATATTGTAATATAATGGCTGAAGTTTGTTGAGAAGGGCACTCAAGCGCGACCCACCCCACTGGAGATTTAGTAGGTAAACATGATTACTGATTTAGTTCTTTCCATTTATGCTTTGGTATTAACTTGGAAAATATTGGCCACGAAACCTGTGCTTGGAAACCCCTATCTATCTTTCTAAGATCTTTGGATAGAAAAACAATCATCTTGAATAATACTTATACTTTTGTTGCTGCTAATTAATTATTTCTCTTACGAAACTTTAACTAGATTCCTGCGCTTGGTTGTCCTTCAATGATTGGGCAACTGATAACTTATAATAGAATATGTAAGAAGGGGGTGTCAGAAAATCTGTTCTTAGAGAATTATATTAGCTAAATGTGAAGAGCAGAAAGATAATCGGGGGAGTTGCTGCTTAGATCTTGGGTCGAAAGGATGTATATTTTATGTTGGAAAATATAGACTAGATGTTGTGATAATAAAAATGGTACGGTCAGAACCAGATTCTTTTGTCTTATATTATTAACTTACCACATACATGCGTAGGGCGACTCGGCTACTTTACACAGTTTATACGATCACGGTACAAACAAGCCAGAGACTGGCTCCTGGACTATAGGGCATAGCAGCTGGCTATGTCAGATTTTTTTAACAGAAACACTATTTAAAGGGCATCTTCTGTTCTTAATCCATCACTGTAATTACAGCAAAATAATAATGAAAATGCCCAAGGAGTGCCACAGACTACCAGTGACTAAGCAGGCACAAAGTGCTTATGGGGTAAAACAAGAGGGCCATAATGGCCCTGTAACGCTCACCTGAGCAACATAGCACTTTGAGAACCTGATCTAGAACTGATCAAGGCAAACATTCTGATCAAAGTTCAAAATGACTATATTAACAAGTAAGACAATGTAGCATGTCTAATGGACTGTGAAATAAAGGTCAAGGTCAAATATGGATGACTGCATTCAAGAGGCCATGCTAAGATGTATGCATGTACTAAGTATCACTGGCTGTAGGAGCAATAGTTACTGAGAAACTGACCTAAACACAAACACTTCATAAGTACCAAATATCACTCTGTAGGACCAATAATTACTGAGAAATTGACCTAAACAGAAAAACTTAATAAATTCACTGGATAGAAAAATATACATCACCTTGAAATCATTAAGACAAACATTTTGAGCAAGATTCATGATGATCACTTCAAACATGTGAACTCTAGAGCATCAACAAGGCTTTCCTTTGATTTGGCCAGGTGACCTAGTTTCTGACATCAAGTGACCCAGTTTTAAACTAGACCTAGAACTCATCAAAACAAACATTTTGAGCAATATTTATGATGATTGTTTCAAAAATGTGACCGCTTGAGTGTTAATAGTTTTCTGCTGATTTGGCCTGGTGACCTAGTTTTTGACCCCATGTGACCAGTTTCAAACTTGACCTAGAAATCATCAAGACAAACATTTTGAGCAAAATTCATGATGACTGCTTCAAAAATGTGACCACTAGAGTGTTAACAAGGTTTTCTGCTGATTTGGCCAGGTGACCTAGTTTTTGACCCCTAAAGACCCAGTTTCAATCTTGATCTAGAAATCACCAAGAAAAAAACATGTTGAGCAAGATTCATGATGACTGTTTGAAAAAATGTGACCACTAGAGTGTTAACAAGGTTTTCCACTGATCTGGCCAGGTGACCTACTTTTTGACCCCAGGTGACCCAGTTTTGAACCTGACCTAAAAATCATCAAGATAAACATTTTGAGCAAGATTCATGATGATTGATTAAAAAAAATGTGACCGCTAGAGTGTTAACAAGGTTTTCTGCTGATTTGGCCCGGTGACCTAGTTTTTGACCCCAAGTGACCCAGTTTCAAACATATCCTAGAACTCATCAAGATAAACATCTTGAGCAAGATCCATGATGATTGCTTCAAAAATGTGACCGCTGGAGTTTAAAAAGGTTTTCTGCTTGTTTGGCCTGGTGACCTAGTTTTTGACCCCACGTGACCCAGTTTCAAATTTGACCTAGAAATCAACAGGACAAACATTCTGAGCAAGATTTATGATGATTGCTTGAAAAATGTGACCGCTTGAGTGTTAACAAGGTTTTCTACTGATCTGGCCAAGTGACCTAGTTGTAACAAAATAATGGCGAAACTGTATGGGCTGGGTAGTGGGTACCCTTGCCTTTGGGCCAAGGGCTCCCTTATTAGGAAAGAGTATTTTATTAAGCAAGATACGTCATTGGGCCTACACTTTCTTTCTGGTTATTGAATTGTATCTTGGAAGCAATCACAGCTTTTGTATAAGCAGAGATTGGAAGTCTATTTCTAATCTTTTGGAAAATGAGTTTGGCAATAATAATCTACTACTAAATTATTCATCTCCCAGATTAATACTGATATTCTTACGCATGTATAACCACCACGATTGGGTAATGTTAGGTCAACAGGCCCAATCGGGGAGGAACTACTGGTGATATCCTTGCGCACATGGAATGAGGTGCGAGGGAAGTACAACCTTGGGGAGAGCGGTTCTGATAACTGAAGAGACAAGTTGTGTTTTCGAGTCGATCCGGTTGTGATAGATAAGTAGGGAGAGCGGTGTAGACAATGACTGTGCAATGAAGCAAGAGGCATATTCATTTATAACTGTTTAATGAATTTAAGAACTAGAATAAGAACAGAATATAATATTTCACAATAAATGGCACGGTTCAACAGTAAAACCCGTTTGTTGGCTTTCTTACTCATCCAAAGTCAAGTGCTTCCCCTCTGGGTGTGGTCACACCCCACTATACGATCTTGGGCTCCGGCTTTGGGACAAAGCTGTACTGGTGCCTCCGACAGGATAATTAAGGATAATTAAAGATAATTATCCTTACCTTACGACCTTGGTGTTGTCGCCGACTGACTAGTTAAATATATTTGGGGTTATGTTTGAAAAAACTCAAAGGATAAAAACTCAAAGGACTATAAGCATTCCACTGGTGGATCTGAAGTTATTTAGCTTAAATGAAGATACATAAATTGTGAGCAGGGACTATTAAACGTTATTTGTGAAATTACCGAATTGGCATAGACTTATACTCTCTTGGGACCAACCTACCGTACGTCAGGGCTACGAATCATTTGGTGGTGGAACTTGGACATACCATACAACTGGGACAGATTGGGACACCGTGTGTTGGTGACTGTCACGTGGTGCTGTGGAACAATTTGGGTCTGGTGAGTACTGTTTCTCTTTAGGTAGACACGATGGCTGAAGCTGCCGAGCAGTTAGGTCAGTTTTTCCATGCTATAACTGTCCAGCTTGCGTCTTTAACCTCAGCAGTGCATAGTCAGGGGGTTGCTAATATAGTGCCAACTTTTTCGGGAAACCCTGCGCACTATAAAAACTGGATCAAGGCGATCCAGCGATATGAAATACTTACGGGGGTGGATGATAATAAGCTAAAAGGAATAACCTTACAAACTGCTCAGGGCCCCGTGGCTGACTTTATTGCCCGATGGATGAATGACCATCCCACTCAAACGTGGGCTACCCTTAAAGCCGAATTACAGTCGCGCTTTGGCGAAATTACAGATAGGAGCATAGCTTTTAGCTTATTGCGGCGTGTGCGACAAGAGCGTGGCGAAAGTGTTCAAATATATGCGGAGAGGCTCTTGGCTATTGCTGAAGATGCATTTCAGGGCCAAGATCAGGCGGATCTGGCCGCCACTGAACGCCAGTTGGTGGGGTTCTTTATCGACGGACTCGCGTTCGATTACCTTAAAATGAAGGTAATGAGAGAAAATCCCGACCGCTTGCAGGCGGCGGTTCATATTGCCATGACGGAGCAAAACCTGCGCTGTAAGTTCAATCTACGCACCAGACGTGAGGATCGGGCCGAACCCATGGAGGTCGATCAAGCTCGACCCCCGAGATGCCAACTCTGTCGTAAATTAGGGCACGAGGCACGCGCGTGTAGAACCAACCCGCGTGAGCGCGTCGAGGCTGTTACTCTGGCTCGTGGGATTACTCAGAACTCTGCACGTCAGGGTAGGGGGCGTGGCACATGGCAAACTAACACTCTGTGCTGGCATTGTTCAAGTCCAGGTCATATTAGGGCTAGATGTGAAAAGTATAAAGAAATGTTAAGGAAACGAGGAACACAGGAAGCTCCCGCTCGCCTCACGAACCCTACGGGAAACATTCAACCCCTCCTTTAAATTTTGGGACAGGTATAAAGGGGGGCTCGAAGGATAAGTTTGAAACATTTACAATAAACTCAACTAAAGGGAATGCTAGCAGTATTTTACTTAAAATTAATGGACAAAAATACAGAAGTTTGGTGGATACTGGCGCTGAAAGGTCTCTTCTTAGTAGACGGGTCTACAATGCTATGACTAGACCTCCCCCATTGCGTAGGTCTGATATTAACTTGGAATCTGTTACAGGAAATCAAGTGAAAATTGATGGGTCGATTGACTTAGAATTTGTTGTGGCTGGTCTTAGGCTGCACCATGTATTTTATGTTGTTCCTAATTTGGGCAGAACTGCAATAGTAGGGCGTTATTTTCTGCGGCATTTTAACAGCAGAATATATTACGATCTAGACAAACTACGCATAAATGGCCGATATGTAGATTTGGTGGAAGATGCGTATTTGCAAACCCTCATTAGGCTTAAAAGGTCTATAAAATTGAAACCACAGTCTGCACTTTTCTGCTTTGGCAAATTACCTAAAATATTTTCTAGCGCAGGCTGCTCTCACCTACAGATAGCCGGTATCGATCAATGCTTTGCCTCAAAATTTCCTGGTATTATGTTGGCCAATACAATAACAGAGGCGGTCAAGATGAACAAGCTGCCTTTGCTATTGATCAATGGAACTAATCAAGAGATTTCTTTAAGACGTGGAAGCGTTGTTGGAAGGGCGGATCCAGTGGTTGAAAATATGGTGTCTGGCTTGACAGAGCGTATAGCCAGTGTTGAACAAGTGAAAACAGAAAACTTGCTGTCCGAATTCGACTCGCCGTCGGAATATAAGCCTTTGGTGGCTGATTTGTTAAACAAAAATAGAGATTTATTTGCGGCAAAGGACAGTGACTTAACTTTTACTGATACCGTTAAATTTCGGATTGACACTGGAGATGCCCCACCAATAAGACTTCGTCCTTACAGAATTCCTTTGAAAAAATCAACCCATAGTGAATAAAGCTGTAGATGAAATGCTAGAGGCGGGAATAATAAGGAAATCCCATTCTCAGTATTCCTTCCCTGTGGTAATAGTCGATAAAAAAGATGGAAGCAAAAGGTTTTGTATAGACTTCAGGGCCCTTAACAAAGTTACAAAACCCATTTCTTGGCCTTTACCTTTGATAGATGATGTGCTCAGTTTATTGAAAGGTTCAAAATACTTCACAAGTCTAGACATGAAGTCTGGGTATTGGCAAATCCTAATGGAGGAAAAGGATCGTGAAAAAACGGCATTCTCAGTGCCTGGTCGGGGTCTTTTCGAGTGTAATTGTTTACCGTTTGGCTTGTTAAATGCACCATCCGTGTTCCAAAGTCTCATGGCTATTGTTCTAGAAGGCCTGAATTCCTTTTGTCAAGCTTACTTAGATGACATTTTGATCTTCTCTGCTACGATTGAAGATCATCTCTCTCATATAAACCAAGTGTTTGACAGATTAAGACAGCTTAAGTTAAAATTAAAGCTTAAAAAGTGTTCTTTCTTTAAGCAGCAAACAAGATACCTTGGATTTGTCATCTCAGCTGATGGCATTCGTCCTGACCCAGAAAAGGTCAAAGTCATGAAAAATTTACCACCTCCTACCACTGTAAGAGAAGTCCGAGGAGCTATAGGTATGCTGAGTTATTACAGAAGGTATATACCAAATTTTGCTGAAATTGCTGCTCCAATCATAGATTTGACAAAAAGGTATGCTAAATTTGTTTGGACACCAAAGTGTGATAGAGCATTTAACTTTTTGAAGGAAAGTTTGACCATCATTCCATTGCTATCCTACCCGGATGTAAATAAGGGGTATGTTTTGTATGTTGACTCATCCAACACATGCATAGGAGCGTGTTTAGCACAGCCGGATGATGAAAATGAAACCAGTGAAGCCCAGGTGAACCCATATTTTAAAAATGAAAAGCCAATTTACTTTCTGTCACATAGGCTAAGTAAATCACAGTGCAAATGGCCAATTATTGAGAAAGAATGCTATGCTATTTTCTACAGTTTAAACAAGCTGAATTTTTACTTAACAGGGGCCTCATTTGTGATCAGGACAGATTGTAAGCCCCTAAAATATTTGTTAGAGGCTGACATAAAGAACCGTCGTGTGGCCTTGTGGTCCCTGAGTATAGCTTCATACTCATGTAAAATCGAGTATCTGCCTGGGAAATGCAACACAGTTGCCGACCTTTTGTCAAGGGTACCTAAGGACCCTTATGCTCCGACTGAGGGTGATTCTTCTGCAGGAGAATCGTTGCCAGAAATTAATGACAAGACCTATGAAATAGGGGTTTTGAATTCCAACCAGATCCCACTTAAGGAACGACAGCAATGTACATCTTCAGAGACTGAACTTTTAGATCAGCCCCGTCCTGGGATACAGACCCTTAATATGCAAGATGAACAAGCAAAAGATCCAGAAATTCAGGAGGTTTTACGTCAATTGCAATCTGGGCATGCAAGCAAAACATTTTTAGGCAAATACATTGTCATTGAGGGTGTCCTGTATTTTATCTCTGAGTCAGATATAAGTCCACGTCTACGACTGTTTGTTCCTGAACATCTTAGGGAACATGTGCTTGAGACATACCATACCAAAAATGGACACGTTGGCATTGATAAATCATGGCAAACAGCAAAAAAGTATTACTGGCCAAATATGTACAAACAATTTTATTCCCACATAGCTCAGTGCATTCCATGCAATGAACGTAGTACAAAGTGTCAAAAGCGGCCTTTAGAAACAACAGAAATTCCCCCTTACCCTTTCTGTAAATTAGCATTGGATGTAAGTGGACCTTTTGACCTTAGCTGGTCGAAAAATCAATATCTGGTGTCTTTCATATGCCTGTACAGTGGCTACCCTGAATCTTTTGCCACACCTGACCATAAGGCGGATACGATTTGTCATCTTTTAATCGATGAGGTAATTGCGAGACATGGTTGCCCGGAACAGCTAATTACAGACAATGCGCCTGAACTAGTAGGGGAAACTTTTGAGGAGACCCTTAAGGCCCTTAATATTGAGCATATAAGGACTACACCGTACTGCCCTACCAGTAATGGGATGATTGAGCATTTTAACGGGACTATAAAAAATATCATTGCAAAGTATGCGCGTGACAATCCACAAAGCTGGGATTTGTACGTTCCGCAAAGTCTTGCAGCAGCTAGGTTCTCTGTGAATCACAGCACAGGCTATTCACCACATTACCTGGTGTACCTGACTGATCCCATATTACCGCTCGATAACATATTAATGCCAAGGAGTAAGTACATGGGTGAGCAATCGCATATGCAGATGCTTGAGAGACAACATCAAGTTTTCCTTTCAGTCCATCGAAATCTAAAAAAGGCAAGAGCTCGTCAGAAAAAGTACGCTGACCAAGGGGCAAAAGACGTGTCGTTTGCCGTGGGTCAGGCAGTGTACTACAAAAATCCTATTAAGGGAAAGAAAATGGGTAAACGCTGGTTCCCATATTACCGTATCACCGCTAAGTTAGGAAATAGGACTTATTTAATTAGGAACCAGTTAAATGGGCAACTCAAACAAGCCCATAGTAAGCAGCTGCAAAAAGCCAATTTGAAATGGAGCGTCCCTAAAACAGGACCCACAGGCAGGCCGGTCCGGAAAAGCACCCTTGCGAAACGACCTGATGACAGTGCAGACCTGTCCAGCTCAGAATCAAATGCGTCAAGCAGTGGAAGCGCCTCCCCTCATGAAAGTGAATCTGAAAATGACCCGAGGTCAAATAAAAAGGGTAATCCCCCTCGTTGGCTTGTTAAGAGAAAGCAAAATATAGCTAGCAGCTCCTCTGAAACAATCCCCCCTATGGAAATGAAGAAACGCTTACAATTTCCTCCAGCACCTATGAAAAACAGAGTAGTCCCCAGGGGTAAGGCTAGTCAGACAGACCAAGGTACGTCAAAAGGGTCAAATCGACCTAATTCTGCACATTCTTCCCATATGATCACTGACAGTGACAGCGACAGTGACACTATTGATTATGAGTATAATTTACCACCACCACTTGAGCCTGACCTTGCAAGTATGGGGTCACCCTCAGGGTTAGAGGGGCAGGGAAATGACAGTGCATTTCACATGGAATCTATTTCTCAAGTAAACCCGTTAGTTGAGTTAAGGTCCTCTAACAAGAATAAGAAAGTAAAACACTTGTTGGAAGCAATCAGCTCGATTTTGTAAATGTTAATGTCCCAAGTATACAACAAAGGCAGTGTCTTTCTGGAAAGTCGATCCATGGTTATGAATGGACAAGAGTACAGTTGTAAGCTCATTCATAAAATGAATTAATTTGTCCGCGTTTGGGGTGGACACAGCTAGTAAAATAAATGGGCAAGTAAAAATCAGTATAAAATCCAATAATTTGAGAAATGCTTTGGGATTAGGAGTTATTTAATTTAAATTTTCCTAATTTTATGTTTTTATCTTTCCCTTTATTTAAGTTTTTATAGTTTTTCTGCTTAATTATAGGAGTTTTTAATGAATAAGTATATCAACATCCTGCTACTTCCCGGCTGCGTAAATAATGCATAGCTACCGGACTACTTTCTTCTGAGAGAGGAAAATGCAAATTTTGCGATAAAAGTCCTGCCTTTGTTGGAACCACAAGATTAGCAATCAGTGCTAAAGGATAAAGATAAATGTCCTATGTTCCGTGGAGTAATTTCCTTGTAATTAAATTGGCGTATAGTTAGCGCCATTTGATGTTTCCATTGTAATGTAGTAAATAGTTGACCGTGCCTAGGCTTAGATGAAATCTCTTTATGAATTATCCTAGAAATAACAATCATATTCTTATCTTTCAGAGAAAATGACACGATTTCTGATTAGAAGCGTCCTACTTCTGTTAATTGCTTTCCATCTGAGAGGCCAATATGTCTATGAAAATGTAGTTTTCCAAAAAGTAAATGAAATAAGTTTGACCAGATCAGAGTGGAAGATTGCCTGTGTCTATGAAATAAAAGCTATCATAAATTACGTCAACTTAATCGGAAAAGAAATTGGGCAGGTGCATAAAATAATTGCAATGGTCGAGAAAGATTATCGGCAAAACGCTGCCGCCGCGTCGATATATAAAGATAATTACATGCAGTTAGGCATTCGGGGTCATTCTGGCTTCTCGAAAACATTCGGACAAATGCGAAATGAAATTGTAGAACATTCGACTGCTTATAAAAGGTTACAATCTGAATTGGAGAGTTATGCATTTCTCAGTTCGAGCTCTCGCGAGCGTCGTAGTTTGATTCCAATCGTGGGAAGAGTGCTCTCAGGGATGTTTGGCCTAGCAACTGAGTCCCAGGTTCGAAGCTTACGGACAGGAATTAAAACTTGGCTGCAAATCAAGAAACTATATATCATCAGGTAGAAAGTCAAATGTCCATGATTAATGCGTCAAGGAAGTATATCACGGAAAATAGACAAGCAATCAACAGATTAGTTATCGGAGTACAACAAGTCGATATGAAACTTGAAAATATCAGCCAGATATTAGTTAACCACCTGAACACAATAGCGCGTTTCGTACAAATTTTCTCTCAGCTAGATTTGGCTCTACAAACAATAAAAAGGATGATTGATAGCGCCACAAGATACATTGATCATTTAAGATTAGAGCTGTCCTTCTTGGCAATTGGGCACGCTTCTCCAAACTTGTTTACAGCTGAAGAGCTCTCTAAAATCCTATTTCAAATAAAAAGTCGTATTCCGACAGCGTTCCGACTTCCATCACATCCGGGACGTAAGTTATGGTCATACTTCCGGACATTAAACTGTGCTGCGGTAATACAAAGCATTAATTATCCTAGTAACAATTCCATTAGTAGATGCTAATGATAGATATCAGTTATAGGAAATACACAACTTGGCCTATCCAGATCCCTTTGGGAAGCCTCTGTCTTCTGGGACTAATATGTTAGCTCAATATCGATTAGAAAGCGATGCCCTCATGGTCAATACATATCGCACTGAATACATATTCATAACGCGAGAGGAACTACATGCATGTTCCCATTCGGAGGGACACTATTGCAATGCGCAGCGCGCAAGATTACCTATCTCCAAATCAAAAACCTGCGTGATAGGCCTGTTCATGAAAAATGTCGACAATATTAAACGTTATTGTATTCCTGAAATTTATTACAATGTGCACTTGCCTCGTGCTGTTCATTTGAAAGATGGAATCTACGCGGTATCTACTAAGGAGCAATTCTCCTTATCTCTCACTTGTCAAGTGACTCCAGATAATGCGGTATTGGTAATTAAACCTCCGTTAACCATAATTCAGCTGCAAATGACATGCTCTGCGCATAATCAAGAGATTACTTTATCACCGTATTTCATTACACAAACTACAACTCACCCTAAAAATGAACCATTCTTTGCCCTACTCCAAGAATCAAACTTTTCTGAAGTACGAATTTGGCAACCATTCATTAGTTCTCTTCCTAACTTTTCCGCTGTTGAACTTCCAAATACCTTAAAAACGGTAGATAAAATTCCAATGAGCGAGTTCATTGACAGGTTTAAGTCTTTCCAAAGAATAGGTTTAGACACGAGCTGGCAGTTTCCATTTTGGGCAAAAATTTTGGTGGGAATTTTAATTCTAATAATTTTGGCAGTTTTATATAAATTTCGACGGCATATTGCCTCGTGTTTACCTCGGAGGGGTAAACAGGAAAGCCCGAGTGCTGCGGAGCTGAAGGAAGTTATTACGAAAACGGACGTCGAGACGAGCACCAAACCGGAAAACTGTGAAAAAGACATTCAGCTGGAAAGTACAAATCGGATTAAATCCATCTATCCGACACTGGACTTGACCATTGTGTAAAAGAATGAATCGATACCTGGAACTTCTTCTCCATGACCCTATAACATGATATTTATAGTGCTACTGTAGTTATGTTGTAGCAATGGTTAATTTTTCTTCTATAACTGGATTATGCATATTTATATGTTTATAATTACAATGTATGTATACAATGTACGAATAAGACATGATTTATTGATGGACTTCTCCATTCATAAACTGTGACAGTTCTGTTGTTGGAGATCAAGATAATTGACAATATTGTCTGGTGTGCAGACAATGGAACTAACAATATTGGTGGAATCTAGGTACAATGGAATATATGTGTGTTCTTGAGAGAAATAACTTGACTTCATTGAGAACTATATAAATGAACAATTGCAATTCGTAAACATTGCAATTCGATTGAAACTGTTTTTGATGTTTAAAATATATGTTGTATATTGATGTTGTAACAACTTAGTATGTACCTCACAGTTATTGGGAATATGCCTCAGTGTACATAAATTAACTATGGAAATTTAAGATATGGGATTTGAGGATTTGTTCCTTTGCTTTTATATTTAAAGGAGCCCTGTCATTAAAATGACATGCCTCCTTGAAGACAGGGGGGTGTTGTAACAAAATAATGGCGAAACTGTATGGGCTGGGTAGTGGGTACCCTTGCCTTTGGGCCAAGGGCTCCCTTATTAGGAAAGAGTATTTTATTAAGCAAGATACGTCATTGGGCCTACACTTTCTTTCTGGTTATTGAATTGTATCTTGGAAGCAATCACAGCTTTTGTATAAGCAGAGATTGGAAGTCTATTTCTAATCTTTTGGAAAATGAGTTTGGCAATAATAATCTACTACTAAATTATTCATCTCCCAGATTAATACTGATATTCTTACGCATGTATAACCACCACGATTGGGTAATGTTAGGTCAACAGGCCCAATCGGGGAGGAACTACTGGTGATATCCTTGCGCACATGGAATGAGGTGCGAGGGAAGTACAACCTTGGGGAGAGCGGTTCTGATAACTGAAGAGACAAGTTGTGTTTTCGAGTCGATCCGGTTGTGATAGATAAGTAGGGAGAGCGGTGTAGACAATGACTGTGCAATGAAGCAAGAGGCATATTCATTTATAACTGTTTAATGAATTTAAGAACTAGAATAAGAACAGAATATAATATTTCACAATAAATGGCACGGTTCAACAGTAAAACCTGTTTGTTGGCTTTCTTACTCATCCAAAGTCAAGTGCTTCCCCTCTGGGTGTGGTCACACCCCACTATACGATCTTGGGCTCCGGCTTTGGGACACTAGTTTTTGACTCCAAGTAACCCAGTTTTGAACGACCTAGAAATCATCAAGACAAACATTTTAAGCAAGATTCATGATGATTGCTTCAAAAATGTGACCGCTAGAGTGTTAACAAGGTTTTCTGCTGATTTTGCCCAGTGACCTAGTTTTTGACCTCAAGTGACCAAGTCTCAAACTTGACCTAGAAATCATCAAGACAAACATATTGAGCAAGATTCATGATGATTCCTTCAAAAATGTGACCGCTAGAGTGTTAACAAGATTTTCTGCTGATCTGGCCCGGTGACCTAGTTTTTGACCCCAAGTGACCCAGTTTCAAACTTGACCTAGATTTGATAGAGGCAAACATTTTGAGCAAGTTTCATCAAGACTGGGTCAAAACTATGACCTCTAAGAGTGTAAACAAGTTTTTCTTTTGATTTGACATGGTGACCTAGTTTTTGACCCCAAGTAACCCAGTATCGAACTTGACCTAGATTTTATAGAGGCAAACATTCTGAAGAAGTTTCATCAAGATTGGGTCAAAACTGTGACCTCTAGAGTGTTAACAAACTAATTGTTGACGACGAACGAGGGACGACGGACATAGGGTGATTACAACAGCTCACCCTGAGCTTTTGCTCAGGTGAGCTAACAAAAAACTACATGGTTTCAATGTTGAATCAACATTGAGTGCCTGGTGATGGATCTGCATGGTCAACAGATTATGCAAGACATGTGTGGTTATCACCATCACAGTTGAATAGTTGTAAATATGTATATGCACATTATGTGAGTAAATACCCAGCCTATGTATCATGTGTTTCCCATTCTGAGAATTCAAAAGAGTTTTTCTCCTCCTAATACCACATACATATATTATTTCTTAATAGCCCAGTTATCCTGTATAAATTGTAGGCCGCTTTCTATAACGTTCTTTAAGAACAATCAAGGTATAAATTGCAAGCTCCTTTTCTTATAGGTATTGCTCCAGTGGGTGAAGGATGCATGGGAAACTGTCTGCAGCCATAATCATAGTTTCAAGAAAACAGGCTTTTCTAATGAAATGGATGGAAATGAGGATGATGCCTTGTGGCATGCCAACAGTGACAAGGAAGACAATGAACTTGAGTTTCCAGATTTGTGGTTACATTGTGTTTCATTGTCTGTGTATAAAAACTGAGGTCTGTAGCTGCTCATGTTCTTGTTTTCATTCCCGCCTTAAAGATTGGCTGTTATCAATGGTTATCACACCTCCTGATCCTCTTCACTAGTAGTGAGACAATGCTAGTATTCTGTATCAGTTACGGTGCACTATGGCATCTCTTTAAGTAAGCAAAAAATATGGTGGCGAAAGTGAGATTGATTGTGTTGGGGTTTAATGACACGTCAACCCTTGTGGGTCATTTTGTGTCATCTCCCAGAGAAAGGAAGAAGAGACAGAAGAGATAGCAGAAGAGATGAAAGAGAGGGACAGAGATTGATTGATTGATTGTGTTGGGGTTTAATGACACGTCAACCCTTGAGGGTCATTTTGTGCCGTCTCCCAGAGAAAGGGAGAAAAGAGATAGAAGAGATAGTAGAGGAGATGAAAGAGGGGGCCAGGGAAGAAAGAGGAACAGGAATGAAAGTGAAGAAACAGAAGAAATAAAAACATTCCCCCTCTACCCTTACCTGCTACAAGGATAGCAGGCCTTGCCCAACTGTAAGCCAATATCAGCTGGACGCCCCGGTGATGTAAGATACACAGCACCTTCGCACCACCCAACCACCTCAGAGGGACAGAGAAGAAAGAGGAACAGGAATGAAAGTGAACAAACAGAAGAAATAAAAACATCATCTCCCTACCCTTACCTGCTACAAGAATAGCAGGCCTTGTCCATATTTAAGCCAATATCAGCTGGACGCCCCGATGACGTAAGATACATGACACCTTCGCACCACCTGACCACCCCCGGGCAAAAGTAAGGGTAATAGGTTTAAAAGTTTTGTTGCTTTGCACAATATATGTTTGTTTTATCATAAGTGGGTATTTCCAGCAAGTCCATGTCCCTTTCAGGTTACAACAGTACCAACACTGACATGGCTGACTCAACAAAAGGCACGATGGCAGTGAAAATGGGCCTGAGGGAAGTGGCAGTGAGGATAGCTATATGACTGATGATGATGTCAAATTTTAAGTGTTAATAAGAATGTATTAAAGAAATACATGTACCAAAAGGACTGAAAGAAAACAAAATCATAATAAATCAGTCCCGTACTTCTTTTATCTGAATCCACAATCTACTTATGGCACATGGAGGAGACATGCACTACCAGTTCTCAAATAAATTCTGTTGAACCCATTGTATACGGAATAGACTCTCCCGTACTATATATTGGAAGAGTCCAATTTCAATTTTAGGTAAACCTGGCTATGAGAGTTACATATTCTTAGAGAAAAATGGCTTAACTGTTTGCAAAGAGTGGAGACCCTGATCAGACGCCGCATTCTGCGGCGTCTGATCCGGGTCTGCACTGTTTGCCAAGTACCCTTTTACGGGTCTCCCGACTACAATGGGTTAAAATATATAACCAACATATAATCAATACACGAAAAAGAAGATAAATGAAGAATTGAAACGCTCATACACTTTAATATTCACCACCACTAAGATTCTCCCAGTGAGGAAGTACTAAAACGACTACTGTAATACTAGTCTAAGCGTCAGTCTCTGATACAATATGGTGGTCGTCTGCAAGAAAACTTGCACTTTTCGAAGTTTTTCCTAAAGTTTCCAAACACTGTAGCCTCTAAAAAATGCCCACCCCTCTCTCCACGGAAGGTAATGATTCTAATAACTAGAGCTTGTGTTTGTAAAACACAATTCCCCCAACACTGCCTGACTTTAACACGGGTTGACTCAAACACAGATCGCCCATGACGGTAATAACGGTACAAATATATGAGATTTCAGTTATTTTATTAAAAGGGAAATAACTCTAAAACTGGAGATAATTCTGATAAGAAAAAAATATGGGTCACCTATATTTTCATGAGGAAACCATATATGAAGTTTCAAAACATCAGCATACATGGTTCTAAACTTATGCTATGCATATGAAAACAACAAATGGCCAAAACACTGCAAAGAGCCATAACTCAAACAAAATTTCATTTAACTGGCTGACAATTTAATCAGGTGATCTCCTTCTCAGTTCCAATCAGTATACCAAATATCAAGACTCTAGTTCAAATACTTTTTTAGATATCTTGCTAACGAGATTTCAATGTTATTTCATTAAAAGGGCAACAACTCTAAAATGAGAAATTAATTCAGACAAGAAAAAAATACGGGTCACCTATTTTATCCTGAGGAATCCATATATGAAATTTCAAAACATAAGCATACATGGTTCTAAACTTATGCTATGTTCATGAAAGCAAGAATTGGCCAAAAATTGCAAAGGGTCATAACTCAAACAAAATTCCATCAAACTGGCTAAAAATTTAATCAGGTAATCTCCTCTTCAGTCCCAATCAGTTTACTAAATATCAACACTCTAGCTCAAATACTTTTTTAGATATTAAGATATTAAGATTGTGTTTTGGAACCCTCGATTATTGCACCTGATTTTCTGCTGATTGCTTCTCCAGTATTGTCACCATATGGCCAACTTCATTTGCCTCGGCGATTGCACGACGGGCGTATTATGCTAACGCTCAGCGTTACACTTGTTTGACAATCTAATATTAAACAGCTTAGTTTTACTGAGAACCTGCAAAAATCCACTGAAGCTGTTTTGAAACCAATTGCATCAGGACCTTCCCCAACATAAAAATGTCAATTCCCATGCTTTAGAACATATTTTAGAAATCACCAAAAAAGCAGAGTTTTGCGTGGACGTACCCATATCATTTCTCGTTTGGTCCGTAGGGGGCGCCACCTGAAAATCGAAAACAATGCGATCTAACTCCCTTAATACTTGACGGATTTGGCTCAAATTTTTTTTGTGGGTCTACCATGGCCGCATCATATATCAGACGGGTTTTTTATTTGACCTACTTTTCAAGGTCACAGAGGTCAAAAGGTCGCCGTCAGCCCAAACTTCGTCAATGGCGGCACGTTTTGTAACCGTCAGTGGTACTGAGCTGTAACTTGGTAGAAATGTACGTCTAAGTGACCACAACTCAGAGCACGAGTCGCGTCGCCATATCATTTCTCGTTTGGCCACCAGAGGGCCAAACATGAAAATCGAAAAAAATGCGATAACTCCCTTCTTTATACTTGACGGATTTGGCTCGAATTTTTTTTGTGGGTACATCTACCATGGCCGCTTCATACATAAGAGATTTCATGGTCTTGACAACTTGGACAAGAATTTTATGGCCCCCTGAAATGTGTCCCAGAACACCCACTTTACCCACCGGGCCAACTTTGGCCCCTCACTGTCCAAAATTGGCACAAAGTTCCAAAGAGCTTTTTGTTTCCCTAAAAAGAACAGGAACAACTCTCATGGAAACAAGCTTTAACAGGCATGTCTGTACTTGGACAACATTTTAAAGGCTGCCCAAAGGAGGAACAAAATCGATTTTTAGCATGTTGGGGGACCCACAGCTCAGTTGTCCAAGATAGTTCCAAAGTGAAACTTCTCAAGAACAGTCACAAGACACCCTATTTTGTATTTCAGTAAGACTTCCTTTGGAATAATCTTGGACAACTTTTTCTAAAAGGAGCTAAATATGGATTTTCACATTTGGCTTCACCAAAGTTCAGGCCTCATCAGTGTAGTTGTCCAACCTCACCACCAGGTGGCACTTGAACACGGACAGACCTTGGGTATCAGGTTGTCACATGTCACAAAACTTTCTTTGGTATAACTAACCAAATTCTCATGAAAGCTCCCACAAAAAGACACGATTTTCTCATTTTTGGCCTTTTTTGACCCTCACTTTTCACCTTCTAGGGGGCGCTGCTGGCAAACCAGTGGAGCTAGTGAGCTAAAATTTTGGCTTTTTCCGTGAGACACCCATACCAACATCTGTGCCAAATTTCGTCGAAATCCAGGGGGTCAACTGCGCCACCATGGCCATTCTCTCAGTCGGTCACTCTGAACCTTGGGAAAGAATAGATGAAACTGAACTAATCAAATTTCACAAAAGACCGACAATAGGCCTAGGGCTAGGCCTATGGAAACTGACAAGCATTTGGTCTCAGGCTGCCAAGTTCTCGGCGACATTCGGATCCTTTAGCCAGAGCGGGTCACAAATGATTCCACTGCCAAGTCACTCTGTGAACTATCCACTTCATAGGAAAATTATTATAGCCAACTTGAGGAAAATTCATCTTCATGACTAAAAATGGGAAAAAACAACGAATGCTCAGAATTTTTCCCTGGAAAACAAATGTTCGGCGACTCCTCAATTTACCATTCCCTGGAAAAGTGAGGTTGCAGCCTTTCCTCACTTTTCTGCGTTTGTCCGGACTGTGATACTAGACGGATTTTGCTGAAATTTTTCATTTCTTCCTTAAGCTGTACACACAGGATGGACCATTTCATTTCACATATTTCTCGAATACCATCAGCATTATCAGTACCTTCTAACTACGTGCTGAGGAAGTTTGGTGAAAATGGGCTCAGTAGATTTCGATATCAAGGGAATCACAAGTTGCATTAACTCGTCATAGCTATATTCCCTGTAATTATGGTTTGGATATCATTAACAGTTTCCAAGTTTTGCCATTTGCGTAGCGATCCAGCTTAGGTACTCGGACCCTTTTACACCAAAGGTTCACTACCGGTACCAGGATTCCGGATCTGCACGAAAATGCTAACGGGAGCTGGGATATGGCAGTTTTCCTAACGGGAAGCCGGGATTAGGTACCCCTCGTTCCCACCCGCTTGCTTTGCTCGGGTGGCTCCTCGCTTTCCTCAGCACGCCCCGTTTCCGATGGGTGCCACTTTTCTGACAGGTACAGAGTAAGAGCCAATTTCTGTAAGGATTTGCAGAAATGGGCAACTTTGAATTGTTGACCCCCCTGGTATTGGCTGAAATTTTTTTTTCTGGGGTGGGTATGGTACCCTTACTTCAAATCCCAAACCGTTTCATGATCACTCCTTTCTGACCCAAGTTACAGCACCCCCTATTTTGGACCCTTGGGACGCCACCTTTAAAAATTCCAAGTTCAAACCTCCATATTTCAATGTATTTCTAAACTTAAAGCTGAACTAGATCCATTACACCCCTAGCGGTAAGGGAGTAAATGATGAACGTCCTGGTCTTTCGTCAAACATCGACCTCAAACCACCATTAGGCAAATTGACACACTGGAAGTTGATTCATTTGTCTCCAGCACCCGTGCGGGAAACATCCGCTGTAGCTCTCTGAGAGTTTTGAAATGAAAAACGTCGGTCCCTACAGTACAAAATCACCCATTCGCATTTACAGAATCACAATTTTGAAAGTCATTTTTGCCTTCAAAATACCGGGCAGCAACCATTTTGTTTCAGGCCACATGTTCTCATAACAACCCAAATGACTTGCTGACAAGTTCTCAGTTCGTTTGACTGCCATTATCACTTGCTTTGAGACGAATGAAAAATCTTTTGTAATTGAGGTTCCAATCACTTCTTTTCAAAATCATTCCTATTTTTGCCCTTTGTACCCTATCAAGTGTCACTCCTGCAAATTTGAACTCATTTGGAGTTACGGGCACAGAGATGAAGGATTGATTTCTGGACTTTCCAGCCCCTTTCATTTTGGGACGTTTTGAGTGCTCCCTATTGTGCAACTTAAAAAGGGTGTCCCAGGTGGTAGTTCACCGAACTACCCATCTGTCCCCTCCCCACTGATTCAACGTCAAGCCACTTTGACCTGGGACACCCTTTAAGTTTAGAAATATGGAGACGTCTCTGAACTTTGGTATTTTTTCAAAGAGGACTCTGGCATTGGTTGTAAAATGCCAACTTCAGACTTTCGTATTTCTAAACTTAAAGGGTGTCCCAGGTCAGAATGGCCTGATGATGAATCTATGGGGAGGGTAGAGTTGAGCAGTTAGGTGTACCACCTGGGACACCCTTTAAGTTTCACAATAGATGGCACTCAAACGTTCCAGAATGAAATTTTGCTCCGATTTGCTGAAACCGTGTTTTGGGAGGTACGCTATAGCTTGATCCCAGCTATTTTCCACTTTGAGATAAACATTCAGGTGATGGTCTTTCATGTACAACACACAGATTTTGTATAAACCCAAAAGTTGGGAGAAAAGGGTCCTGGATTGACCCTGGGCAGTTTTAACCTGAGACCCCCTTCGGACCCCTTTTTCTCCAGACTTAAAGGGTGCCCCACCAAAATACCGGTACATGAAATAACAGTATCTTGATATTGAGCCCCTCTGAAAGGAAACATATCATCAACAAAACATCTGGGACATCCTTAAGTTTCAGAATAAGGTGGTAAACTTAGCTAAATATTTCATTCTGGAATGTTTTGAGCGCCCCCTGTTGTGCAACTTAAAGGATGTCCCAGGTGGCACACCAAACAACCCATCTCTACCCCTACCATAGATTCAATATCAGGCCACTTTGACCTGGGACACCCTTTAAGTTTAGAAATATGGAGGTCTGAACTTGGAATTTTTTAAGGTGGCCTCCCAAGGGCCCTAAATACATGAAATAGGGGGTGCTGTAACTTTGGTCAGAAAGGACTGATCATGAAACGGTTTGGGATTTGAAGTAAGGGTACCATACCCACCCCAGAAAAAAAAAAATTCATCCAATCCCAGGCATGCCAGGGGGTCACCAATTCAGAGCTGTTGACCCTTAGAAAAAGTGGCTCTTGAAATGATCCCAAGAGATTCATGTCATCAATTACTAGCAACTGTGGTTTGAATGCTAATTCTGCTTATCATACTTCCAGAAATGCTGGTCGAACTTCAATGACAACAAGGTTGAGATGTTTTACAAAGATGACATTTACCCTGCGAAAGTAACCTTCCACACTGTAGATGGAGACCCAGTCACCTATGAAGTGGTGGGACTACCGGACGACACTTGTAGCGTAGAAGAGTTTAAAAATGACATGGCCATGTATTGCCCGAGTTTTGACGCCAAGACCCCCGACACCGATGAGTGGACAGGAGCATCAAGATTGCAAGAACTGCTGTCTGCCGCTGATTTTAAGGCTGCCACCACTTCTGGGCCGTATCTGTTACATGGGGAGGACAGCACTACAGGTTAGTAATATCCTAGCCTAATCCAGTTTTATCTATCATGTTCAAATACAATAAATGAACAGACCTGAATCTTGGACCAACTCCTTAGGGAGATGGCACATTCACATCAATTTCACTTATTCCCCCTATGCCCTCATTGAAGGAACTTGGCTGGTTTTCCCATAGATTTTCTATCAATTTTACCCCCTATAATCAAGGAATTTTTGCCTTGGCAAAACTCTGAAAACTACTGTCTGACTGTAGTTCAGGAAAATTTTGCGGCAGGTTATTTTATTGCAAATCACTGACTTTTTGGACATATTCACGACTGGATATTCAGACATGAGATTTTTCCGCGGATTCGCGGAATTCCGCAGCCAAAAGTTGGGTCCTAACAATGGGGATAAATGTGGAATGTCTGTTTTTGCTGCAGAAATCTGTAAAAAAACACGTTTTTGGGCAATTCTAAACTAAGCTGATCTGTATTTTGCTTTAATGATTACCTTGTGCTATATCCCTTACAATTTTTACTTCGTTGCTGCGACTTTTTGATGTGATAAACTAGCTGACATTGTTTATTAATTAGGTCAAGGTCATCCTATTGTTTCACCACCGCCTTATTATGGATTGTGGTCATGACATCTACCTATGTGCCAAGTTTGAAAGCCCTGCGATTTACGGTTGCAAAGATGTATTTTTAGCAATTTCCCAGACAGCCCCTTTATTGAAAAATATAAAATATATACTTTGCCTGAGCGCAGTTTAATTTTGCAGATAATGGGCATAATAGATCAAATAAACATCCAGCAAAAATTTCCTGATTTACAGTGAAATATGTCTCATTGGTTCCCAAAGTGTCCCTCTAGTCTAAATGGAGATGGGCCAGATTGTTCCCCATTCAACTTGGAGTGCCCCCACCCTTCTTACCCATCCTGACCATGGATGGAGGCCAAGACTGTCCAGCCACAGGGGATGAACATCCCAGACCGGTTGATTTCTTCAATACCAACTTCTCTGGATTGTGATGATGTCTTCAATTGTAATTCCATTGGATGCAATAACTCTACTGAGAGGGTCGGGTTACGCCAAACCAACATATTTTTAAGGACGGCCCTGGTGTTCAGGTTGGGATTTCCCACAGCTTGCCAGCGTGGGATGTAACAAGTTTTCAATTGTAATTGGCTGAAAGCAGCGAAAGAATTCCTTTCGCTAACACAGGCTTTCAGTACGGGTGTCCTCAGGGCATTGTAACGCTCTGGACAGCTGGAGATGCCCTGATAACTCAGGGTGCACACATTACATGCATATTACATACATATGAAATAGTATGTCATATGTATTTCAACTGGTTGACATATGGGGACCAACTTAGGACCCTCAGATGATTGTTTATTGCACAGGCATGACAGATCAAGTAAAAAAAACAAGATTAGCATTTTTGCTAACCACCTGAAATTTTTGAGTGCCTTAACGCAAAATTTAATTCTACTTTTCGAACAGTGATGAGTAATTTCAGCACGCTTCAGTTACATGCTACCACACACAATGATAAGTAAGCTTATTCATTGTAAATGACCACGAATAAAAAGGATCTACGTTTGGGAAACAAATGACTCCTGGTACAGTATGTGCGAGACTTTATTTTTGTGACATGCCCAAACAAAGTTTCTGTTTTAATCTGTTCCAGGAAATGACCCCCTAGAAAGACTATACGGAAAAAGCTGCCTCTTCCTGGAGGCCAACAGCGCCAATGGACCTACTAAGGATTTCTTAACAGAACTTATTGGCCAAATGGTAACAGATCTCTCTGCAGGGGAAAAGCTGGACTACGTCTCTCCGGTACCGACTTCCCTCACTAATTCACGCTGCTATCGGTCAGAAGAATACCTACCAGGACAGCCAGAACCAGCATCACCAGGTTCATCCGTACTTGCTGAAACATTGCATGTATGTGTGCCAGATGTAATTGTGTACAGTCCAGCAAAGCCATGTTTTGCCCTCAATATTGAGATAAAAAAACCAAATGAGGATATGGGACGTGGGCGTTTACAGTGCCTAACCCAGATTTTAACACAAATGCACTTCCAGCAAGCCCATTTTGGTCTTCTCCTGTCTGCAATGCGCTGGTGTCTAATTCTTGTGGTGAAGGTAAATGACAAACTACATGTCCTGCATTACAATGAGCGACTCTATAAGTTTGGAAGTCCTGGCACCACTCAATACCCTGTACATTTTGACCTTGACAAATTTAAGAGCATGAATAAGTGGATATACAGAATTCTCAAGTGGAAGAAGGACCAGTTTTAGACTTGTGGCTCTAACATGTCTAAGAATGTCATTCTTCCCGTGAATTTTCTGTGCTTGGTAATCCTTGGAACTACAGTAGGCTGTATGTAAGGGTTTACTTCAGTCTGTTGTAATGTTGTGGGTGCATTCTCTTTTGGAACGTAACTTTGTGTTGGTGTATGAATAATCCTTATTTGTAGACTAGAACACCTTATAATCAATATTACTGAAGTTCATTTATTCAGTTAATCACGACATTACAGTCAGCTTAGATTTTTAGAAATATTTGGAGATATTAACTTGGATGATGGATGGCCCATCACAAAATGTCTCAACTGACGACAGATGAGACAGTATGTGGTGGGTACATTCCCTTTTGTAACGTATGTGTTCGTGCATAAACAGATCCTTATTCATAGACTAGAACACCACTTATAATCAATATTACTGGAAGTTCATTTACTCAGTTAATCACGACATTATAGTGAGCTTAGATGTTTAGAAATATTTGGAGATATTAACTTGGATGACGGATGGCCCATCACAAAATGTCTCAACTGACGACAGATGAGACGGTATGTGGTGGGTACATTCCCTTTTGGAACGTATGTGTTAGTGCATAAACAGATCCTTATTCGTAGACTAGAACACCACTTATAATCAATATTACTGAAGTTCATTTACTCAGTTAATCACGACATTATAGTGAGCTTAGATGTTTAGAAATATTTGGAGATATTCACTTGGATGACGGATGGCCCATCACAAAATGTCTCAACTGACGACAGATGAGACGGTATGTGGTGGGTACATTCCCTTTTGGAACGTAACAATGTGTTAGTGCATAAACAGATCCTTATTCGTAGACCAGAACACCACTTATAATCACTTAAACCTACCTTGACCTCGGAGTCTTTTGTCCTGCAGCACCAAAGGTTACACTGAGAGACATGAGTAAAATCCTACAGCATCAGTGCCTGCTGACGTCACCACTGAGAGACATGAGTAAAATTCCACCGATGTTTTATGGCTTAATATGAAATCTGGGTACGGTCCAATAACTCTGGCATCACTTAAACCTACACTGTCGTCAGAGCCCTCCAGCACCAGAGCTTACTGACGTCACCAGTGAGGTCAGAGCCCTTTGTCCTACGTCACAGTAGGTTTAACAGATGCCAGAGTGACTCGACGGTACTCAGTTATCAAATTGAGCCATGAAACATCGGTGGAATTTTACACATGTCCCTCAATGGTGACGTCAGTCAGCTTTGGTGCTGTAGGACAAAGAGCTCTGACGTCAGTGTAGGTTTAAGTGGATGCCAGAGTGACTTGACCGCTTATGGAAGACCCATCATTGCCAAAGCTAAATGAGTTTTTAGCCTTGAAGTTCAAAGATCAGACATTTGAGCAACAGGGACGTGCGGGAGGACGATTTGAGCCTATTGACATAACAGACATGCGACCATCGACTCTGATTAGACATAGTATTAAGGAATTTGGCTTCAGTTAGCAGGTTTAAGAGATGCCAGAATATAGTATCCCCAACATTTTATCATAGCTCCCTATATACATGTCAGCTTTGGTGCCGTCAAGGACAAAGGGCTGTAGAACAAAGAGATCTGACGTCAGTGTAGGTTTAAGTGGATGCCAGAGTGACTTGACCGTACCCAGATATCATATTAAGCCATGAAACATCGGTGGAAATGTACTGGCCAAGTCTGGCCATTTATCATAGAGTTACGTCCCTTTGATTGCTGAAAATGCCCATTTTCGACCTTGTCATCACCGTAGCCCCTTCAGTTTTGATAGGATCTTTCTGAAACTAATATGTAATGTGGCTGGGGATAAAACCTCGGATGAGTTCGAAAACCGGCCGTCCGCCGATTTATCATAGAGTTACATCCCTTTGATTGCTGAAAATGCCGATTTTTTACCTTGTCATCACCGTAAAGGAAAAAGGTGGAAGTCCGTTTTTTTCAATGGGAAGAAATTGGAGGAGCTAGTGCTAGTCCTGGTGAAGGACCTGATAAAATTTGAAGAATTGAAGCCCCCAAAGAACAAAAAGAAGGGACTATTTCAGCGAAGTGTCGCAGCTGCAAAAGTTAGTTTTGTTTGAGTCATTTTCCCTGATACTGTGTTTTCTTTTAAATCACATTTGAGCCAGCGCATGGCAAAACCTACAAGATGTCTTGAGCGACCAGCAAAGACTCAGATCAGCCTGCGCATCCGCGCAGTCTGATCAGCGTCTTCGCTGATCGCATTTACCTACTATAGACTCCAGTCTATGGAAAGAGACATATGCAAAAGGTCTTGTCATAGATTTGAGTCTCTGCTGGTCGCACCGGTCTAATTGTAGGCTTTGTCATGCGCTGGCTCATTTATTATCCAATCATGACCAAACTTCATATATATGTTTGGGTTAATGCCTAGATGAGATGTCCCCTTTTGGTTCCGGTCCACCACCCAAAATGGCCACCACGGTGGCCATCTTGAATTCTTTTTTCTCAGTCTACAGGTCACATTTATCATCCGATCTTGACCAAACTTCATACGTATGTTTGGGTAAATGCCTAGTTGAGAACATCCTGTTTTGGTTCCGGTAGTAGTTTAATACTTTAAACTTTATTGTACTTGGCATGTTATCACATCCAATTAAACTATTTTACAAAATAGCTCTAATCAAAATGTTACTGTTGAAGTTCTTATTTGAATGTCAGCTATCAAAATGATGGACCAGGCAATAACCAAGAATTTTCCTAATATTAAATGACAACATGTACCAACTTGGGATTTTCTGCAGTGCTGCTAATCAGACAAATTCACTATATATTTAATATGTCAAGTAAATATCCAAATAATGGAAAATGAATACTTTTTCTTAATCGGTAGTGGATGCAAATATTCAGCAACTTATCACATCACAAACTATTTCCCATACCACAAAGTATTAAGGGACTAATGTGCCAATTAAGTGTGGGTTTTACTTTGCCTAAGCAGCAGTAACCTAGTTGTTGATGGAGAGAATACACAAATTAGTTACTAAAATTGCAATATTATGACATTGCAAGTCCAGATATCATATTAAGCCATGAAACATCAGTAAAGTAAAATTCCACCGATGTTTCATGGCTTAATATGACATCTGGGTACGGACCAGTCACTCTGGCATCACTTAAACCTACACTGACGCCAGAGCCCTCCAGCACCAGAGCTTACTGACGTCACTGGTGCACTTGTCGTGAAATGTAATAAACAAAAGAAACAGTGACAACAAACATTTAGCTTTGAAGATTACAACAGAAAAATGATTTATGGAGCACCGTACCCAGACCCCAAGTGGGGGATTTGGCCGTGTGTATTAAGGTAGATCTAAGTTGAGCTGAAACAACGGTCTGCATCGCGCCCTTAGATTGAAACATCGATGGAAACATCGGTTGGGCCTAGAAAAAAAAATTGTTTGTTTACGGTAACATAGATCTTCAAAAATGTTAGGTAGGGTTGGGTATTAAATTTTTTTTAAGATTTTTTTTTATTCTGTCTGAGCATGTAAAGGAGCTGTAAGAGCCTAAGATGATGCCTATTTATGTAATTCATGTAAATCTCAGCTGAAATAGGGGAGACCGGGGCAAAACGGAACGTTTTTAGCAAATTTGACTAATGCTTATCAGTATGTGATCTAACTGAATAGCTCATAATTGGCTCGCTTACTGCAATGATAGTTCTACATTTTGATATGATTTAAGTGTGTGTCATTCTTCCTGTTAGGATAGGGTAGGGTGTAGGGTATGGTTGGTAGGGGGTAGGGTGGTGAAGTGTAGGGAAGGGTAGGGTAGACTGTAGGGGCTAGGGTAGGGTAAGGTACGGTAGTGTAGGGTAAGGGTTAGTGCTGCTATGGGTAGGGTAGGGTGTAGTATTGTGCATCAGCCGGCTCATGTCCGTATTAATTGGTCCCAGATTTTGATCCCGGATCCCGACCATTGGTCCCGGGTTTTATTCTTTCCCCTTTAGTAGGACCTGATTTCCGGCTCCGCGGTATTTTCAAATCTTCAAGCTATCTCTTCAAGATGTCGTCAAATGTAGAACGTTATGGAGCGCCGTATCCAGATCCCAAGTGGGGGATTTGGCCTTGTTTGGCGACGTAAGTTCCACCGATGTTTCATGGTTTAATATGATATCTGAGTACAGTGAAGTCACTTAAACCTACTCTGACATCGGAGCCCTTTGTCCTACAGCACCAGAGCTTACACTGAGAGACATGAGTAAAATTCTACCAATGTTTCATGGCTTAATATGATATCAATAATGCAATACAAATCAGTTTATTAGCGAATCAGCAAACTACAGTGCTTTTGGCTATACACAATATAAAGCAATATGTGTTGGCAACAGCTATAGGCATACTAATGCAATACATTCTCCATTATCGAGAGACAGACTATGCAAGAAGAGCTTGAGTTCTTAAGACATTTGCAGACATAATGAATTGAGCTATCTTAACAAGATATCGACCAGAGTTTGAAGACATAATACTGATAAATTTTGTTACTGAAGGCCAACTTGTAGTTTTCAAAAATTCTCTTCTTATTTCTTGGTATATTGGGCATACTAATAAAAAATAGTACTCGGATTCTATCATGCCCATTGAACAGATATCTGAGTACGGTCAAGTCACTCTGGCATCACTTAAACCTACTCTGACGTCAGAGCGCTTTGTCCTACAGCATCAGTGCTTACTGACGTAACCACTGATGTATATGAGTAAGATCAGTGCAAGAGTATGATATCTGGGTACGGTCCAGTCAATCTGGCATCACTTACACTGACATCAGAGCCCTCTGTCCTACAGCACCAGAGCTTACTGACGTCACCACTTAGGGATATGAGTAAAATTCCACCGATGTTTAATGGCTTAATAAAGGCCCTGAATATGATACCTGGGTACGGTCCAGTCACTCTGGCATCACTAATCTACACTGATGTCACAGCCCTTTGCAATAGAGCACCAGAGCTTACTGATGTCAATGATATTAAGCCATGAAACATCGGTGGAATTTTACTCATGTCCCTCAGTGGTGACGTAAGTAAGCTCTGGTGCTGTAGGACAAAGGGCTCTGACGTCAGTGTAGGTTTAAGTGATGCCAGAGTGACTTGACCGTACCCAGATATCATATTAAGCCATGAAACATTGGTGGAATTTTACTCATGTCCCTCAGTGGTGACGTTAGTAAGCCCCGGTGCTGTATAATGAAGGGCTCACTTAAACCTACTCTGACCTCGGAGCCCTTTTTTCTACAGTGCCAGAGCTTACACTGAGGGTCATGAGTAAACTTACACCGATGTTACAGGATTAGGGTTAGGGTGAGCACTCCAGCAACAGAGCTTAATGACGTAAAATTCCACCGATGTTTCATGGCTTAACATGATATCTGAGTACAGTCCAGTCACTCTGGAATCACTTAAACCTACCTTGACCTCGGAGCCTTTTGTCCTGCAGCACCAGAGGTTACACTGAGAGACATGAGTAAAATTCCACCGATGTTTCATGGCTTAATATGATATCTGAGTACGATCAAGTCACTCTGATATTAAATAAATCTACTCTGACGTAAGAGCGCTTTGTCCTACAGCATCAGTGCCTACTGATGTCACAACTGAGAGGCATGAGTTAAATTCTATCGATGTTTCATGGCTTAATATGAAATCTGGGTACGGTCCAATAACTCTGGCATCACTTAAACCTACACTGTCATCAGAGCCCTCCAGAACCAGAGCTTAATGACGTCACCAGTGAGGTCAGAGCCCTTTGTCCTACGTCAGAGTAGGTTTAAGTGATGCCAGAGTGACTTGACGGTACTCAGTTATCAAATTGAGCCATGAAACATCGGTGGAATTTTACACATGTCCCTCAATGGTGACGTCAGTCAGCTTTGGTGCTGTAGAACAAAGAGATCTGACGTCAGTGTAGGTTTAAGTGGATGCCAGAGTGACTTGACCGTACCCAGATATCATATTAAGCCATGAAACATCAGTACATTTCCACCGATGTTTCATGGCTTAATATGATATCTGGGTACGGTCCAGTCACTCTGCATACTCTGACCTCAGAGCACTCAAAATTGTCCTACAGCACAATAGCTTACTGACGTCACCACTGAGGGACATGAGTTAAATTCCACCGATGTTTCATGTTTCCAGTCACTCTGGAATCACTTAAACCTACCTTGACCTCGGAGCCTTTTGTCCTGCAGCACCAGAGGTTACACTGAGAGACATGAGTAAAATCCTACAGCATCAGTGCCTGCTGACGTCACCACTGAGAGACATGAGTAAAATTCCACCGATATTTTATGGCTTAATATGAAATCTGGGTAGATCTTAATATCTAAAAAATCTTAAATCTAAAATCTCTAGCTCAAATATCTTTTTTTAGATATTAAGATTGTCATAAATCTTAAATTGAACGCTTTATATGCGTATTGAATTTAATATAAGAATTTATACAGAAACGTGTTCTCTTTCTATTAAAAAAAAATTTCATAAATATAAAGGACTTTGAAATATGGCTGTTTTGTGTTTTGGTTGCGGAAAAACTTTTTCTGATCAGGAGATTAAATCTCACAAGTGTGATACAACTCCCCAGAATAACGTCACCAACGATAGGTGAGTATATCCCTCTAATTTCTTTATCTATAATAATGTTTAATTAGTAAATATTCAAATTAGCCTAATTATGCTATATCTAGGATATATTTAGCGCATATTATTCTAGTCGAAAAATCCTTATGAACTATGTCTATAATTAATGCTGATGTCTGTGCACTGCTGTCTGATCAGGACACATGTTGTCTGACTGCTGGTGATGTTTGTCACCGTAGCAGATTGCATTGTAATTTGCGTGTAGATATTTTTTATGAACTCGGATACTGCTACAGATATATAACCTACAAGCAGTAGCCGTTAAACTATAGCTACGCTGTTAATCATTAAAATACCGAGTGAATGCGAGTTGTCAATTTCAGTAATTGAGTTGCTTTTATGTTTACTTTCAGAATGACAAATACAAGACAAGCAGAAAACTCTTGTCGGTTTTGCCTTAGAATACTTTCTTCGAAGTTTAACCGAGAAAGACATGAGAAGATCTGTATGATATTTTTTTTTTCAACTGGAAATATAAAAGGATCTATATCAGTGTTATGACAAAACTATTGCACAAAACAAAAATGTTGTCAACTTTATTTTTACAATTCGAGGGTTGAGCGCAAGACTATAGTAACTCAAACATATTTTTTAAACCCTTGTTTAGGGGCAACTTGGACCCCTTTGTAAACAATGCAAATTTAGGTGCCATTGCTCATACGAGCAATGGCACCTAAATGTTCATTGTTTACAGAAAGAAATGTTGTAATCTTCATAACGCCTTCATGATGAGATTAGGTTTGGGGAAAAACAACCATCTGACTTACGCCAGTCTTGCGCTTAACCCTCGAATTTTGCTCAGGGATGTTTTGTCAGTTATATACATTTTATCCTGTGGTATTTTATGAACAGATTTTTGTTGATTTGAGAGAGGATGAGTGTCCTTTAAGGCATTACCACAATGTGTTCATTTTGACAGGAAGGGAACATTACCACAGACTCTTATCTCTAAATTCTGTAGTTGATGTAAATTTTATTAGATTTCTTGTAACTTTGAGAGTTAGTTTGAATGTTATATTTTTGTAACCGGTATACAAATGAGGTTTTGAGTCACATTAGGGAACTAAAAGACCGCCATATAAAACTACAACTTAATCTTACTACTAAAACTTGAAAATACAAATAAGACTGTGCGAATGTATAATCTGATCTGAATCTTCACATGTGTCATGTGTCAATTTGTTGTTTTCTTAATGTGACTCTTCTTCTTTTTTATTTTTTTATACAGTTTACACCTCTTCAGTGTTGCAGAACCGGCGGTTCGTTTAGGAGAATAAAAAGATATGCTTTTATCAAGAAATCTTACTTCTTCTTTGTACAAACTAAAACATCATACCGTAATTGTACAAATGATAGCAGTGAGGGTATATGAAAATAACCTATTCTTAAAGCGATAATAAATTATGAAAATATGGTAGGAAAAATTAAGTAACCTAGCTAATTTTTTATAGAGATATGACACTCCACTAACATTTGAACAGGCGTGTTTTCGTAATGGAGAGAAGTGCATATCTCTGCTGATATTTGATGAACTGTAACCTAAGCGACCAAACTGGCCCAGGAATTAAGGAAGAAGTGACTTTGTTTGTGTTGAGGTTTTATGGCCCAGTCAACCCAATGGGGTCATGTCGAGCGCGGTCAGTTTACCTAACCACACGTTTACTGGGCAGGCTTAGTCCTCTAAGCGGTTAACCAGTATTGTGCACATTCTTTCGCCAGAAACTGACAACTGCCCTTCTTGAATCAGCAGAAGGGAGAGAATGACCGTAGAAAATATTTCATGATCAATCTCCACGAAAGAATGTTGCCGACCTCGGCGGGGGTTGAACCCGCGACCTCCTGGTCTCCAGTCGGACGGCGCATCCAACTGAGCGACCGAGGCCGGCCTACTCTATTTTATCCTTCAGAGATAAATTAGTGACTATTATATTGTACTAAGTATGATTTTGCATCGACAAGTACATTTATTTATACTCAGTTTTGCCCTGTAAGGGTATGTCAGAAAAGTTGACAGTTTGTCATAAATGTCAGTTTACCATTATAAATGTAGCAAGTTTGTCTGTTTCTGGAGGATCTCCGAATCAATTATGGTTTTCCTCAGAATACATAAGGGTTTAATACAGAGGTATAGTGTATGCCTGATGCTGTATTTCAATACTGGTATATTGGAATAGCCTCGGTGAAACGATTTCAATAATATATTTCCAATGCATTCCTGCAGAGAATTATTTACAAGTATGCAAAATATGTTATACCCAGTACTGAAAGTTTTATTTATACAAGCGCCCCACGGGCCACGGGTCGCTCACCTGAGTGACATAGCCACTGCAGATATGCAGATGTTATGCAACATTTTTCCAATCCTGTAATCGCAACTAATGAAAAGATCAACATTTAAGCAGTTTTGATCTTTTAGGCACCCCCATGCTTCCTACCAAGTTTCGAGTCAACTAGCCTTTTGGTTAAGGAGAATAAGCATAAATAGGTTTTCAAGATGGTGGCCATCTCGGATTTCAGATCAGAACCATTTTATCTAAATTTGATCTACAAGTCACCCCTATGCTTCCTACCAAGTTTCAAGTCAATTGGCCTTTTGGTTCGGGAGAAGAAGCAAAAATAGATTTTCAAGATGGCCACCATGGTGGCCATCTTGGATTTCTGATCAGAACAATTTTAGCTCTTTTTGATCTAGAAGTCACCCCAATGCTTCCTACCAAGTTTCAAGTCCATTTTGGCCTTTTGGAGAAGAAGCAAAAAATAGATTTTCAAGATAGCCGCCATGGCAGCAGCCATCTTGGATTTCCTATTGGAACAATTTTAGCTATTTTTCATCTCAAAACCAAGTTTTGAGTCATTTGGCCTTTTGGTTCAGGAGAATAAGGGAAAAGTAGATTTTCAAGATGGCTGCCGTGGTGGCCATCTTGGATTTATGATAGGAATGATTTTAGCTCTGTTTGATCTAAAAGTCACCCTGATGCTTCCTACCAAGTTTCAAGTCAGCCTTTTGGTTCAGGAGAAGTGAAAAATTGATTTTCAAGATGGTCGCCATGGCAGCCATCTTGGATTTTGGATCAGAACGACTTTAGCTAATTTTTATTTTTGATCTACGTCACCCGATGCTTACCACCAAGTTTCCAGTCAGTTGGCCTTTTGGTTCAGGAGTAGTGAAAAATAGATTTTGAAGATGGCCACCATGGCGGCTATCTTGTTTGTTTGTGTTGAGGTTTCACGGCCCAGTTAACCCAAGGGGTCTGGTCGAGCATGGTCAGTTTACCTAGCCACATGTTTACTGAGCAGGTTTAGTCTTCCAAGCAGTTAATCAGTATTGTGCACATTCTTTCACCAGAAACTGACAACTGCCCTTCTTGAATCAGCGGAAGGGAGAGAATGACCTTAGAAAATATTTCATGATCAAGGTGGCCATCTTGAATTTACGATTTGAGCCATTTAGCTATTTTTAATCTACAAGTCACTCTGATGCTTCCTATCAAGTTTTGAGTCCCTTGGCCCAGGGGTGTAGGAGAAGTAGGCTTTTAAAGCAGTTGTTGATGCCAAATGACCAACGATGGACACTGATTGATCACAACAGCTAACCTTGAGCACTTCACCCAGTTGTTCAAAACTAACAATGTCTTCAGTTAATGTATCGTCAAAACTTGATCATTAAATATGGCATATACGTTAATATTTTTGCTGAAAAAATGCGAGTGGCTTTTGCATTTGCAAAAGCTTTTGTGTTTGTGTTTTGTGTTTGTTGCCCAGTTAACCCAATGGGGTCATGTCGAGCACAGTCAGTTTACCTAACCACATGTTTACTGGGCAGGCTTAGTCCTCTAAGCAGTTAACCAGTATTGTGCACATTCTTTCGCCAGAAACTGACAACTGCCCTTCTTGAATCAGTGGAAGGGGGAATGACCGTAGAAAATATTTCATGATCAACGTCCACGAAAGAATGTTGCTGACCTCAGGGATTTGCAAATGCTACTCACATTTTTTTCAGCTAAAATACCTGTGAATAAGATATTGTACTTACCAGAGCAGTTAACATTTTGACCACTAAAAAGCTTGTTAAGCTAACAATGCTTTGAACTACTGGGCCCTGGTAATCAGTGTATATCGAGGGTTGAGCGCAAGACTATTGGAACTCAAACATATTTTTGAAACCCTTGTTTAGGGGCAACTTGGACCCCTTTGTAAACAATGCAAATTTAGGTGCCATTGCTCATACGAGCAATGGCACCTAAATTTTCATTCTTTACAGAAAGAAATGTTGTTATCTTCATAATGCCTTCATGGTGAGGAGATTAGGTTTGGGGAAAAACAACCATCTGAGTTACGCTAGTCTTGCGCTCAACCCTCGATATATTTATCCTATATTCACTGCATATGGCTAGCTGTCTGTGAATATACAGCATTTCAAGTGTCTGTATAATGTTTGTCCTTTTTTCATTATGTGCTGAAATTTATATGTGGCTTTCTGGTTATACATGTTTATATGTTTTATTTATAGGATGCCCTTTTGGTTGAGATAAAAAGGACTGACAAATACTGAGCGAGGATGTTGTACTTATATACTCACCCCTGCGACATTAAGTAACAATCTGTTTAACAAGAGGACCATGATGATCCTATATCGCTCACCTGAGCAAACAGATTTGCATACTTACTGTTGAAGTTTCAGCCAACTGCTTTAAGATTTTTGTATACATTTTATAGCCCTGCCCCTCCCCCCCAACGGCCATGTTTTTTTTAATGCATCAGGATGGCTTGAACTGAATCTTGAAAAAAGTCACCAAAAAAACATTTCTGCCAAGTTATATTGAAATTGGTCCACTGGTTTCTGACAAAAAGATTTTAAAGTGTTTTATACAGCTATATAGGGAAAATAAGCCCCACTGCCTAACGGCCATGTTTTTTGATGAATCATGATAGCTTGATTAAACTTGGTAGAGAGTCACCAAAGGAACAGTCCTGCCCAGTTATATTGAAATTGGTTCAATGGTTTCTGACTAGATGATTTTTATTGGTTTCTGACTAGAAGATTTTTAAAGTTTTCTATTTAGATATACACTGGAGATCCAATACATCGCGGTATATCGCGAATCGTCCGTGGACCCCAAATTTACCATGACCATAAAAAAAAAAAAATAAGTAAATGTTTTTTTTACTTAATTTGAAAAAAAAAAAAAAAAAAAGACTGTAATTCGTTGCGGTATTGATTTTTCGCGCATATCCAAATGCGAAATCGCGTCACGCATTATGACCAAACAATCCAATTAGTGTCAATCAGTACACAGATTGATAATAATTGGCAATCAATTAATATTAATCGCCGCACTTGTCATAATCAGTGTCATAATTGAGTACATGTTCTCAGTGCTCAATCAATTAACGATGTCCACGCACCGTCTATTTAACTTGCAATCATGCAGAGCATCCTCATTGTGATCTATCACGCCTTTCAAGTGAAAATGTCAGCTATGAACAAGCCCGAAAATTCAAGAAAGAGGAAGCAGTTCAGCATCAAGGACAAGACGAAGAGGCTGCGCAGGCTTATCCGGAGGAGTTGAAGAAAATGTTAGAAGATGGCGGGTTCCTACCAGAGCAAGTCTATAACTGTGACGAGACTGGTTTATATTTCAAGATGTTGCCAGATAAGACATTAGCCCAGAAAACAGACGACAATAAGACCTTAGGTTTCAAGCAGTGTAAAAATCGTTTGACAGCTCTACTCTGCTGCAACAGCACAGGCTCCCACAAGCTTCAGCCACTGATCATCGGGAAGTTTGAAAACCCAAGGTGTCTTCATCATGTTAACAGAAAAACCCTCCCGACGATATATGACCATTCAAGCAACGTGTGGATGACAGCGACAACTCAGCCGGAAGACGAAGACGACGACGACGCCGATTATGAACCGACACCTGCCATGTCCGAGGTTGTGAAGGGTCTTCAAGTTGGGCTAAGATGGTTGGAGGCCTCAGACAGAAGTACAGCCGTAGAAGTGACTCATCTGAGAAATATTTTACATCGGGCAAAGGCTGAGGCACGAGAATCCTGCAGACAGACAATGCTGACAGATTTTTTCTTTAGAAATTAGTCCCTAATTCTGCCCCCGCAGACGAAAACGGTCCTTTTCAGGACCAACAAATAATAAGAAAAGAGTAGCCTTATGATGTTGCCTATCTGTCCTAAACACCCAGTTCGTAGCCCTCCCACTTTACACTTTCCCAGCAAGTAATAATTTAACAAATAAAAATAAATAAAGTATGAAAGAATTAAAAAGATCAAAAGATAAATAGAATAGTTTTTGGGCCCGCAGCAGACGAAAGAAGCGAAGGGAAGCAACCCGAATTGCCTCAGCAAAAGTCCGTGATATTCTATTCTATTCTATCCTTAGGATATGCGAGTTGCCCCCCTTCATCCAAAATGGCGTCCTCGCTTGACATTTCCGCGAACAAATGATTTTAAACGTCGTTTATCAGCTAGTCTCGATTAAAGTTAATTGGTAGACATAATCTCCCAGTGTAAATACTGCCATTGAGTAATTCTAAACCTACTATACTGATGTAATGTGGCCGGTAGCTTTACTGACAGCCGTTTGGTGTTGATTGATTAGCGGCGTCTCAGCAAACTACCACCCCAGCTTATATCGCGATCCGGATATATCGCGGTAGCGGAACTTGGACCCCAAGCACCGCGATATATTGGATCTACAGTGTATAGGGAAAATAAGCCCCTTTCCCTAGCAGCCAAGTTTTTTGACAAATCATGATTGCTTGAACAATCTTGGTAGAGGGTCACCAAAGCAACATTCCTGCCAAGTAATACTGAAATCAGTCAGGTGGTTTCTGACAAGAAGATTTTTAAAGTTTTCTATGCAGATATATACTGAAAATAAGCCCTGCACCCTGGGGGCCAGGTTTTTTGACGTATCATGAGGGCTTGAACAATCTTTGTAGAAGATCATCAAAGCAACATTCCTGCCAAGTTACACTGACTTCGGTCCAACGGTTTCTTACAAGAAGATTTTTAAAAATTTCTTATTAACTATATAGGGAAACTAAGCCCTGCCTTCTAGCGACCATGTTTTTTGACGAATCATGACAGCTTGAACAACCTTGGTAGAGGATCACCAAAGAAACATTCCTGCCAAGTTAAATTGAAATCTGTCCAGTGGTTTCTGACAGGAAGATTTTTAAAGTTTTCTATATAGATATATAGGGAAAATAAGCCCAGCCCCCTGGCGGCCACGTTTTTTGATGAATAATGATTACTTGAACAATCTTGGTAGAGGATCACCAAGGAAACATTTCAGCCAAGTTATACTGAAATCGGTCTGGTGGTTTCTGACAAGAAGATTTTTAAAGTTTTCTATATAGATATAAAGGGAAAATAAATAAGTCCTGCCCCTGGCGGCCATGCTTTTTGAAGAATCATGACGGCTCCAACAATCTTGGTACAGGGTTACAAAAGAAACATTCCTGCAATGTTATATTGAAATTGGTTTCTGACAAGAAGATCATTAAAGTTTTCTATATAGCTATATAGGGAAAATAAGCCCAACCCTCTAGCGATGAATCATGACTTGGTAGAGGGTCACAAAAGAAACATTCCTGCCAAGTTATATTGAAATTGGTCCAGTGGTTTCTGACAAGAAGATTTTTAAAGTTTTCTATATAGATATATAGGGCAAGTTAGCCCCTTCCCATGGCGGCCATGTTTTTTTGACGAATCATGACAGCTTGAACAATCTTGGTAGAGGGTCACCAAGGAAACATTTCTGCCATATTATATTGAAATCGGTCCAGTGGTTTCTGACAAGAAGATTTTTAAAGTTTTCAATATAGATATACAGGGAAAATAAGCCCTGCCCCCTGGCGGCCATGTTTTTTGACGAATCCAAATGGCTTGAACAATCTTGGTAGAAGATCACCAAAGGAACATTTCTGCAAAATTATATTGAAATCAGTCCAGTGTTTTCTGACAAGAAGATTTTTTAAGTTTTTAGCTAAAAATATCTGTTTTTAGCTCCTGTGACCTAGATTTGCAATGGTCTGGAACCATCTGAACAACTCTGAAAGAGGACCAACCAAGGATCATACCTGTGAAATTTGGTCAAAATCCAATTGGTGGTTTAGGAGGAGATGTTGTTTAAAGATTGTGGATGGACAGATGGACAGACAGACGACGGACGGTGGGTTATCACAATAGCTCACCTTGAGCCTTCAGCGCTGGTGAGCTAAAAAGCTAAGGATTGTTTGTTATTATAAGTTTGACTATCATATCTATTATTTCAGAATGGCTGCAGGTACCCTGTGCCCTCTGAAACTGACCAGACAGGATGAGACAAATGTGAAGATATCTGGTGATGAGAAAACATGTAATATAACGGGACTAGATATAACAGCAGCTGGACATTTCATTCTCACAGATAGCTGCAATGATGTTAAACTGCTTTTCCCGGATGGACAGTTATTATCTTCTCTCCAACTATCAGACCCTGTATATGTAGCTGTTGTTGACGAGTCTACGGCTGCAGTTAGTATGTTGGGCAGACAGATAGTAATCACAGACCTTGGAGATCAGTTATCAAAGAGAGAAAACATCCAACTCGACCGAACTGTTGATGGAATCACAGCTTATAAGAACAACATTATCCTCGCCTGTAAGAGTCAGTTGTAATGATCAACATGATCACTGACTCTCTTTCTAAACAACTGTTTAATGATGCAAGGTACCTTACAGTACGGTCTAGGTCCAGTCCGGACACTGTGGTTGTATCTACAAGAGTAAAGAGACCACAAAAGCCCAAGAAGCGGACTCGTGGAAGGTGTGTGATATTAACCCTTCTCCTGCTGAACCCAGATGCTTGTTTGTGTTGAGGTTTTACGGCCCAGTCAACCCAATGAGATCATGTCAAGCGAGGTCAGTTTACCTAACCACAAGTTTACTGGGCAGGCTTAATCCTCCAAGCGGTTAAACAGTATTGTGCACATTCTTTCGCCAGAAACTCACAACTGCCCTTCTTGAATCAGGGGAAGGGAGAGAATTACCGTAGAAAATATAAGCCAGATAAATCCTACCTTTGCAAACAGTGTAGATCCAGATCAGTTGGCTTCTGAAGAAGCCAACTGATCTGGATCAGCACTGTTTGCCATTAAGTATGTGAATTTATAGCATTAATCCAGATCAAGTAATCTGAAATCTGAAATTTGGTCAAAATCCAATTGGTGGTTTAGGAGGAGATGTTGTTTAAAGATTGTGGATGGACAGATGGACTGATGGACAGACAGACAGACAGACGACGGACGGTGGGTTATCACAATAGCTCACCTTGAGCCTTCGGCGCTGGTGAGCTAAAAAGCTAAGGATTGTTTGTTATTATAAGTTTGACTATCATATCTATTATTTCAGAATGGCTGCAGGTACCCTGTGCCCTCTGAAACTGACCAGACAGGATGAGACAAATGTGAAGATATCTGGTGATGAGAAAACATGTAATATAACGGGACTAGATATAACAGCAGCTGGACATTTCATTCTCACAGATAGCTGCAATGATGTTAAACTGCTTTTCCCGGATGGACAGTTATTATCTTCTCTCCAACTATCAGACCCTGTATATGTAGCTGTTGTTGACGAGTCTACGGCTGCAGTTAGTATGTTGGGCAGACAGATAGTAATCACAGACCTTGGAGATCAGTTATCAAAGAGAGAAAACATCCAACTCGACCGAACTGTTGATGGAATCACAGCTTATAAGAACAACATTATCCTCGCCAGGGCTCGAGAAAATGTCGGTTTTTCGGTTCTGAACCGATTTTCGTATTTCTGAACCGATTTTGACTAACAGAGGATGATCAAAAATCGGTCCAGTTTTTAACGATATTTTGAAAAAAATCGGTTCGAAAATTTTCGCCAAGTCGCTAAATTGTGTAAACAGACTGACCTTTTCCCACAGATAATCCAAGCGTGTATTCATAAAATACCTCGAGGGCCAGTTATTGGACCGGCTCATTATTGAAATAGGTGAATCAGATTTGTCCACACAGGCGGTTCTATTATCTTATCGCAGCGAAATTTGATCCGCTTATAAAAATTATGTAATCAAGTGAAGCGTAAGGCGACAGCATATCGGTGTTTTTGATATGTAAAGGTAATTTGCAATATGATTGAAGTGTGAAAAGCAAGTGTCAGGTAATACAGTTGGATGTGTACACCTGCTTAATCACGCATTCAAGTATGTTTTATTCTGTTGCTAATTGGTCTATCTTTAATTGCCAATTATCCGAGATCCAACGATTTCATTAAAGGCAGTTAAGGTAAAGTTTGTTTTAATTGTCTGATACAAAGAAAGGTGTTAAAATCGGTTTTGCTCATAATAGAGTACCTGTTATAGTCGAAAGTATTTAATGCTAGTTAAATCGTTTAAGGTCGCCTTTTCTAGTTTAGAAATGGCACAGCGTAGCATTTTGTCTATGTTGCAAAAGACAAACCATGATAAAAACCGGACTGGCAACCCGGTTCAGTCAGATGGCGGACTGACTAAAAGTGTAGAACAAAACCGGACTGGCAACCCGGTTCAGTCAGATGGCAGACTGACTAAAAGTGTAGAAACAAACCGGACTGGCAACCCGGATCAGTCAGATGGCGGACTGACTAAAAATGTGGAACTACACCAGACTGGCAACCCGGTTCAGTCTAAAAAAGCGATCAGTGGGGCATTCGCTAAAAATGCATTTTTGCTTATGCGTTCAGGCAATGATAAAATTGACAAAGAAAATGAGCATATCTCTGTTTCTAAAAAGAGAAAGATGAACAATAGCAGTTCCATTGAACAAACTGCTAAGAAACAAAAGATGGACGATAGCTTATCGGCAGGAAAGCATTTCCAAAAAACATGGCTCAATGAGTTTACATGGCTTGTGTATGAAAACGAGGCAATGTTTTGTTCATTATGTATTACACATAAGAACAAATCAAAGTTTTCACAATCCGGCTCCAATAATTTTCGTATTTCGACTTTGCGAGAGCACGAAAACAGTAGTGGGCATGTAAAATCTCTAAAAATGCAGTCTGAGATAAATGCAAAAAAGGTTCCGTCCGTGAAGGCAACTTTTCCAAGAGGACGGATAGAATTGAAAACGCCGTCTGTTGCCTCATCAGAACAGCATACACTGTCTCTAAAAAGCACTTAGCGGTGCAAGCCTATCAGGATCTCTGTGCGCTTCAGCTCTGTAATGGTACGCATTTGACCAGAAAATTATACCAAGATACAAATGCATGCACTGAGTTCATAAAAATCATTTCTGATTTCTTGGAATCAAATCTGCTGGAAAAACTCAGACAAAGTCCCGCCCTTGGTGTAATGATAGATGAATCCACAGATCTGAGCGTGGAGAAGCACCTGATAGTCTATGTTTCATATCTAGAAGACGGGCATTTGCGGACAAGCTTCCTGACGTTGCTTAAGCTTGTTTCTGCTGATTCAAATACCGTCTATAGTAAGTTAATCGGATTTCTAAAGTCTTGCAAAATAGACACTGAAAAGATATTTGGATTCAGTTCAGATGGTGCTGCTGTTATGATGGGCAAAGATAATGGTGTAGTCAAGAAATTTAAGACCGATAACCCATATTTGCTCGAAATGCACTGTATAGCTCACCGACTCGCACTGTCTAGCTTAGATGCTGCCAAACAAGTTGGAGAAGTGAAATACTATGAGAGTATGTTGCAATCATTGCACTCGTATTTCAGCAAATCAAGCAAACGCATTGAACATTTGCGAATGTGGCAGGAGGTTTTGAATGAAGATCAAGTAAAGTTGTTAGCTGTTCACCAAATTCGATGGCTATCAGTCGCAAACTGCGTATCTAATGTGCGCAGAAGTCTGCCATCACTCCTAAAAACTCTGGAGAGTGACAGCAAAGATGACATCATGGCATCAGCTTTATTTCATGCCACATCCTCCTACAAATTTCTATTTATGACGCATTTTTTCAGTGATATTATGGCCGACATCGCTATCGTCTCAAGAACGTTTCAGAATCGTGATATAAACTATGTTACGATTCAAACAACTCTCTCTGCCATATGCGATTCTATTGAGCAGCAGTATTTGGTTGAAGATGCGCAATATGGCAACTACTTGCGTGATTTTCTTGACCGGTATGAGCATGCTGATGAATTCTGCGGCATAGAAATTAAGCGCTCACACAGGGATGCTGCGCTTTCAACAGCAGTGTCAAAATTCGCAGGCATACTGAAAGAAAGTTTGCTTGCTCGATTTCCAAAACTTGAGCTATGGGAAGCTATGTCAATCTTTTCCCCTGAGACGTTTCCCGAGTCAGCAAAAGAAAAGGCCCATTTTGGTAAGGCTAAATTAGCCATGCTTGCTGACCATTTCGGTGAGAAAAAGGAGGGCAAGTCAACCCCAATTAATGCAGAAGAGGCAAAGCGGGAATGGGGTCTCTTCAAGAACTTCTTGTTCTCTTTGTCAAAATCGCAGCCAGAACGAAACATAGACAGTCTCACTCAAAGGATAGTAACGTCCAGGGATCTGATTGAACAGTTCCCAAACATGGTGAAGCTGATGGCGATAAGTAGAGTATTGCCTGCGAGTTCTGTGGAATGTGAGCGAGGTTTTTCAAAGCAAAACCTCATTAAAACACGGCTAAGATGTAGTTTGAATATCGAAAATCTTGATCATCACATGCGCATTTCGATCAACGGCCCAAAACTGCAAGCATTTGACCCATTGCCAATATATCGTATCTGGCGAGAGATGAAGGATCGGCAGATCTTTACCAAAACAGAGAAAAAGGAAAAGTTGGTGGAAAAGTAAAAGGTGCTTTTTTCTCTTTGTCTCTTTTATTTTGTTTCGAACCTGTCTGTGTGCTACGCTGAACCAAAGCTGGAAAAACATTCCTGCTGCGTCAGAAATTTTATAGCGACTGACGACAGCAGAATACCCTTTTATACGCTGGTATAAATTAGGCATCTGCTTCGTCAAAAGATCTCATAGCGACTGACAGCAGCTTGCTCTTTAAAATGAAAAAAAAAAAATCTTGGTCAGAGTGTCCATAGCGAGTAATGGCAGAACAATCTTTTATGTGCTGGAAAATAGGTTTAGTGTCCATAGCGACTGATGTGCTAAATACTTAATGTGCTGATATGTAAATAGTTTGCTTTTGAATAAATAAATGATTAAACTAATAAAAAAAAAAAAAAAAAAAAAAAAATACCCCTTGCCGAAGTCGGATGTGCTGGGCCTCGACGTGGCGCAGGGGCGAAACACTACTATTTTAAGTCTTTAATGAGCCTGCACACGACAAAACCTACAATAAAACTGGTGCGCCCAGCAGTTACTCAAATCCACCTGCGCACATGCGCACCCATCCTCAATGACTCTTTTTATATATCATAGGTAGATGCGACCAGCGAAGAGTCTGATCAGTTTGCGCTAATGCCTTCTGTAGGTTTTGTTATGCGCTGGCTCATAAATGTAGTGGCCAACGCAGCACAACGCGAATATAGCTTTTGATCGCCGATTGTTTCCCTTTAGTACTCTTCAGTAACTGAGTGACCCGGATATTGGGAAAATGAAAGTAGATGAAATATGGCGTGTCTGAACGGTGGGAGCAAAATTGCTGTTTATAATCGAGATACCGATGTTAATATTAATTGAACAAGTGTTGAAGCAATATTGGTATGTCAGTCGTTGTGCTAATAACGAACTAGCACCCTGTATTTTGAAACTGAAAAATAATACCGAATGGAAACAAACGACCGTTACGGAAATTACCGAAAATCGGTTCGGCAATTTCCGTTTTTGGGGCGAAAATATGCTGGACCGATTTGGATTCTTCAGTTTCTCGAGCCCTGATCCTCGCCTGTAAGAGTCAGTTGTAATGATCAACATGATCACTGACTCTCTTTCTAAACAACTGTTTAATGATGCAAGGTACCTTACAGTACGGTCTAGGTCCAGTCCGGACACTGTGGTTGTATCTACAAGAGTAAAGAGACCACAAAAGCCCAAGAAGCGGACTCGTGGAAGGTGTGTGATATTAACCCTTCTCCTGCTGAACCCAGATGCTTGTTTGTGTTGAGGTTTTACGGCCCAGTCAACCCAATGAGATCATGTCAAGCGAGGTCAGTTTACCTAACCACAAGTTTACTGGGCAGGCTTAATCCTCCAAGCGGTTAAACAGTATTGTGCACATTCTTTCGCCAGAAACTCACAACTGCCCTTCTTGAATCAGGGGAAGGGAGAGAATTACCGTAGAAAATATAAGCCAGATAAATCCTACCTTTGCAAACAGTGTAGATCCAGATCAGTTGGCTTCTGAAGAAGCCAATTGATCTGGATCAGCACTGTTTGCCATTAAGTATGTGAATTTATAGCATTAATCCAGATCAAGCAATCTGATTGGCTGAAAATTAAAAAGAGGCGTGGCATTTTAATTTATTCAGCAGGACAAGGGTTAAAGAAAGGTGGCCCCTGAGAATAACAGCAGATAATCATGGTAATGTCTATGTGTGTAACTACAGGACATGAGAGATAGTGTTTGGTCAGGAGATATGGAGGAGAGATGTTGGACAATTCCTGGACAGTTTGACTTTATCCCTGTAGCTATTCTACTGGACGTAAACAATAAATTGTAACAAAGTGGATCTCTGACTGGATTTATCATTATAAAATACCAAGGTCAGATTCATTGTGGTTAGAAAATAATAATATATTTACCCTTGTCCTGCTGAACCCAGATGCTTGTTTGTGTTGAGGTTTTACGGCCCAGTCAACCCAATGAGATCATGTCGAGCGAGGTCAGTTTACCTAACCACGTTTACTGGGCAGGCTTAGTCCTCCAAGCGGTTAAACAGTATTGGGAAGGGAGAGAATTACCATAGAAAATATAAGCCAGATAAATCCTACCTCTGCAAACAGTGTAGATCCTGATCAGCTGGCTTCTCAAGAAGCAAATTGATCTGGATCAGCACTGTTTGCCATTAAGTATGTGAATTTATAGCAATAATCCAGATCAAGTAATCTGATTGGCTGAAAATTAAAAAGAGGCGTGGCATTTTAATTTATTCAGCAGGACAAGGGTTAAAGAAAGGCAGCCCCTGAGGATGACAGCAGATAATCATGGTAATGTCTATGTGTGTTACTACAGGACATGAGAGATAGTGTTTGGTCAAGAGATATGGAGGAGAGATGTTGGACAATTCCTGGACAGTTTGACTTTATCCCTGTAGCTATTCTACTGGACGTAAACAATAAATTGTAACAAAGTGGATCTCTGACTGAATTTATCATTATAAAATACCAAGGTCAGATTCATTGTGGTTAGAAAATAATAATATATTAACCCTTGTCCTGCTGAACCCAGATGCTTGTTTGTGTTGAGGTTTTACGGCCCAGTCAACCCAATGAGATCATGTCGAGCGAGGTCAGTTTACATAACCACGTTTACTAGGCAGGCTTAGTCCTCCAAGCAGTTAAACAGTATTGTGCACATTCTTTCGCCAGAAACTGACAACTGCCCTTCTTGAATCAGGGGAAGGGAGAGAATTACCATAGAAAATATAAGCCAGATAAATCCTACCTTTGCAAACAGTGTAGATCCTGATCAGTTGGCTTCTGAAGAAGCCAATTGATCTGGATCAGCACTGTTTGCCATTAAGTATGTGAATTTATAGCATTAATCCAGATCAAGTAATCTGATTGGCTGAAAATTAAAAAGAGGCGTGGCATTTTAATTTATTCAGCAGGACAAGGGTTAAAGAAAGGTGGCCCCTGAGGATAACAGCAGATAATCATGGTAATGTCTATGTGTGTTACTACAGGACATGAGAGATAGTGTTTGGTCAAGAGATATGGAGGAGAGATATTGGACAAATCCTGGACAGTTTGACTTTATCCCTGTGGCTATTCCACTGGACGTAAACAATAAATTGTAACAAAGTGGATCTTTGACTGGATTTATCATTATATAATACCAAGGTCAGATTCATTGTGGTTAGAAAATAATAATATATTAACCCTTGTCCTGCTGAACCCAGATGCTTGTTTGTGTTGAGGTTTTATGGCCCAGTCAACCTAATGAGATCATGTCAAGCGAGGTCAGTTTACCTAACCACAAGTTTACTGGGCAGGCTTAGTCCTCCAAGCGGTTAAACAGTATTGTGCACATTCTTTCGCGGTTAAACAGTATTGTGCACATTCTTTCGCCAGAAACTGACAACTGCCCTTCTTGAATCAGGGGAAGGGAGAGAATTACCATAGAAAATATAAGCCAGATAAATCCTACCTTTGCAAACAGTGTAGATCCAGATCAGCTGGCTTCTGAAGAAGCCAATTGATCTGGATCAGCACTGTTTGCCATTAAGTGTGTGAATTTATAGCAATAATCCAGATCAAGTAATCTGATTGGCTGAAAATTAAAAAGAGGCGTGGCATTTTAATTTATTCAGCAGGACAAGGGTTAAAGAAAGGTGGCCCCAGAGGATGACAGCAGATAATCATGGTAATGTCTATGTGTGTTACTACAGGACATGAGAGATAGTGTTTGGTCAGGAGATATGGAGGAGAGATGTTGGACAAATCCTGGACAGTTTGACTTTATCCCTGTAGCTATTCTACTGGATGTAAACAATAAATTGTAACAAAGTGGATCTCTGACTGGATTTACCATTACAAAATACCAAGGTCAGATTCACTGTGGTTAGAAAATATGGAGGAAACATGTCTGACAACTCACAAAGAACTAGAGTTTGACCCTGGGACAATGGTTTATTGTACCAGATGTCAACAAATTCTTCTAACACCTCATCGATACATCACGTTTATACAGTGTCCCATCAACGTTGATGTAATGTCATGACATTACATCGACGTTGATTCAACATTGTATAAATTATAAAGATCATGTGTCTACTGGGAGGGTATAACTGAGACTGTCTATCACTACAAAATGTTTGTTTTCCGAGAAATAAAGATGCTAGACAATTCACATGAAATGCCAAGCATTTCTCTACAAAATACAACAAGAGCTCCGCCAAGCGGGGCATTTATATGCCTGTGGCAAGTAATAAGATGTAGCACATAAACTGGCTCCTGTATAATTCAGAGCTCCGGATATAACTGTAAGTGGAATTACAAAAAAAAAAAAAATTAAAAAAATTTCATTTGGGCATAGCTCTGCTTATATTTGGTGAACTGTAACCTAAGGGCCCAAGCTGTCCCAGAAATTAAGGGAGAAGTGACTTCTCCCTCCTGGGAAAATAGGGAGAAGTTTGCTGCATCTAGGGAGAAGTGCTTTCTGACGGAGGACACGCCACAGAAGCAGGTCTGTATTTGTTTGTGTTGAGGTTTTACGGCCCAGTCAACCCAATGGGGTCATGTCGAGCGCGGTCAGTTTACCTAACCACACGTTTACTGGGCAGGCTTAGTCCTCTAAGCGGTTAACCAGTATTGTGCACATTCTTTCGCCAGAAACTGACAACTGCCCTTCTTGAATCAGCGGAAGGGAGAGAATGACCGTAGAAAATATTTCATGATCAATCTCCACGAAAGAATGTTGCCGACCTCGGCGGGGGTTGAACCCACGACCTCCTGGTCTCCAGTCGGACGGCGCATCCAACTGAGCCACCGAGGCCGGCTGCAGGTCTGTATTATAAGCTCATGAGCCTTTGGCTGATTTGTTTTTCCTGTACTTCAATATTGGCCTAATAATTTACATAATTCCATATATAACGAATATATTCATCAAACATCGGTAAATTCTATACTTACCCCTACTTATTTACAGAAGTTTACACATTTTTAACCAATCGCAAATAACTATTTATTCATTAGAGACTAATACTAATAAGTATGTCAAAAGCCAGCTTATACAGCATAAGCCGAAAAAATCCAAAAAGAATTAAGAAAGTAAGAAAAATACTCCTCAGTCTGGACCATGGGAGTTATCTAAAAACGTGACATCCACTTCGATAACACATCTGCAAGAGCCAGCAAAACTCACAGCAACAATGAAGAAAAGCTACCAGATGGAAGTAATACGCAAAAAACTGTCACGTCTAGATATTCTTTTGACAAGTAATGGCTTAAAACGGAAAAGCATATATCCTGATGGAAACTGTTTTCTAAATGCTGTTTTATTAAGGATTCAAACCCAGGCCAATTCTCCTGTTCTCAATATAAGCTCTTTGAGAACTTTGCTTGTAAATCACTTGAACAGATACAAAGAACATTATATGGGTATTTTGTCATTTCCTGCTGGGGCTAAGCAGTTTGAGAAAGAGGGGAGATACATTGAGCATCTAAATGATTTAAGACAAAATGGACTCTGGAATTCAGACGGCTGACTGCATGCCTCTTGCAATAATCCCAGTCAGCATTCTACGTAAATCTATATCGGGCCGTCATCGGCCCGTCAGGGTAGCTGACGGGCTGATGACCCCCCGATGTAGATTTACATAGAATGCTAGCTGGGATATTGCTAACATTTTCAAGCAAAATGTTCAAGTTTATCCAGCAGGATAGAAAACCTAGTATATGACATTAAGCCAGACTTATTTCTGGCTCAATCTCAGGAGACAATTCAACTTGCTCTATTGTTTGTGTTTGTATTTGAGGTTTTATGGCCCAATGGGCTCATGTTGAGTGCGGTCAGTTTACCCACACATTTACTGGGCAGGCTTAGTCCTCTAAGCGGTTAACCAGTAATGTGCACATTCTTTCGCCAGAAACTGACAATTGTCCTTCTTGAATCAGCGGAGGGGAAAGAATGACCGTAGAAAATATTTCATGATCAAACTCCACGAAAGAATGTTGCCGACCCAGCGGGGGGTTGAACCCGCCACCTCCTGATTACCAGTCGGATTACTAGTCGGACACGCATCCAATTGAGCCACTGAGGCCGGCTTGCTCTATTGTCAGTATCTGGTAATAAGCATTATGACGGATTAGTTCCATTTGATAAAGACATCTCAGGTGACCCTGTGACAAATATTAATCATTCAAATTACGATCAGACAGAACCTGTACCACTGACCTCAGAAATGGCAAACAATATTTCCCATGAAAGGGCAACCCAGTTGAAGACGTAGGACCATCACATTGTGATCCAAGTTCAGAAATTCCTTCCCCAGCTGTTACACCTAGGAAACGTGCTGATTATAGAAGTCCTGTTAAAAAGCAGCTGAGCAGAAACAGAGACACCCAGACAAGTGGTTGTGAAACAAATGAAAATACTATAGAAATCATGGATTGGAATATACAGAACGGACAGAAAAACAGTCAAGGAATAAATCAATGAAGTATATGAATTATGGAAAGTGCCTTTTCTAATGCTCTCAGAAGCTATCAGAAGATGCAGTTTTTTCCTAGGCATTTTAGATATTGGGGAAAAAACTGTTGAGTTTTGTTTTAAAACAGAAAAAGCATGGTGCATTTGTTGGGAAAGAGAGACGGGGAAAAAACCATCAGCAAATAAAACGCCATTCTCTGATAAACACTTTATACATGAACACATAAAATTATTCCCTACTGTCTCTTCTCATTGTACCAGGATACCAGGATAAAGACACACAAAGAAAATATCTAGATGAAAAGCTGTCAACAAATTAAATTTATGACCTATATCAGGAAAAATGTGAACAGGTAAAACTAGAGCTGGTGTTTGTAAAACACTATGCCCCCAACTGCCTGACTCTAAAACTGTTTGACTCCAACACTGCTTAGCCATGACGGTAACAACAGTACAAATATATGATTTCAATGTTATTTTATCAAAGGGAAATAACTCTAAAATAGGAGATGATTGGGATAAGAAAAAAATACGGATCACCTATTTTTTCATGAGGAATCAAAACATGAAATTTCAGAACATTAGCATACATGGTTCTAAACTTATGCTATACACAATAAAGCAACGACATTAAATGGCCCGAAATTGCGAAGGGCCATAACTCCAACATTTCATTTAATTGGTTCAAAATTTATTCAGGTGATCTCCTCCTCAATCCCAATCAGTATACCAAATATCATGGCTCTAGCTTAAATACTTTTTGAGATATCTTGCTGAAAAAGTCAAAATGCCTAGAACTACAAAGGGCCATAACTACATCAATTTTTCATGGAATTCCCTAAAAAACAAACCAGGTAATCTCCACATCATCCCCAATCAGCATATAATATTTCAAGACCCTAGCTTAAGTGCTTTTCGAGAAATCTTGCTGACAAGGTCAAAATGAGCAGAACTGCAAAGGACCGTAATTTTATCAATATTTTCATGGAATTCTCTCAAAATATAATCGGGTAATGTACACATCATTCCCACTCACTGTATCGAATTTCAAGAACCCAGCTTAAATACTTTTCAAGATATCTTGCTCATAAGATTTAATTCTGATTTTTTTCAAAGGGGCATAACTTTAAATAAACATGCTAGACAAGAAACAAAATACGGGTCGGCTATTTTTTTATTGGGAACCCAAATATAAAATTTCAAAACCCTAGCGTGCAGGGTTCTTAAGATATGGCATGCACAAAAAAAGCTTGATGAACGGACAAACAGTCGGATGGACAAATGAAGGCAAAATAATATGCCCCATCAATTTCATTCGAAACTGGGGACATAATCAGGTCATCTACTCATCGCTACCAATCTATTCATCAAGTTTCAAGGCTCCAGCTTCAATAGTTTTTGAGATATTTTGTTCACAAGGGAAACATGCCCAAATTTACAAAGGGCCATTACTTATGAAATATTTTTCAGAATTTACAAAAAAATTAATCAGGTCATCTACTCATCATTACCAATCAATTCACCAAGTTTCAAGTCTCTAGCTCTAATAGTTTTTGAGATATTTTGCTGACAAGATAAAAATGCCCAAAATAACAAAGGGGCATAACTCAAGAAGTATATTTCAAAATTTCTTCAAAAGTTAATCAGGTTGTCTACTCATCACTACCAGTCTATTCATCAAGTGTCAAGGCTCTAGTTCCAACAGTTTTTGAGATATTTTGCTGACAAGGTAAAATTGCCCAAAATTACAAAGGGCCATAACTCATGAAGTATTTTTCAGAATTTCTTCAAAAATTAATCAGGTCATCTACTCATCACTACAAATCCATTTACTAAGTTTCAAGGCTCTAGCTCTAACAGTTTTTGAGATATTTTGCTGACAAGATAAAAATGCCTAAAATTACAAAGGGGCATAACTCAAGAAGTATATTTCAAAATTTCTTCAAAGTTTATCAGGTTGTCTGCTCATCACTACCAGTCTATTCATCAAGTTTCAAGGCTCTAGCTTCAATAGTTTTTGAGATATTTTGCTGACAAGTTAAAAATGCCCTAAATTACAAAGGGCCGTAACTCATGAAGTGTTTTTCAGAATTTCTTCAAAAGTTAATCAGGTCATCTACACATCACTACAAATCCATTTACTAAGTTTCAAGGCTCAAGCTTTAACAGTTTTTGAGATATTTTGCTGACAAGGTAAAAATGCCCAAAATTACAAAGGGCCATAACTCAAAAGGCATTTTTCAAAATTTCTTCAAAAGTTAATCAGGTTGTCTACTCATCACTACCAGTCTATTCATTAAGTTTCAAGGCTCTAGCTCCAACGGTTTTTGAGATATTTTGCTGACAAGATAAAAATGCCCAAAATATTACAAAGGGTCATAACTCATGAAGTATTTTTCAGAATTTCTTCAAAAGTTAATCAGGTCATCTACTCATCACTACAAATCCATTTACTAAGTTTCAAGGCTCTAGCTCTAACAGTTTTTGAGATATTTTGCTGACAAGGTAAAATTGCCCAAAATTACAAAGGGCCATAACTCAAGAAGTATTTTTCAAAATTTCTTCAAAAGTTAATCAGGTTGTCTACTCATCACTACCAGTCTATTCATCAAGTTTCAAGGCTCTAGCTTTAATAGTTTTTGAGATATTTTGCTGACAAGATTGCATCCATATTTTTTCAAAGGGCCATAACTCAGAAAAGGGGCATAATCCTGTCATGAAAAAAATATGTGTCAGCTATTTTTTCATGAGGAATCCATATATGAAATTTCAAAACAGTAGCATTCACGGTTTTAAAGTTATGCTATGCATCAAAAAGTGTGACGAACCGACGGATGGACGGACGGACGGACGAACAACCCAAAAGCAATATGCCCCTCCAACTTCTTTGAAGTTGGGGGCATAAAGAAGGTGGAAATCAAAATACACATATCGGAAGATATTCTGTAACGAATTCAATCTCTCTTTTCACAAACCAAAAAAAGACAAATGTGCTCAATGTGTTGTATAAATGAAGCAAAATAGGGCGGCGAGGTGTGGGGGGAGCTTGAATGAAAATTCCGAGAGCATGGGATATGAAAGAACAATCAAGAGAAGCCAAATGATTAGACAAAGAAAGAGCTGTGAAGGAAAAAATTGTGGTAGCATGTACCTTTGACTTACAAGCAGTGTTACCTACTCCCTGTTCCAAGGTTGGAGATGTGTATTATAAATGGAGCTTATCGACTTACAATTTGTTGGTTTACAATATGGGTGATCATTCTGGTACCAGTTATATGTGGGATGACACTGAAGGTGGTCAAGGTTCAAATGAAATTGGAACATGTTTATTGTTGTATGTAACAACAAAGTCACATAAAGTAAAGGAAATAACATTTTATTCAGACACATGTTCGGGTAAGAACAGAAACCAGTTGGTAGCTTCTGCCTTATTACATGCTGCAGGAGAAAATTAATCATAAGTTTTTCAAAAGGGGACATTCAGAGATGGAAAGTGATTCTATTCATTCTGCAGTTGATTATGCAAAGAAAAATATGAAAATTTATTTACCTGATCAGTGGGACACAATTGTATCAATGGCAAGGAAGAGAAACCCTTACATTGTTATACCTTTGAAATATAGTGACTTCTATGACTTGAAGGATTTGAAAAAGGAAACATGTAAAAATATGAAAAATGCACAGAATGGCAGTAAAGTAAACTGGATGAAAGTAAAATGGATACAGTTCTTAAAATCAAGTCCAGGCAGTATTTTTATCAACCACACATTTGAAATAATTAACTTTATGAAGATCAAAATTAGAAACACATCAACATGCTGGCGACCAGGGAAGAGTTTTAGACTTAAGACCCTGTGTATCAAAAAAATACCATACATACAAATAAGTGCTAATTTATATTTAGATATATTTATATATAATCAGCACTGATTAATGTATCGCGGGATGGGTGTATATTGGTGGTATTTTACCTGTTAGTATATGCCTGTGTACTGTACGCGTAATAGAACTTACAGTGGCTTGGCAAAACTCTAAACCAGTATCATGCAAAATGCATGCGTTTCTCCAAAATGCAATTAGTTTCGCATTGCTGTACAGCTGTTTTGTATGAACCAAAAGCCAAGCTTTATATATATAAAAATTCAGCCGTATATCTTCCCAATTGTTGGGTTACGTTTTTCTGCAAGGTACAGGACCCAACTATTTATCTACAAATGCGTAAAAGCAAAAAGGGGCTATATTTATATTTCCTTATTTGAGCATCATATATAATGGGATTTTGACAAAGACATGTTAACACAGTAAAAATCATATAACTTTCCCACTTTACTCATAAAAAGTTCCATCAAAACTTTATATTCTGATTTATAACAACCATTGCAAACTTCAAATGTGATTTTCTCAAAACTTTAAAGTATGTAGACTGCCCCTTTTTGCTATAAACCCTCGATTTATGTGAAATTATCTTGAAATCAGGCAATTGGCCTAGGAGTAGATGTCGTTCAAAGGTTTTTCCATTTTAAGCTCTGGTGGACATTTTGTTCAGTGGAACGATTTTAGCAAAGGCGCTTAAGAGAAATTTTTTTTTTTGATATTTTTCTTTGAAAATGGGCCATTGTCGAAGGAGGAGATGTCGTTTAGTTTTTCTATTTTTAGCTCTGGCAGCCATTTTGCTCATGGTAAAGTGTCATATGAATAACATTTCTGTGGAATTATCTTGAAATCAGGCCATTGGCCTAAGCGGAGATGTTATTTAAAAGTTTTTCTATTTTTAGCTTTGGTGGCTATTTTGTTCAGCTTAGCAGAACGATTTTAGCAATTTTGGTAAAGGGTCATAATTATGAGGAACATTTCTACAGAGTTATTTTGAAATTGGTACATTTACCTAGGAGGAGATGTCATTTAAGGGATTTTCTGTTTTTAGCTCTGGCAGCTATTTTGTTCAGCTAAGTGGAACCATTTTAGCAATTTTGGTAAAGGGTCACATGAGTAATATTTCTGTGAAATTATTTTGAAATCAGGCCATTTGCCTAAGCTGAGATTTCGATTAAAGGTTATTTTCTATTTTCAGCTCTGGTGGCCATTTTATTCAGCCTAGTAGAATGATTTTAGCAATTTTGGTAAAGGGTCATATGTTTGTGTTGCAGTTTTATGGCCCAGTCAACCCAATGGGGTCATGTCAAGCGTGGTCAGTTTACCTGACCACACATTTATTGAGCAGGCTTAGTCCTTTAAGCGGTTAACCAGTACTGTGCACATTCTTTCGCCAGAAACTGACAACTGCCCTTCTTGAATCAGCGGAAGGAAGAGAATGACCGTAGAAAATATTTCATGATTAATCTCTATGAAAGAATGTTGCCGACCTCAGCGGGGGTCAAACCCGCAACCTCCTGGTTTCCAGTCACAGGCACATCTGACTGAGCTACCAAGGCTGGCAAAGGGTCATAAATTATGAGGTACATTTCTATGAAATTATTTTGAAATTGGGACATTTGCCTAGGAGGAGTTGTCGTTTATTTTTTTTCTATTTTCAGCAGACCAGAATCGTATCAGCAATTTTGGTACAGGGGCATAAGAGGAATATTTCTGTGAAATTATTCTGAAATCAGGCCATTGGCCTGCGAGGAGTCACTGTATAAATATTTTCCTATTTTTAGTTCTGGTGGCCATTTTTTTCAGCAAAGCAAAACCATTTATGCAGTTTTGGTAGGGATTACCCAAGGAACATTCCTGTGAAATTATTTCAAAATCCATTCACCGGTTAATTGATTGTGTTGGGGTTTAACAACACGTTAACCCTTGGAGGTCACTTTGTGTCATCTCCCTGAGAAAGAGAGTTTGTTTGTGTTGAGGTTTTACGGCCCAGTCAACCCAATGGGGTTATGTTGAGTGCGGTCAGTTTACCTAACCACACATTTACTGGGCAGGCTTAGTCCTCTAAGCGGTTAACCAGTATTGTGCACATTCTTTCGCCAGAAACTGACAACTGCCCTTCTTGAATCAGCGGAAGGGAGAGAATGACCATAGAAAATATTTCATAATCAATCTCCACGAAAGAATGTTGCCAACATCGGCGGGGTTTGAACCCGTGACCTCCTGGTCTCCAGTCGGACGGTGCATCCAACTGAGCCACCGAGGCTGGCCAGAGAAAAAAGATAGAAGTAGAGGAGATGAAAGAGAGGAACAGAAGAAAGAGGAACAGGAATGAAAATGAAGAAACAGAATAAATAAAATCATTTCCCCTCTACCCTTACTTGCTACAAGGATAGCAGGCCTTGCCCAAATGGAAGCCAATATCAGTTGGACACCCCGGTGATGTAAGATACCCGACACCTTTGCCACACCCGACCAGACCCATCACCGGTTAAGGAGGAGATGTCATTTAAAGGTTTTTCTTTTTTAGCTCTCGTGGCCATTTTGTTCAATGGAGGAGAACCCTTTAGGCAATTTTGGTAGAGGGTCACCCAAGTAACATTCCTGTGAAATTATTTCAAAATCCATTCACTGGTTTAGGAGATGTCATTTAAAGGTTTTTCTAAATTAATAAGCTCTGGCAGCCATTTTGTTTTACGGAACGGACCCTTTGGGCAATTCTGGTAGAAGGTCACCCAAGGAACATTCCTGTGAAATTATTTAAAAATCCATTCACCAGTTTAGGAAGAGATGTCATCTGAATGTTTTCCCATTTTTAGCTCTGGCAGCTATTTTGTTTAGCGGAGCAGAACCATTCGCACAATTTTGGTAGAAGGTTACCCAAGAAACATTCCTGTGAAATTATTTCAATTGCATTCACCTTTAAGGAAGAGATGTTGTTTAAAGGTTTTTCTATTTTTAGCCCCGGTGGTCATTTTGTTTAGTGGAGCAGAACCATTTGGGCAATTTTGGTAGAAGGTCACCCAAGGAACATTCCCTGTGACATTATTTGTTTGTGTTGAAGTTTTATGGCCCAGTCAACCCAATGGGGTCATGTCAAGCGCAGTCAGTTTACCTAACCACACGTTTACTGGGCAGGCTTAGTCCTCTAAGTGGTTAACCAGTATTGTGCACATTCTTTCGCCAGAAACTGACAACTGCCCTTCTTGAATCAGCGGAAGGGAGAGAATGACCGTAGAAAATATTTCACGATCAATCACCACGAAAGAATGTTGCTGACCTCGGCGGGGGTTGAACCCGCAACCTCCTGGTCTCCAGTCGGACTGCGCATCCAACTGAGCCACCGAGGACAGTGTGACATTATTTCAAAATCCATTCACCAGTTTAGAAGAAGATGCCATTTAAGTAAATTGTTGACAGATGCACGATGCACAACAGACATTGAGTGTTCACAAAAGCTCACCTTAAGCCTTCGGCTCAAGTGAGCTAAAAATATTTCAAAATATCATATGCTGAAAATTTACCCAGAGTGCTAAGCATTAAGGTCTCTAATTATTACCAAACAACTCCTAACAGTTCAATTGAGTACTTACACAGGCTGGTCCGAGTCTTGGCTTGGTGCACATGCCAAATAAACTAGCTGCCCATTTAAGGGACACGGGCAAGCATTGCAGACCCAGATCAGAATGCAGTGTCTGATCAGTGTCTGCACTGTCTGATCAGAATCTGCACTGCTTGCTTACAGAAATTTGTATTCCACCGGACACCCCTAGACTTGGAAACTGACTGGCCTAATTTATAAGGATGGACATCCTATGGTCAACAATGTGTAAAGGCAGTCTGATCAGGGCCATCAATGTTTTCAGTTCTATTAAATACATATAAAATGAAGGAGTATCCGCAAAGTAACAGCTTTCATGTAAAATTTATATAACAGTCTCAACAACTATCTACTCGTGTAAAGAATAATTTTCATTTTCATTGTCAGTTCCATTTTAATCCGATTATGAATAGACGTGTCCAAAGTACACAGATGTCCCTACTCTATGGCCTTTGCCCTTTGGCCTCATCCCACAACCCAACCCCTAGCATGATCCAGTTTCCAAACCCTAGTCTCTGTATAAACTATTTCATCTGTGATCATTATACCCGATTTCTAACTTTCTAGGGCAAGTAATGGTACCAGACTTATGATTCTATTGCCATTTTGCTTGAGTTCAATATGACCTGTTATACATTTTGACCTCTAGCCCCACCCAGGGGCAAGCCCCTAGGGGCAACTCTACAATGAAATCTAAGGTCTTGGTCTTCGTAAAATTCATATCAAATTTCAACTTTGTAGTAAACTTGAATGTAAACTGTAACATTTGTTAGACTCTGGTTACGAAGGTGATATATGCATGTATGGACGTGACATCACAGCAAAATGCTATATGCCCCAAGGCAGGAGTAGGCATAAAAATGTTGTGCAGCCGACAAAGAAGAAGTTCTACTGCAAATACAGCACAGATTCGGGTAATACACAGACTAATAACAATAAATATTGTGGCAGGCTTTAAAACTCTCAGCAAGGCCAGCAGCATGGTGAAATAGTGGGTTTTAATGAGCCTGGAGAAACAGCTGTTTAACAATAAACCGTTGATCTCTTTGACCAATGAAATCAAAGTTTCCCAAAAGACCAGGGCCCAGTTGTTCAAAGCTAACAATGTTGTTACCGGTAGTTAATGATTCGTTAAAATTTACATCGAGTGATATGCAAATATGCTGAAAGATTTTGCTGAAAAAATGTGAGTAGCTTTTGCAGTGCAAAAGCTACTCACATTTTTTGAGCAAAAAATATCAGAATATTGTATATTGAATCCGCTAAAACATTGAAATGACCCTTAACGAGCTTGTTAAGCTAACGATGCTTTGAACAACTGGGCCCTGTAATACAAAGCTTATTGAGGAAGTTGGAAGCTTTGTGTGATGAGCTCTTCAGAAGCCAGCTGATCTGGATCTACTCTGTTTGCTAAGACAGGGCATGACATGATTAGCAAGAGAAGGGTTAAAGTATTTATGTATATAACAATTCATTAAACAAAACAGGTATTTCAGGTAATGTTGAAATATAGGAAATGGTTCTAAATGGTACAAATGAAGTATACATGAGGCATTGGCCATTCCAAGGTTTTTCATAGTATGAACATTTCCCTAAACTAAACTTACATAAAGTATGTATTGTACATTCATGCATGCACATAAGGGGATTTATTTTAGGCCAAAATATCCATGTATACTACATTCCTCTGTATTCTTTCTTTACATAAGGCCAAGACTAAATATATATGTGGTTCCTATTACATGAAAATATTTTTTGGGTAAATAGGGAAATTATTTTATTTTTTCAAAACATTTTACATTTAGAAACAGGGCAAAATCCTTAAAAAAAAACTAGGAATGTGTCCAAGGAACATAGAAAAACTTAAAGCAAATTGCTAATGCCTGAAAAACTTTTAACGCAAATTGCTAATACTCAGATATGGTCAGAGACGGGACAGACAGACAAGGGTAACACTATATGCCCTTTCCACCATTCTTTGAATGGTGGGGAATAATAAAAATGTGAAATAATAATACCCCACCACTACTGTATCCTGGGCAGATAACTCTGACAAAATTTGCCAAACAGCATTCACAAAGCAGATCTCTAAAATATTAATGCACATAGTTTGGTGAAAATACATTGATAATTACTTAAGTTAACATCCGAAAACTAAAATCAGGACGTCATGGGCAGATAACCCTATCAAAAATTGATGAAATTTTCCCATTAGCAATTCCAAGTCAGATCTCCACAATATCAATGCACAAATCAAGTTTGGTGAAAATTCATTCCTTTTTACTCGTTATCATCCTGAAACACAAATATGGACCTGCCGCAGACAGATTTTGACGAAAATTTATGAAATTTTCCCATAAGCAATCCAAAAGCAGATCTCCCTTATATGAATTCATATACCAAGTTAGGTGAAAATGAATTGAAATTTACTCAAGTATAAAAAAACACACAAAAAAAAACAAACAAAAAACTAGACAATTTTTACTGATTTTACGTCAAAATGCAAAAAATATTTTGGATAAAAGGAAAAAATAGGGTAGAATGGGCAACCGGAACCACATAATATGTTTTATTTTGGCCTAAATAACTTCTAAAAAAAAATCATTTCTTTGTAACAGATGATAAAGATAGATACATGTAAATTATGAATGTCTTCACTTGTGTGTGTACAAACAAAAACATCTTCTAATACAAGGTTTGAAGGGTGATCAATAAATTTGAGAATTTTTCAGATAATAGGTTGAATATACAACGAATATCAAAATATACAGTGGAAGCCAACCTCTTTATAACACTATTGTTGGGGTCCATACATAAACCGTGTTAGTTAAACAACCATGTTATATCCAATCAAAAATGAATAGATTATATTGAAAAATGACCATTTATGGTCATTTTTCAATATAATCTTTACATTTTTGGGATCCATCTTTGAACCGTGTTATATCTAAAACCGTGCTATATCGAACCGTGTTATAAAGCAGTTGAAGTGTATAATGCTGCTTCAGCCTTTAAATAATAACATTCCTGGTACTTTATGAAAACATGCCTATTCAAATGTATAGAAAATTTCACACCCAAAAAAACTGAAAATTTTCAGATAAAAAGAACAACTGATGTTTCTCATATTTCTGCTCAAATCATAGATCAGTGAGGCGGTTCTAACGAGTACCCACAATCTATGTTTTTAAGTAGAAATAAGAAAAATAATGTATACCCCTGTAAACCCCAGTCTTACTGTATAAAAGTGGGATTTAAGGGGGTCAAAATTATATAGGCGTGTTTTTGTGATATAAATTTATGACGTCACCTCCAGCAGGGGACATCATGTAAGATATACAATGATATATAATGGCGTCACCATTTTGATACGGCTTTCTTTTATAATTCTTTACTATTGATTCAATTGTGTTCTACAGAATGGATTATTTATGTGTCCTTATCTTCCATTATTTTAAATCAGCAATCGGTTTTTGAATGAATGCAAAAAACATCATCCATTTTTCTGAAATTGAAATTGCGACAGATATTCCTCAGTTATATACGTAATTATATTTTGATACACATAGAAAGATCTGTTACTGCTGATTACATTAATAAGTATTCTTCTGTTACTGCTGATTACATTAATCAGTATTCTTTGAAGAGTTTACCTTGTCCTGGGTCAGCACTGTGTCTGTTCATCATCATCAAGGGATCGTAATGACGCTTTCCGCCCGATTTCACTAGCTTCTGCAATTACACAATGATAGGGGTCATGACAATAGATTATTTTCCAGGTACACAGCAATCTCTTTATAAGATGGTAATTATAAGATGGTTCCTGATATAAGATGGTTTAAAGATGGACCCAAAAGTGTTGTACCCAAATAAAAATGTATAGATTATATAGAAAAATTGACCGTTTATGGTCATTTTTCTATATAATCTATACATTTTTGTTTGGATGCAGCACCGTTGTTAGCTAACAAGGTTTTTGCATTGGATCCCAGTAATAGAGTTATAAGGGTTTGTGTTGTAGCAATATTAATAATTTTCTAATTTAATCATAAAAACATGTTATATTCTGTAGTCTCATTTAATCCTAGTCCTGATGAACCTGGGTATACCCTGCCTTTGATCTGGATCTGCACTGTTTGTTTAAGTTTTTTTTTTTCTCCACAAAAACAAAACGGTATGTTGTGGGTACTCACTAGAACTGCCATGAGTTCACAAAAGGTAGGTTTTTGTGAAGAAAGTAGAAAAACTTTCACATGAATAATCTGCATCATCTGAAGCAACACAGGCATAATTCAATTGCTGACCTGAATTTAAACATCAGGCAACAACAATTTCAACATATATATATATTTTTTTTTTTTTTTGCTCTGAAAATATACAAATATATGAAGGGCAGGGCAGCAAAGGCCTTGATCAGACTGTGCAGTTGTGCAGTGTGATCCTAGTCTTCATTATCTGCACTTGCCCTGGTATTTTTCACATGGCATGGATCATTTTAGAATGTTCAGACAATAGAACAAGAGGGCCTTGATGGCCCTGTAATGTTTACCTGAATATCATAGACATTAGAGATTGATTGATTGTGTTGGGGTTTAACGACACGTCAACCCTTGAGGGTCATTTTGTGTCGTCTCCCAGAGAAAGGGAGAAAAGAGATAGAAGAGAGAGTAGGAGAGAAGAGAGAGTAGAGGAGATGAAAGAGAGGGACAGGGAAGAAAGAGGAACAGGAATGAAAGTGAAGAAACAGAAGAAATAAAAACATTCCCCCTCTACCCTTACCCACTACAAGGATAGCAGGCCTTGCCCAACTGTAAGCCAATATCAGTTGATGCCCCGGTGATGTAAGATACACAGCACCTTCGCACCACCCGACCACCCCCATAGACATTAGAGAACATGACCTAGAAATGATCAAGACAAACATTCTGACCAAGATTCATGATTACTACATAAACAACTAAGACAATGTAGCATGCCCAATGGACCATGAAATATAGATCAAGGCCAAATATGGATGAATGGACTCGGGAGGTCATCATACAATGTATGCATGTGTCAAGTATTACTGGCTGTAGAACAAAATCAGTGGACCATGAAATGTAAGTCACAGTCAAATATGGATGACTGCATTCAAGAGGCCATGCTAAGATGTATGCAAGTGCCAAGTATCACTGCTGTAGGACCAATAGTTACTGAGAAACTGACCTAAACAGAAAAACTTAACAAAGTCACTGGACCATGAAAAATAGGTCATAAGTGACCCACTTTCAAATTTAACCTAGAATATCAAGATAAACATTTTGAATAAGATGCATGATGATTGCTTCAAAAAGGTGATTTCTAGAGTGTTAATAAAGTTTTCCTTTGATTTGGCTTGGTGACTTAGTTTTTGACGTCAACCTAAGTGAAATCATCTAGACCTAGAAATCATCAAGACAAAAATTTTGTGCAAGATTCATATTTTTTTCTTAAAAAGACATGGCTCCTTGAATGTTAACAAAGTTTTCCTTTGAGTTGGCCTGGTGACCTGTTTTTGACACGAGTGACCCAGTATTGAACTTGACCTAGAAATCATTAAGACAAACATTTTGCCTCTCTTTTCACTGCCGTAACTGGGTATACTCTTACAGAACTAGAGCTGGTGTTTTTAAAACACTATGCCCCCAACACTGCCTGACTTTAACACTGGTTGACTCCAAAACTGCTCGCCCATGACGGTATACGAGATTTCAGAGTTATTTTATTAAAAGGGAAATAACTCTAAAATGGGAGATAATTCAGATAAGAAAAAAAATAAGGGTCACCTATATTTTCATGAGGAATCCATGTTTGTTTGTGTTGAGTTTTACGGCCCAGTCAACCCAATGGGCTCATGTCAAGCGCGGTCAGTTTACCTAACCAACCGTTTACTGGGCAGGCTTAGTCCTCTAAGTGGTTAACCAGTATTGTGCACATTCTTCCGCCAGAAACTGACAACTGCCCTTCTTTAATCAGCAGAAGGGAGAGAATGACCATAGAAAATATTTCATGATCAACCTCCACGAAAGAATGTTGCTGACCTCAGCGGGGGTTGAACACGCGACCTCTTGGTCTCCAGTCGGATGGCGCATCCAACTGAGCCACCGAGGCCGGCATGAGGAATCCATATATGAAATTTCAAAACATTAGCATACATGGTTCTAAACTTATGCTATGCGCATGAATGCAACAAATAGCAAAAACAAAAATTGCAAAGGGCCATAACTCCAACAAAATTTCATTAAACTGGCTGAAAATTTAATCAGATAATCTCCTCCTTAGTTCCAATCAGTATACCAAATATCAAGACTCTAGCTCAAATATTTTTTAGATATCTTGCTAATGAGATTTCCATGTTATTTTATTAAAAGGGCAATAACTCTAAAATGGGAGATAATTCGGACAAGAAAATGAAAAAAAGGGTCACCTATTTTATCAAGAGGGATCCATATATGAAATTTCAAAACATTAGCATACATGGTTCTAAACTTATGCTATGCACATGAAAGAAACAAATGGCCAAAACTTGCAAAGGGCCATAACTCCCAACAAAATTTCATTAAACTGATTGAAAATTTAAACAGGTGATCCCCTCATCAGTACCAATCAGTATACCAAATATCAAGGCGCTAGCTCAAATACTTTTTGAGATATCTTGCTAACTATATTTCAGTGTCATTTTATTACAAGGGCAATAACTCTAAAACGGAAGCTAATTTGGATAAGAAAAAATAAAAACGGGTCACCTATTTTTTCATGAGGAATCCATCTTTGAAATTTCTAAACATTAGCATATATGGTTCTAAACTTATGCTATGCACATGAGAGCAACAAATGGCCAAAAATTGCAAAGGGCCATAGCTCCAACAAAATTTCATTAAATTTGTTGAAAATTTAATCAGGTGATCTCCTCCTCAGTCCCAATCAGTATACCAAATATCAAGACTCTAGCTCAAATACCTTCTGAGATAGCTTGCTAATGAGATTTCAATGGTATTTTATTACAAGGGAAATAACTCTAAAACGGGAGATAATTCAGATAAGAAAAAAAATAGGGGTCACCTATTTTTTCATAAGGAATCCATATATGAATTTTCAAAACATTAGCATACATGGTTCTCAACTGATATTATGCATATGAAAGCAACAAATGGCCAAAATTTGCAAAGGGCCACAACTCCAACAAAATTTCATTAAATTCGTTGAAAATTTAATCAGGTATCTCCTCCTCAGTCCCAATCAGTATATCAAATATTAAGACTCTAGCTCAAACACTTTTTGAGATATCTTGCTAACGAGATTTCAATGTTATTTTATTAAAAGGGCAATAACTCTAAAATGGGAAGAAAAAAAAATAAGGGTAACCTATTTTTTCATGAGGAATCCATATATGAATTTTCAAAACATTAGCATACATGGTTCTAAACTTATGCTATGCACATGAAAGCAACAAGATAAAAAAAAAAACAAAACAAGAGGCCCATGGGCCACGACTCGCTCACCTGAGTGACATAACCACTGCAGATATGCAGATGTTATCCAACATTTTTCCAATCCTATCATTACAACCAATGAAAAGATCATCATTTGAGCAGTTCTTAGTTTTGAAGAAGAATATATGGGCCTGACAGATAATGGAGCAAAATCATTTGAATAAACTATCAATCATATTTCAACAGTAGGATCAATGTGAAATTTGGTGGAAATTGGCTAAGTGGTTTCTGAAGAATCATGATTTCATACATGTAAACAGCACAGTGGCAGGGAAATATAATAAATATAAACAAGATGACGGCCATCTTAGATTTCCAATCAGAACAATTTTTGGTCAAATGTCAATATACCTCCCTTCCCAGATGGCTTATGCAAAGATTCAGCCCCAAGGCATCCTCTGTTCTGGAGAAGAAGATTTTTAAAGGTTTTTACCATATATGGGCATGGCGGCCATCTTGGTCAACGAGCCACGACCATTTTAGCTATCTTACTTCCCCCAACCTAAGGAGGCTCCATATGAAATTTGAGCAAAATTGGCCCAGAGGCTCCAGAGGAGAAGTCGTTTGAAATTCTGCACATTTTTCCCATACAAATGCATAAGGAAGCAAAATTGACCTTACCATAAAAAGGTCAAATGTTAATGTATGACCATTATTATAGCAACTTTGGTAGACCTCCTGTTTCTGAGGATATATGTTAAGGTTCAGCCATAAGGTATCCTCGGTTTTGGAGAACAAGATTTTTAAAAGTTTTTCCCGTACAAATGCATAGGGAAGCAAACGACCTTGCCGTAAAAAGGTCAAATGTCAATATACGACCTTTATTTTAGCAATTTTGGTAGACCTCCCATCCCCGATGACTTATGCAAAGATTCAGCCCCAAGGCATCCTCGGTTCTGGAGAAGAAGATTTTTTAAAGGTTTTTACCATATATGAGCATGGCGGCCATCTTGGTCAATGAACCGCAACCATTTTAGCAATCTTTCATTCCCCGCAACCTAAGGAGGCTCCATATGAAATTTGAGCAAAATTGGCCCAGAGGCTCCAGAGGAGAAGTTGTTTGAAATTCTGAACATTTTTCCTATACAAATGCATAAGGAAGCAAAATTGACCTTACCGTAAAAAGGTCAAATGTCAATGTACGACCATTATTTTAGCAATTTTGGTAGCCCTCCTGTTCCCAAAGATATATGCAGAGATTCAGCCATAAGGCATGCTCAGTTTTGGAGAAGATGATTTTTAAAGGTTTTTCCCATACAAATGCATAGGGAAGCAAACTTGACCTTGCCATAAAAGGTCAAATGTCAACGTACGATAATTCTTTTAGCAATTTTGGTAGACCTCCCGTCCCCAATGATTCCTGAAAAGGTTCAGTCCCAAGGCATTCTCGGTTCTGGAGGAGAAGATTTATAAAGGTTTTTACCATATATGGGCGTGGCGGCCATCTTGGTCAAAGGACCGCAACCATTTTAGCAATTTTTCGTTCCCCCACCCTAAGGAGGCTCTGTATGAAATTTGAGCAAAATTGGCTCATGGGCTTCAGAGGAGAAGTCGTTTGAAAATGTTAACGGACGGACGGACGGACGGACGCACGGACGACGGACGAAAAGTGATCACAATAGCTCATCCTGAGCATATCTCAGGTGAGCTAAAAAAAAAAAAAAAAATAGCCAGAAATTGCAAAGGGCCATAGCTCCAACAAAATTTCATATAACTGGCTGCAAATTTAATCAGGTGATCTCCTCCTCAGTCCCAATCAGTATACCAAATATCAAGGCTCTAGCTCCAAAAGTTTTTGAGATTATCTTGCTAACGAGATTTCAATGTTATTTTATTAAAAGGGCAACAACTCTAAAATGGGAGAAAATTCGGATAAGAAAAAATAGGGGTCACCTATTTTTTTTTCATGAGGAATCCATATATAAAATTTCAAAACATTAGCATACACAGTTCTAAACTTATGCAATGCACATGAAACATGAAAGCAACAAATGGCCAAAAATTGCGAAGGGCCATAACTCCAACAAAATTTCATAAAATTAATTGAAAATTTTATCAGGTGATCTCCTCCTCAGCCCCAATCAGTACACCAAATATCAAGACTCTAGCTCAAATACTTTTTGAGATATCTTGCTAACGAGATTTCAATGTTGTTTTATTTAAAGGGCAATAACTCTAAAATGGGAGATAATTTGGATAATTAAAAATATGGGTCACCTATTTTTTCATTAGGAATCCATATATGAAATTTCAAAACATTAGCATAACTTGTTCTAAAGTTATGCTATGCACCAGAAAGCATGACGAACGAACAAATGCACGAAGGAACGAATGAACAGACAAGCCAGAAGCAATATGCCCCCACAACTTTTTTCAAAGTTGGGGGCATAATAAATACTCCTGCTGAGCGCGAATTCTGTCCTTAACCCATTTATATAAAGAGGACTCTTCTACAATAACTCTTTGAAATGGTTTATTTCCAGGGTGTCTGGGTTAAAGAGTAGTCCCATTTTTGAAAGGTTTAAAATACAAGGGAGGTAATTTTCTATTTGCAAAGTTGCTTTCCTTTGTAAATGATAGCAGTAAAATCTTTCGAGTATAGCTATTCGCCTAAAGGAAAATGCAGTATTCTTAACCCTTGCCTTGCTGAATAAATTAAGATGCCACGCCCACTTCTAATTTCCAGCCAGTCAGACTACTCGATCTGGGTGTTTGATAGAAATTCACATGTTTAATGACAAACAGTGCAGATCCAGATCAGTTGGCTTCTTCAGAAGCCAACTGATCTGGATCTACACTGTTTGTTAAGACAGAGCATGTCGTGTTCAGCAAGAGAAGGATTAAAAGAATCTGTTTCTAAAAAGCAAGCAGATTAATTTTAAGTAAATACACATAAAGTACAACTGTACTCGTGCCACATTATACCCTTTTCATGCTGCCGTATAAAAATAAATAGATGTCCTAAAATTTTGAACAATTTATTCCATACTTTTCTTGTCAATATTTTGCTTTTCGTGCATTTGTATCCTAAAATACTTTGAGGAATAGCCAACACTGTAAACTCTGATCAGACTGCTCCTTCACCAGCAGTCTTATCTGTGTCTACACTGTTTGCATATGCCATTTTAACTGAAATGTGGGTGTACAAAATTTTATGACATTTACCATAACCTAATCTACACAATCACTACACAATCATGATTACTCTATTTACCCTAAGTATTGGGACAGACAGGCCTAAGCAAACAGTGTAGTTTGTTTGTATTGAGGTTTTACGGCCCAGTTAACCCAATGGGGTCATGTCGAGCGCGGTCAGTTTACCTAGCCACACGTTTACTGGGCAGGCTTAGTCCTCTAAGCAGTTAACCAGTATTATGCAAATTCTTTCGCCAGAAACTGACAACTGCCATTCTTGAATCAGCGGAAGGGAGAGAATGAGACCTGTTGATGTGTCTAAAAACTGCTGAATGGCTCACAAATAGTGTAGATCCTGACAAGATGTTATATGCTATGTCTAATTAAGTCTACACTGTTTGCTCATGCCTGTCTGTCACAATATTTAGAATAAATACAGATGTTAACCATCCCTATCTATTTATAGATTAATAGAAGCATCCACACCATTTGATGAGGAGCAGTGCTTTTCAATAGCATTAACTCTTAAACTGCCAATCACAACAATTGTCATCTGCTTTGTCATCTGCTTGTGATTGTAAAAGTCATTTTTGCAAACAGTGTGGACCCTGATCTGCAAAAATAGGTTTGAAAAGTCTGCAAGAATATTCAGCAGATGACAGAAACAGACTACATTTTCAGATGCAGGTTTTCCTGGCATTTTAAGGGTTAAGATTGGTATATGCAGGATAGTTGTCTCTTATAAAGTGAATAGCATATGGAGTGACTCTATGCAGACAGCTTATCTGGGAACCCTAAATATTCAGACATTATAACATTTTACTAAGCTATTTTCTCCAGTTATCCTCCACCTAAATTTGTTTGCCCGCTTCTAATTTTCAAAGTGCAAATGCTGTTTGAAGGTAAACAGATGAGCAATCAATTCTTTACCAAACAAATTAATGAAACTTAGGGCTATATCGAGGGTTGAGCGCAAGCTATAGTTACTCAAACATATTTTTGAAACCCTTGTTTAGGGGCAACTTGGACCCCTTTGTAAACAATGATTTAGGTGCCATTGCTCATACGAGCAATGGCACCTAAATTTTCATTGTTTACAGAAAGAAATGTTGTAATCTTCATAACACCTTCATGGTGAGGAGATTAGGTTTGGGGAAAAACAACCATCTGACTTGCGCTAGTCTTGCGCTCAACCCTCGATATGTCAAGAGCCATCTTGAAAGACCACAGAAATGAACTGCCAATTTGTAGCAGTCCTCATATTATTATAAGTATATATTCAGTACTGTTGATAATTTTGAATACTGAAGGGTGCACAATAAATGAGAAGTGACGATAATAGGCAACAACGCGAGCGTGTGCAGAAGTAATTTTACACCCCTGCAATCTGTCCAGTCATTTTCAGCCACATTTCCGGAGTTTGCAAAGTCATATTTGGTTGCATTTATGGAGTTTGCTGAGCAGAGATTTCGGTATTTTCCATAATCCTTGTTAAAGAATTTCCATATTGCAACTTCCAATGCAGATGCTGCTTCATTTTCAACATAACGAATGACATACCACTTGCTGAACTTACATTCACCTAAACATTACGATTATAAATAGCAATATAGTTTAATATTATCAGACAACTGCGATTTAATGTACTTTCACTTTCTCAACAACTAAACACTAAGTCGGTGAAGAACACATAAGGGAAACAACTGGAATGTCTTCATGTGTGGCAAGTCACTTGTTGTGCTGCAGTTAGTGACTATCTTTTATTCTTCCTTCTTTTTTTTAAACAGTAAAAAATTAGTGTTTAATCCTTATGCTGTGTTGAGGCCCAACACTTTGGCAGGTTGAGCACATTAAAATTACAATGAGGTGAGTGAAGCATATTATAAAGGGCCCAGTTGTTCAAAGCTAACGACTTCGTTAGTTAACAATTCGTTAAAATTTACCTCGAGTGATATGCAAATATGCCGAATTTTTTTGCTAAAAAAATGTGAGTAGCTTTTGCAGTGCAAAACTAACTCACATTTTTTCAGCAAAAAATATCAGAATATTGTGTATTGATTCCGCTAAAACAGCTAACGAAATGACCCGTAACAAGCTCATTAAGCTCTTTGACACTTTGAACAACTGGGCCCAGATCTTTTTAAATTACATAAACAAATTAAAAAAAGCAAGACAAACATTTTTCAGTGTTGTTATGCGTGACCAAGCAGGTATGAAGCGCTGTCCCTATTATACTTACTGTAATGAACCCAAGTGTTGGGACAAGTGCTAGGTCTGAGCAAACAGTGTAGACCCAGATCAGATGCCACAAAACATGTGGCTTCTGATCAGCATCTACACTGTCTACCATTCATCCAGCAATGTAAAAGATGCAATAAACTGGACTTGTTTAAATTTTAGGACCAGTATGGTCAGGCGTTAAGGTATTCCAATACTTAGGATAAAAAGGGTAACAAATGGTATTGACTTTTTCATAGGTCAATCAAATGGGTAGTAACTTATTCTTGACATGTGGATCAAGCAGCATTGTGATAATGAGCAGTTACCTTTAGGCGATTTCCAGTGCACCGTTAGTGTTATATGTTGACAAAAGTTTGTTCGTTTTTATAGCTCCAGATAAGATGTAAATTTTAAAGTGGAACATTAGAAAAGATGAATTATTATGGACATTTTTTTATGTACTTCCGAAGTGAAAATTGGTCCAGCTCTTCAAAAACCGGTCTCAGACCTACGAGCCGGTATTTTCTCAAGCCCTACTCAGTTATGTCTGAATATTTATGGCACATGCTAAGGTACCCATAGCCTCTAAATACATGGGACTTGATGAGGAGGAGTACTTGGTGATACTTCTAGGATAAATTTTCTTATTTCTCCATAAAAAAAACATATGTTGTGGGTACTCACTAATGAGTGAGGTGCTTCTATTGAGTACCCACAACATATGCTTTTTATGGAGCTCATCACGAAAACATGCCTATATAATTTTGACCCCTTTAAACCCCCCTTTTATAAAGTAAAACTGGGGTTTCCAGGGGTATACATTATTTTCTTATATCTGCTCAAAAACATAGATTGTGGGTACTCGTTAGAACTGCCTCAACGAGGCAGTCCTAACGAGTACCCACAATCTATGTTTTGAGCAGAAATATGAAAAACATCAGAATTTTTTATCTGAAAAATTTCATTTTTTGGTGATAAAGTTTTCAGTATATTTGAATAGGCGTGTTTTCGTAATGGAGAAAATTATCCTTGAATTATCATCAAATACTCCTCCTTAACAACTCCTCCTAGATAAGATTACAATTGCAGTGGGAATTCAGCATACTGTTTGTTAAATTTTTATTCAAAACATACCGTATTTGCCCTAATTACTGCACTGTGTGCTTAAGTTTTTTTTTTTCTTAAATCACTAGAAAAACTTGCAATGAAATATCCTCCTAATACGGATACACTTTAAAGAAAAATCAGCAGAGAACTTCATGAGGTGCGTATTTAATAATACTTACGCAATATTTTTCTGAATTTCTTTATAAAAGCATATGTTGTTGATACTCATTTGAATTGCCTCAACTTGTTGAGGCAATTCAAATGAGTACCAACAACATATGTTTTATAGAGAAGTATATAAAAGTACACCGGCTGTAACACAAAGACTACTAAATTGCTTGATTGTGTGCTTATAGGAGCATGTGCGGTAATTAGGTACAATACGGTATCTTGTAGGTATACAGTAGAACCACAATAGAAACACAGCTCTAGACAAGGCACTTTTTCAATAAAAAATATCCCTTATTACTCCATGAAAAACTTGTGGTACTCATTTGAAGTGCCTCACCCAGGCCGGGCACTTCTGAGTACCAACAACATATGTTTCATGGAGAAAATAAGTGATATATTTATGTGGATACCTCCACATATCTAGAGCTAGCATTCCAAAGAGTATCCACAGGCCATGTTTTGATTTAAACAAGAGGGCTAAGATGGCCCTGTATCACTCACCTGATTACCAGAAAAACTGGCCTTTCGGTTCAAGAGGTGCAAAATAGACTTCCAAGATAGCGGCCATGACGCCATCTTTGATTTCGGATCCGAACAATTTTAGCGCTTTTTAATCTATAAGTCACCCTGATGCTTTCTACCAAGTTTGGAGTCAGTTGGCCTTTCGGTTCAGGAGAAGAATGATTTTAGCTATTTTGATCTACTTGACACCCCGATCTTCCTATCAAGTTTCGGCCATGGCGGCCATCTTGGATTTCCCATTCGAACAATTTTAGTTTCCTACCAAGTGCCATGTCAACTGGCCTTTCAATTCAGGCGAAGAAGCAAAAAAAAAATAGATATTAAAGATGCTGGCCATGGCGGCCATCTTGGAGTTCTGATCGGAACAATTTTAGCTATTTTTGATGTACATCACCCCAATGCATCCTACTATGTTTCAAGTCAATTGGACTTTTGGTTCAGGAGAAGAAGCAAAAAATAGATTTTCAAGATGGATGCCATCTTGGATTTCCGATCGGAACAATTTTAGCTATTTTTTATCTACAAGTCACCCCGATGTTTCCTACCAAGTTACAAGTCAATCGGCCCTTCGGATCAGGAAAAGAAGCAAAAAAATAGATTTTCAAGATGGGCGCCATGGCGGCCATCATGGATTTCCAATTGTAACAATTTTAGCTATTTTTGATCTACAAGTCACCCTGATGCTACCTACCAAGTTTCAAGTCAATTGGCCTAGGATAAATTTTCTTATTTCTCCATAAAAAAAAAAAAACATATGTTGTGGGTACTCACTAATGAGTGAGGGGCTTCTAATGAGTACCCACAACATATGCTTTTTATGGAGAACTGGAGAAAATTATCCTTGAATTATCATCAAATACTCCTCCTTAACAACTCCTCCTAGATAAGATTATAATTGTAGTGGGAATTCAGCATACTGTTTGTTAAATTTTTATTCAAAACATACCGTATTCGCCCTAATTACCGCACTGTGTGCTCAAGTTTTTTTTTTTTTTCTTAAATCACTAGAAAAACTTGCAATGAAATATCCTCCTAATACGGATACACTTTAAAGAAAAATCAGCAGAGAACTTCATGAGGTGCGTATTTAATAATACTTACGCAATATTTTTCTGAATTTCTTTATAAAAGCATATGTTGTTGACACTCATTTGAATTGCCTCAACTTGTTGAGGCAATTCAAATGAGTACCAACAACATATGTTTTATAGAGAAGTATATAAAAGTACACCGGCTGTAACACAAAGACTACTAAATTGCTTGATTGTGTGCTTATAGGAGCATGTGCGGTAATTAGGTACAATACGGTATCTTGTAGGTATACAGTAGAACCACAATAGAAACACAGCTCTAGACAAGGCACTTTTTCAATAAAAAATATCCCTTATTACTCCATGAAAAACTTGTGGTACTCATTTGAAGTGCCTCACCCAGGCCGGGCACTTCTGAATACCAACAACATTATGTTTCATGGAGAAAATAAGTGATACATTTATGTGGATACCTCCAAATATCTAGAGCTAGCATTCCAAAGAGTATCCACAGGCCATGTTTTGATTTAAACAAGAGGGCTAAGATGGCCCTGTATCACTCACCTGATTACCAGAAAAACTGGCCTTTCGGTTCAAGAGGTGCAAAATAGACTTCCAAGATAGCGGCCATGACGCCATCTTTGATTTCGGATCCGAACAATTTTAGCGCTTTTTAATCTATAAGTCACCCTGATGCTTTCTACCAAGTTTGGAGTCAGTTGGCCTTTCGGTTCAGGAGAAGAATGATTTTAGCTATTTTGATCTACTTGACACCCAGATCTTCCTATCAAGTTTCGGCCATGGCGGCCATCTTGGATTTCCCATTCGAACAATTTTAGTTTCCTACCAAGTGCCATGTCAACTGGCCTTTCAATTCAGGCGAAGAAGCAAAAAAAAAAATAGATATTAAAGATGCTGGCCATGGCGGCCATCTTGGAGTTCTGATCGGAACAATTTTAGCTATTTTTGATGTACATCACCCCAATGCATCCTACTATGTTTCAAGTCAATTGGCCTTTTGGTTCAGGAGAAGAAGCAAAAAATAGATTTTCAAGATGGATGCCATCTTGGATTTCCGATCGGAACAATTTTAGCTATTTTTTATCTACAAGTCACCCCGATGTTTCCTACCAAGTTACAAGTCAATCGGCCCTTCGGATCAGGAAAAGAAGCAAAAAAATAGATTTTCAAGATGGGCGCCATGGCGGCCATCATGGATTTCCAATTGTAACAATTTTAGCTATTTTTGATCTACAAGTCACCCTGATGCTACCTACCAAGTTTCAAGTCAATTGGCCTTTTGGTTCAGGAGAAGAACTGAAAAAAAATTACAAGATGGCTGCCATGGTGGCCATCTTGGGATTTCAGATAGGCATGTTTTTACTTATTTTTGATCTACAAGTCATCCCAATGCTTCCTATCAAGTTTTGAGTCAACTGGCCCTGGGGTGTAGGTGGAGTAGACTTTTAAAGCAATTGTAGACGCCGCACAACGGACAATGAACACAGTACGACGAACATTGACCGATCACAATAGCTCACCTTGAGCACTTCATGCTTAGGTAAGCTAAAAAAATAACAAACTAGAAATGTGTTTATTCAACACTATGCCCCCAACTAATGCTTGTCCACGTGAAATGCCAAAGTTGGCAAGGGGCATAACTCTTAACAAAATTACTGATTTTTTTTAAAAGTTAATCAGGTGATCTACTCACCATCCCATATAATCCTACTGAGTTTCAAGGCCCAAGCTGGAAGTTTTTTAGATATCTTGCTCAAAAGATTTCATTAGAACCACAGGCTTATAATGCACAAGACAAAAAAGGGACATAACTCCAGAACTACGTCCAACAGAGAAAAAAAAAAAAAAAAAATAGGTCCACTTATTTTCCAACCTTATTCCAAAAACAAAATTTCAAGTTCTTATATCTAACCATTCCTGATCATATGCTTAATGTAACACACAGATGAACAGACTTTTTTGTATGGATGGGCAAACAACCCAAAAGCAATATGCCCCTCCAACTTCTTTGAAGCTGGGGGTATAAAAAATAATAAATTTTTATAACTCCCTCTATCCAGACATATGGGTACCTTCAATTCTGTTACGGCTAAAATTATAAAGCATCTAAAAGAAATAAAAACACTGGCTAACGTAATAACATAAATCAAACATAATAACATAAATAAATTTTTCATACGTACTGACAACAGCATAAGGATCTACTTTATACTCATTCTCTGTAAAATGGAAAATATAACAATAACTCCAGATAAGGCAATTTTTTCAACCAAAAAATATTGACAGTTTCTTATTTCTCAATAAAAACATATGTTGTGGGTATTCATTAGAAGTGCCTCAATGAGGCACTTCTAATGAGTACCCACAACATACGTTTTTATTGAAAAATAAGAAAATTATATTGATACTCCTTCTTATCTGGAGCTATAATAACAAACAGAATCTGTCTCACTATTTCTATTGCGGGGCCCCATAGCCTAGTGGATAGGAGAGTTGACTCTTAATCCATTAGGTTTCTCATTGCTGTGGTTTGAGCCTTGCTCGGGTCACATGTGGGAAAGCCAAGTTCTTCAGGTGGTTTTTCCCCGGGTTCTCCGGTTTTCACCCACCTTTGATGAACAATCGGCTCGATAAAAGTGAAATATTCTTGAAAGGGCCGTAAAACTCAAATAAAAAACAACAAAAACCCAACTACTTCTATAGCTCCAGACCAGATTTTTTCCCCAACAAAAAAGTATTATATTGATCCAGAACAAATAGTGTAGGCCAGGGTCAGAGTCTATAGGGTTTGATCAAGACCTACACTATCTGCCTCTTATCCAACAGTTTGTTTGTTTGTTTGAGTTGAGGTTTTACGGTCCAGTCAACCCATTAGGGTCACGTCTAGCATGGTCAGTTTACCTAACCACGCTTTTCCTTGGCAGGCTTAGTCCTCTAAGTGGTTAACCAGTACTTGTGCACATTCTTTCACCAGAAACTGACAACTGCCCTTCTAGAATCAGCAGAAAGGAGAAAATGACTGTGCAAAATTTCCACTAAGATTGTTGCCTGACCCGGAGGTGATCGAACCCACAACCTCCTGATCACCTATCAGACGAGCATCAGACTGAGCCATCAAGGCCAGCTATCCAACATTTTAAATGAAATCAGTAAAACTTTAGAATAAGTATGGTAAGAGGCTGAGTTGTCTGAATATTCAGAGAAAATATAATAGCTTTCTTCTGTTAATTCTTCTGTAACCTTAGACCAGGGCCCAGTTGTTCAAAACTAACGATGTCGTTAGTTAACGTTTCGTTAAAACTTTAATCATTTATATGGCATGTACGCTAATATTTTTGCTGAAAAAATGTGAGTAGCTTTTGCAAAAGCTACTCATATTTTTTCAGCAAAAATACCTGTGAATTAGATATTGTACTTTCTAGAACAGTTAACATTTTGACCACTAACAAGCTTTTTAGGCTAATGACACTTTGAACAAATGGGCCCAGATGGTATTGTTTTGTTTCATGCTGAAGTTTTCCTGTAGTTTTAATGAACTTTTGATTATAAATACTGCACGGCAATTTCAGCATGAAATAAAAATATGGTAAATGTCCTAAAATTTTGTACATCAAAGTTTCTGATAAAATGGCATATGCAAACAGTGCAGACCCAGAGTGCAGGAGCAGTCTGATCAGAGTCTATACAATTTGCTATTCCATTAGGTATTTTAAGAAACAACTGCCTTAAAATAAAAAAATATGCCAAAGAAGTATGGAATAAAGTGTTCAAAATTTCAGTACACTTACCATATAAACTGCGGAGTTTAATTTATTTTAGGCTTCTAACTGGAAAACTTTATTGTCACTTGTCTTTATAAGCAAACCACTTTATTGTCACTTGTCTTTATAAGCAAACCACTCAGACATAATAAGCCTGTAAGCTCTACAGGTTTTTATTGCAATGCTATAAACTGTTCTATCCTCATATATTGCAGTCTTGGGACATTTTTGTCATTATGTAAGTTGAGGTATAAAAGTGGAAAAGTAATTGCTATATATATTTAAACAAGAAAAATGCCTAAAAGCATTATGGACGGGTAAAGGTAACGTATCACTTTGGAAAAAGTTTAACCAAAAGGTAAACCTAGGACTACACCAGACGTCTGATGCCCGCCCACCCAGACATCGCTATTTTAAAGGACGGAATTTTTCTATAAAAAACCCGCCCAAAAACAAAACACACACAAACACACATACAAAATAAAGTATCGTAGGAAGTTAAGGTATCCTAAGACTCAGTATACATTTGTGCCTAGGCAAACAGTGTAGACCCTGATCAGACACCACAGAATATAGTGCCAGATCAGGATATTCTGCATTGTCTGATCAGTGTTTACACTGTTTGCCCCTCATCCAGTAGGCTTTAGACACACAATATGTAAAATATGGATGTGTTCAAATGTAAGGTAACACAGTACTTACCAGAAATTCCAATGCTTGCATCAGTTTCTTGTCGAAGGAGTGTCGCAGATGGCTTGGGAGGGAATAGTGGAACATCAGCTTCAGATATTGTAGAGTCTTCCCTGTTTGTTACAAAGGCAGGTTTCTGTATATTCGTAGATTTATGTTTAGACTTGGATTTCTTCTTGTGTGTAGTGCTGTCAGAGTTTGGTGAATGAAGCAGACCATTTCCTTCAGTATCTATTCCACGTAAGCTGATTGTACCATGGCTTTCAGCAAATCTGCAATAAAATAATTCATATCTCTAGGTACAAGATTTACCCTAAATATTGGGACACACTAACTCCTTACCATACTTGTCCTAAAATCTGAAAAACTCTATTCTACTACCTGCTGATGTGTATAAAATAATGCTGGATGAGTGCAAAACAATGTAGATCCTGATCAGATGCCACATTTTGTGGCATCTGATCTGGATCTATACTGTTTGCTCATGCCTGTCTGTAACAATATTTTAGGTTATTATGGTATTATGCATTTTGTTCAATCAAAATGTGTCACTGTATTTCTTACTTCTCCATGAAAACATAAACATGTTGTGGCAACTGCCTGACACAACATATATGGGCATGTCAATCAAAAAGGTGTCTTTGAACATGTGCAAAATGCAGATTCATTCATACTGTGCATGTGTAAAGTATTATCCTGGGCCCAGTTGTTCAAAGCATCGTTAGCTTTACGAGCTTGTTAGTGATCAAAATGTTAACTGTTCTAGTAAGTACAATATCTAATTCTGTAATATTTTGGCTAAAAAAATGTGGGTAGCTTTTGCAAATGCAAAAGCTACTCACATTTTTTCAGCAAAAATATTAGCGTGTATGCCATATTTAATGATCAGTTTTAACGATACGTTAACTAACATCGTTACTTTTGAACAACTGGGCCCTGGCCTTTGCCCTCCATTTATATATTCTGTGGTATCCAATGATTCAGTTAGTGGACAGTGAAGGCCCTGATCAGACTGCACACATTCACAGGCTGATCTGGGCCTTTGCTGTCGGCATACACCCAACGGCACATTTTCGCATGGTGCAACCCCATATATTTTCTTGAATATAAGAAAAATGTTTCTGGGTATCTCTATTATCTATTATATCTTAAGGGTTGTACTGATGCTTTGGTGGTTAACATCTTTTCAACAATATAGAAGATGGATGGGTGTTTAGCCCTTTCACCCCTGAGTTTCTGAAATGGACTCTTCCATCTCAGAATATGGACACATCCATTGTTGCAAATTGAGGTTCGAGTCAAAAATCAGTAACAGAAGGGCAAACAGTTATTATGAGCCATCTCATCTGCACTGTTTGCAAAGAAATCTGTACATACATGCCATATCTCACACCGTGAGATAAACAGAATTTGGCCAATCTGGAAGGCAATATTCCATAAACAAGAGCTCCGCCAAGCAGGGCATTATACGCCCGTGGCAAGTAATAAGATGTAGCACATAAACTGACTCCTGTATACTTCAGTGCGGATGACAAAAGCATGGCTATACTATAAGCTCACATGAGCCTTTGGCTGACTTGTTTTTCCTATACTTCAATATCTGACCAAACCATAACAAAACTCAACAACCCAAAAAAAAAAAAAAAAGTGCTGCAAGGAAAACTTTTGTAAAGCTTTAACTTGTTTTATACTGATTTAATTTTTGTACTTCAAGGGAGACAACTCAGAAGAGTATCTAAAAGAAAAAAAAAATAAATAAAATAAAATAAATTTGCCCATATGGCCATAACTTAAGTTATTTACAAAAAATATATGTATTATAAAACAAAATTTGCAAACTATTTCCTCTAAACAATATGCTGCAAAAAGTTTACAAAATAATGAAAAGGGGCATAACTCTGCCGTACTGTTACCGGGAAATAATATGTGCGACTCCAAATCATCGTGTAACTATTTAAGAAGTTTCAGTTTGATCGGATGTAAACTGTAGGAGTTAGCCGGAAACAAAAAAATTGATAGAAATTTTCAAAGGGGTATAACTCTTCTAATATTTGGTGTACTGTAACCTCCAAACCATATGTGCAGCTCCACATCATGGTCTAACTATAAATGAAGTTTCAGCTTGATTGGATGTAAATTGTAGGAGTTAGCCGGAAATGAAAAGTTTTATGAAATTTTAAAACGGGCATAACTCTGCTAATACTTGGTGGACTGTCACCTCGAAACAATATGCGCTGCTCCACATCTTGGTCTAACTATAAATGAAGTTTCAGTTTGACTGGATGTAAATTGTAGGAGGAGTTGGCTGGAAACGAAAAGTTTAATGAAATATTAAAAGGGGCACAACTCTGCTAAAATTTGGTGGACTGTAACCTCGAAATAATATGTGCTGCTCCACATCTTGGTCTAACTATAAATGAAGTTTCAGTTTGATCGGATGTAAATTATAGGAGTTTGCCGGAAACAAAAAGTTTCAAGAAATTTAAAGGGGCATAACTCTGCTAATATTTGGTGGATTGTAACCTCCAAATAATATGTGCTGCTCCACATCATGGTCCAACTATAAATGAAGTTTCAGCTTGATCGAATGTAAAGTGTAGGAGGAGTTAACCGGAAACGAAAAGTTTGAAATTTTCGAAGGACATAACTCTGCTAATATTTGGTGGATTGTAACCTCGAAACAATATGCGCTGCTCCACATCACGGTCTAATTATATATGAAGTTTCAGTTTGATTGGCTGTAAAGTGTAGGAGGAGTTAACCAGAAACAAAAAGTTCTCTGAAATTTTCAAAGGGGCATAACTCTACTAATATTTGGTTGACTGTGACCAGAAACAATATGCGCCACATCATGGTCTATCTATGTACCAAGTTTCAGCTTGATCTGATGTAAACTGTAGGAGGAGTTAGCTGGAAACTAAAAAGTTTACGGACGAATGGACGGATGGACGCCATACCCCGTAACATAATATGTCCCGTTTTTCAAACAGGCATATAAAAATTCAAATCTCAAAGAATTTTCTGGACATTTTACAACAAATTGTATGAGAAATAAACATAAATCACACACAGTTGTGGTTTTCACAAGCTTCTTACATGAAAAAAAAACATAAAAAAAATAGAACTTAGACTATACTGGGGGAGCTCCAAAGTGATGTTTAACCCTAGTCCTGCTGAGCCCGGGTATATCCTCCTTTGCGAACAGTGTAGATCCAGATCAGCTGGCTTTTGAAGAAGCCAACTGATCTGGATCTGCACTGTTTGCCATTCAGTATTTGAATTTGTATCAACAACCTGGATCAAGTAATCTGACTGGCTGAAAATTAGAAGTGGGAGTGGCATCTTAATTTATTCGGCAGGACAAGGGTTAAGAAAATCTCACAGAATTTTGTCAAATTGCCCTTAAAAATTTGCCTTATCTGACAGATTTTAGTCCACAGCCTACCAGTATGTCTGTATTGATCAACAGGGATGAAAGAATTATTGAAAAGGTCTGTACAAGGAAGCACCATAGAGCCAAGAGCTGAATTCTGCCTCCAATGGACCTGGATCCAGGAAATCACTGTCTACAGTTGGGAAATTACCCACTCAGCCATGTGAGTGCTTTAAGAGTTAGCACTCTCCACAAGTTGTGATTGAATAAATATTTATAGGAACTGAAAAATTTAAAATCAAATTTGTTACATGGAAAACAGAAGCAAGGCATGACTACATGTAACAGATACAGTTTCTTTTAACTCTTTGCACACTAAAAATCAAGCGGGCAGAAGACATTTTAAAAACATTCTCTTTTTTTTTCTTTAGAAAAACAAAGGGCTTGATATAAAATGTAAGCCACTATTTCCTGGGGAAAAACAGTAAGATTACTTAAAATGGCAAATTTTGTTGTTGTTGTTTTTTCTTTCTTCCAGAAAATAGGCTTTCACATTACATGCAAACTGTCTCCAAAAGAGGCAATTTGCATGCAATGTCAAAGCTTATTTGCCTGAAAAATAACAAAAATATCATCAGTCATCTGCTGAATATGCCCAGATAGTGGTAAAGATTAATATGGAGACAACTGTTATGTAATGTCAAGTCGTTTCATGGTGAAAATAATTCTAAACTAGAAAAGGTTTTTCAGAAAAAAAAAAAAACAAATGTCCCCAACCCCAATTCCGGCAGAGTTGTCATTCTTGTACGCAACACTTCATCTCATCCTGTTCTACATTTGTACTAAGCATCATCAAAATATTCTGTAGGGTATTCGTGTTACAAAGCAGAGACTAAAAATGAAATTCAAAGACAAGAAGGGGAGATAACTCCAAAATAAAAAAAAAAGCCGAAGTTGTCATTCTTGTACGTGACATGTCGTCTGGTCCTGTTCTTCATTACTACCAAGTATCATCAAAATATTCCAAAGAGTGTTCGATTTACACAGCGGACACTAAATCAATGCCTAATCAATGTCAAATATAACAAAGGGAGATAACAGCAAAAGTAAGGAAGACAGAGTTGTTATTCTTGTAAGGAACATGTTGTCTTGTCCTATTCTACAATTCTACATGGTACCATCAAAATATTCTAAAGGGTATTCCAGTTACAGAGCAGACTAGAAATTTATTTCAAACAAAACAAAAAACAAAGGGAGATAACTTCAAAAGTAAGAAAGCCATAGTTGTCATTCTTGTATGTGATGCGTCGTCTGGTCCTGTTCTACATTTCTACCAAGTATCATAAAAATATTCCAAGGGTCTTTGACTTACAGAGCAGACAAGAAATCAATGGATAATCACTGTCAGACATAACAAAGGGAGATAACGCCAAAAGTCAGAAAGGCAGAGTTGTCATTCTTGTACACGACACGTTGTCTGGTCCTGTTCTACATTTCTACCAAGTGTCATTAAAATATTCCAAAGGGTTTTTGACTTACAGAGCTGACACGAAATCGATGGATAATAACTGTCAGACATAACAAATGGGGATAATGCCAAAAATAAGAAAGGCAGAGTTGTCATTCTTGTATGCAACATGTCATCTGGTCCTGTTCTACATTTCTACCAAATATCATAAAAATATTCCAAAGGGTCTTTGACTTACAGAGCGGACACGAAATCAATGGATTATCACTGCCAAATATAACAAAGGGAGATAACACCAAAAGTAAGAAATGCAGAGTTGTCATTCTTGTACAAGACACATCATCTAGTCCTGTTCTACATTTCTGCAAAGTACCAAAGTACCATCGAAATATTCCAAAGGGTATTCCAGTTACAGAGCAGACGAGAAATCTATTTCAAATAAAACAAAGGAAGATAACACCAAAAGTAAGAAAGCCAGAGTTGTCATTCTTTTACATGACCAAGTATCATAAGAATATTCCAAAGGGTCTTTAACTTCCAGAGTGGACACAAGATCAATGGATAATCACTGTCAAATATAACAAAGGGAGATAACGCCAAAAGTAAGAAAGGCAGAGTTGTCATTCTTGTAAGCGACATGTCGTCTGTCTGGTCCTGTTCTACACTTCTACCAAGTATCATAAAAATATTCCAAAGGGTCTTTGACTTACAGAGCAGACATGAAATCAATGGATTATCACTGTCAAATATAACAAAGGGAGATAACGCCAAAAGTAAGAAAGGTAGAGTTGTCATTCTTGTACGTGACACGTCGCCTGGTCCTGTTCTACATTTCTGCCAAGTATCATAGAAATATTCCAAAGGGTATTCGAGTTACAGAGCGGATACGAAATCTTTTTCAAATAAAACAAAGGGTGATCACTCCAAAAGTAAGAAAGCCAGGGTTGTCAATCTTGTATGCCACACATCATCTCGTCCTGACCTACATTTCTACCAAGTATCATCAAAATATTCCAAAGGGTATTCAAGTTACAGAGCGGACAAGAAGTTTTACACCGACGAGATCTGTCCCAAAAACAATATGACCCCCCCCTCCCCCCTCACACACACTCTCCCCTTTTGGTAGCAGGGGACATAAAAATTTGATGTGTTACTCAAAAATATCTACTTTAGTCAATGCTATAAAGTGTAACACTATAGCATACATCTATTATTCTTTATGACTTAACCATTGTCCTGCTGAACTCGGATATACCCTGCATTTGAAAACAGTGTAGATCCAGATCAGTTGGCTTCTAAAGAAGCATCTGCATCTGCACTGTTTGCCATTAAGTATGTGAATTGAGAGCAACAATCTGGATCAAGTAATCTGATTGGCTAAAAATTAGAAGTGGGTGTGGCTTCTTAATTTATTCAGCAGGACAAGGGTTAACATGTAAATGTATTGGCAGAACTTATTTATTTTTTTTTATTTTTTTTTTTTTTTTTTTTTTTTGATTTGGGTTTTACGGCCCTTTCAAGAATATTTCACTTATATCGAGCCGATCGTTCATCGAAGATGGGCGAAAACTGGAGAACCCGGAGAAAAACCACCTGACCATCCGTAAGCAGAACTTGGCTTTCCCACATATGACCCGAGCCAGGCTCGAATTACAGCGGTGAGAAACCTAATGGATTAAGAGTCAACTCTCTTATCCACTAGGCTACGGGGGCCCGTTATATATTTTTTGAAGAAAAACTACTGGGCCCAGTTGTTCAAAGCTAACGACATCGTTAGTTAACGATTCATTAAAATTTTAATCAAGTGATACGCAAATATGCTGAAATTTTTTGCTGAAAAAATGTGAGTAGCTTTTGCAATGCAAAAGCTACTCACATTTTTTCAGCGAAAAATATCAGAATATTGTATATTAAATCTGCTAAAACAGTTAACGAAATGACCCTTAACAAGCTCGTTAAGCTAACGACGCTTTGAACAACCAAGCCCTGATGTCTCCATATCCTTGATGACCTTGGAATTGAGGTCAAAGTCACCAAGAACTGCAGTGCAAATATCAATTTAATCCTTTCAGCTACACAGACCAACATAGATACCTGTGCAAAGAGTATAAATTTAGATGAGATGGATTGTAACAAGCCATTTCATCAAAATCTATACTGTTTGCCATGTGTTTTTGATTTTAGACTGAAAACCGTATTTGCATCAGTAGACATGTCCACAAATTCAAGGATGGAGGGGCCATTTCAGAAAGAATGAAATGGTTAATACAGCCAGTCATTCAGGAGACTTAATTCAGGAGATGATTTATATAAGCTTTCTAGCTTTTGATCAAACCCTGTAGCACAAACCATTATGTGATATATGTAGGTGAACTTAACTGAATAAATTATTGTTTAAACCAGACTTAACTCTTTAGAATACATTAAAAATCTTCAATAAAAATTATTAAGATCATGACCTTAATCTCAAGGTCACTATGGGGGTTGAGCTTTACTGGATAAAATTTTATACCAGTCTCTAACATCAGTCCAAGTATCAAGGCATTCAAGAGATACAGAAGTTATAGGACCTTAAAAAAAACTTTCATATCAAATTTCTATGTTTATGACCTTGACCCCAAAGTCACTGACTGTAGCAGAGATGTTACTATTAAAACTTAAGACCAATATATAATATTAGTCAAAGTATCAATTAAATCAATTCAGTGGTTAAGGAGATATGAGTCTCAAAAACTTAAACCAAACACTTGATTATGAGTGTGACATGAATGAAGATGCCCACAGTGCTGCCAGAGTAACTGTAATCGGGGTCTACACTGTTTGTCATACATACAGCAATATTTTAGACACATCAAGAGCTAGTAGAATGCATTATTCAAATTTTAGGACAAGTATGATAAGCAGATAATGTGTCCCAATACTGAGGGTAAATATGATAATATAGAAATACCTCACTAAGGCACTTCTGAGTACCCCATCACATGCTTCTATGGAGAAAGAAGAAAAATATGAACACTTCTGGTGAAATAGTGCCTTATCTGGAGCCCTGAAGCTATTTAGCTTTTTCATCATTTTATCTTTTACTATAGGAAAAACTTAAATGGATGTAGAAAGCTGGATAAGAAATTTTGGTGCAACGGAAGCAGCTGACTGGTCAGACACATCCCTATTCTCAACAATAAATTTTGCAAAATCTCAAAAATACTTAACCCTTGTCCTGTTGAACCCGGATATACCCTGTTTTGCAAACAGAGTAGATCCAGATCAGTTGGCTTCTGAACAAGCCAACTGATCTGGATCTGCACTGTTTGCCATCAAGTATGCAAATTTATAACAAAAATCTGGATCAAGTAATCTGATTGGCTGAAAATTAGAAGTGGGCGTGACATCTTAATTTATTGAGCATGACAAGGGTTAAAACTAGAATTGTATGGATATAAAGCATTGTCTTGCTTTTAACTTGCTGTATATCTTAGACAAAAACCTTTTCTGTACCTTGGTTGTACCCACACCCAACATACCCCAATACTGCAAAAAATGCCTTACCATATAAATACCATATTTATAATATTTATCTGGAAAGACAGGCCTGAGCAAACTGTGTAGACTCAGATGAGACCCTGCAGAATTCAGCATTTCATCAGGGTCTACGCTGTTTGCCAGTCATCCAGCAATTTTTAGACACTACATTGGGTAGTAAATTGTACTTGTTCATATTTTAGAACATTTATAGTAATGAGTTGAGGTGCCTAAATATTTAGGTTAAATAAAGTATACAAAGAATAAATGCCTAGACCAGCCTACAAATCTATAGGTTCTTATCAGGTCCTTGTTTTTTGGCCACCTTCAACAGTATCTAGTCTCTACTGAACCAAGACCTGGGTCATATTGTCCCAATGTGCAGTCTGATCAGTGACCTTTCTACTTAATCGTGGGGCACATCAAGCAAAGGTGTGCCTTTCAGCACATGCTAAATTAACCCCGGACACATGAGTGTGCCTTCATACCTGGCAGGGTAGCTTACAATAGATGTAAGATGAAGAAAAGGAAGCTGGCCTAATGCTAAATGTGCAGAGTTAGGTCAACTTGCACATCCACACAGTCTTATAAAAGCCTTTACTATTCACTATCAAATTTCTACATGTGGGTGGATAGAGAAAGCCACAGTTTCAGACAGGGTGCTTTTTTCATCAGAGAAGTGTTGGTATGTTCTTATTTCCACATAAAAATATATGTTGTGGGTACTCAGTAGAAGTGCCTTAGCACTTCTAATGAGTACCACAACATATGTTTCTGCAGAGATAAGAAATATATTAACCTCATAACCATCTTACCTGGAACAATGAGAAGGCCCTGACCTTCTTTGTTTGCATATGCCTAAAAACACAATTACCGTATTCGACCTAATTACCACACTGTGCGCTTAGGTTTTTCAAAATTACTGGGAACACTCAGTTGTGATAAAATATGTATCTGCCTATTAAGGATACACTATAAAAAGATCAGAAAAGGACTTATTTGCTGATGATTATGCGATTTGTTTTCTGATTTTCTTTTTAAAAGCATATGTTGTGGGAACTCATTTGAATTGCATCGACAAGTCGATGCAATTCAAATGAGTACCCACAACATATGCCTTTATAAAGAAGTAAAGAAAAAAAGAACACTGGTTGTAACCTGAAGACTACGGAATGACTGTGCGCTTATAGGGGTATGTGCGGTAATTAGATCGAATACGGTACGTTTGACAAGGCTCATAAAATCTGCTGAAGCCTCTGCACAAACAGTACAGTCGCTATATGGTAGATACACATGCAGGGTGGATGGGCTGACTATTTTGACAGACATAACAATATAACTGTGGTACAATATAGCCAATTACCGCACTGCGCGCTTAGATTTTTCAAAATTACTGAACAAACTTGTGGTAAAATATCAACCTAATAAGGGCAAACTTTAAAGAAAGATCAGCAGAGAGCGTATTAAATGATGCTTTTGCAATATTATTTTCTGATTTTCTTTATAAAAACATATGTTGTGGGTACTTGTTTGAATTGCCTCGACTTGTTGAGGCAATTCAAATGAGTTCCCACAACATATATTTTTATAAAGTAGTAGATAAAAGTACACTGACTGTAATCTAAAAGCTGCTTAATTGCTTTACTGTGCGCTTATAGGACATGTGCGGTAATTAGGTCGAATACGGTATGAAACATATTGTGTGATACAATTATGAAACATATTGTGTATGAAACAAAATTGTGTAAACCAATCACAAAACATATTGTGTAAGACAATTATGAAACATATTGTGTACAGAAAACATATTGTGTAACACAATTATGAAACATATTGTGTAAAACAATTATGAAACCTAGTTTGTATGAAACATATTGTGTATGGAACATATTGTGTAACATAATTATGAAACATATTGTGTAACACAATTATGAAACATTGCGTTAAACAATTATGAGACCTACTGTGAATGAAACATATTGTGTATGAAACATATTATGTAACACAATTATGAAACATATTGTTACACAATTATGGAACCTACTGTGTATGAAACATTTTGTGTAACACAATTATGAAACCTATTGTGTATGAAACATATTACGTAAGACAATTATGGAACATACTGTGTATGAAATATATTGTATAAGACAATTATGAAACATACTGTGTAAGACAATTTTGAAATGTATTGTGTATGAAACATGGTGCAAGACAATAATGAAACATTGTGTATGAAACATACACCACAACCTCTTTTATAACACAACTGCTGGAATCCAAAGCAAAAATTGTGTTATCTAAACAACCGTGTTATAGCCAAACAAAAATGAATAGATTATAGAGAAAACTTTTCTATATAATCTATATATTTCTTTGGATAAAGTGTCAGTTTTCTATACAATCTTCACATTTTTTTTTTTTTTGGATACAACACTTTTGGGTCCATCTTCAAACCATCTTATACCCAAAGCGGTCTTACTATGAACCATTTTATTAAGAGGTTCCAGTATGTTGTGTAGGACAAAATAAATTCATGCACCCAGCAAGACTTACAGCGGGTTCCTAAAACACCATAAAATATGTCTTGTGATGATTTGTTATATGTTGAAGGAAGAGTTTGTTTGTGTTGAGGTTTTACGGCCCAGTCAACCCAATGGGGTCATGTTGAGCGTGGTCAGTTTACCTAACCACACGTTTACTGGGCAGGCTTAGTCCTCTAAGCGGTTAACCAGTATTGTGCACATTCTTTCGCCAGAAACTGACAACTGCCCTTCTTGAATCAGCGGAAGGGAGAGAATGACCGTAGAAAATATTTCATGATCAATCTCCACGAAAGAATGTTGCCGACCTCGGCGGGGGTTGAACCCGCGACCTCCTGGTCTCCAGTCGGACGGCGCATCCAACTGAGCAACCGAAGAGATTATCTCTACAAAGGCTTAGATAAGAGTGGGTATCAGGTTAATATTTTTCTTATTTCTCCACAAAAACATATTTGAGGCGCTTCTACTGAGTGCCACAACATATGTTTTCGCGGAGAAATAAGAAAAATATTAATACTTTTGGACTGAAAAAATCACTTTAACTAAGCTATGTAATAACAATAATAATAATCTCACCCAAATAATAAAAAATTGTCCTTCATAGCCTGTTTACTCTTCCTCCTGGTGTCATTGATAGGCTAAGTTCTGTGATCGTGGCTATTCCTGGACATCTTAACTATTTTGCAAACAATATTTTCTTTGATATTCTTTCTGCACCAACTTTCAGACTACATTTGTCGTCTGCTTTGTTTTTTATGTAAAGCTGAAAGACTGAATGTCATTATGAGCCATCTCATCTAGATCTATACTGTTTGCAAAAGCCTATTAATATCGCCTGTGGCAGTGAAAAAGTTAAATTAACCTGGTCAATTTTAGTTCGGAAGCTTGAAGTTCAGTCCCTATGTCATCCCTAATTGCCCATCATCAGACCTGTCAATAAGCCATTTCTGAGTGCTTTTTATTTCTGGCAAAATAAGTATAAATGATGGGCCAAACTCCAAGTGCCTGTGCTTTTTTTTGTGGCAACTAATAAAAAGGATAATATATCATTCCTAGACATTATACTAGACATTATAGAAAAAAAAAAAAAAAAAAAAAAATATATATATATATACATGTACCTAGCAATTATATTTATGATACTAATTACTCTAGCTATGTCAAGAAAATAATTAACAGAAAGGAAAGCTATACTGAAAGGAAAAAGAAACGCAGGGTAAATTTTATTCCTAAATTTCATTCAAGTTTGAAAAAGTTTGTTAAATATTTTACTATGATTACAAAACGGTACATGTATGGAACAAAAGTTCCAAATTTCATTGGTTTGTGATCAACAAGTCTCGAGTTATTGGTTCATTGGTAGCTACCCCCCAAATCTTGAAATCAAAATCAATATCGGGTGTGCCCCCCTCTTGCTGCCGTTGCTGCCCTAATTCTCCTTTGGATAGAGTTAACCAATTACATCGGGACAGTTCGCATCGGGATGTTATTCCATTCATCGATCAACGCATTCCTCAGTTGTGCGAGAGTTGCAGGGGGATTTCGGCCCTTCCTAACCCTTCTGTCCAGCTCATCCCACATGTGCTCTATTGGGGTCAAATCTGGACTGTACAGTGGCCATGCTAGTGGTGCGATGTTATTGTTTGCCAGGAAATCCTGACAAACTCGGGCAACATGTGGTCGGGTATTGTCCTGCTGCAGAATCAGATTACCTTGTTGCACAAGCGGGACTGCAACAGGACGCAAGATCTCATCCCGATACCTTACTGTGGTCATATTGCCCGCAACAATAATCAACTGTGATTTTATCCCGTGAGCAATGCCCCCCCCACCCCCCCCCCCCACCCCCCCCCCCATAGACCATAACGAAGCCACCCCCAAACCGATCCCGTTCAACAACACAGGCGTCGGCAAAGCGTTCTCCGCGACGTCAGTACACACGACGTCGACCATCTGCGCGATAGAGAGTGAATCTAAACTCGTCCATAAATAGAACTCGTCTCCACTGCCTCATCGGAAATAGATTGGGCGCATGCGCCGTCAACCACGCCATACGATGCAACCTACGTGCCTGGGTCAGAGGCAGACCAATGTATTGTTTGTTTGTGTTGAGGTTTTATGGCCCAGTCAACCCAATGGGGTCATGTCGAGCGCGGTCAGTTTACCTAACCACACATTTACTGGGCAGACTTAATCCTCTAAGCGGTTAACCAGTATTGTGCACATTCTTTCGCCAGAAACTGACAACTGCCCTTCTTGAATCAGCGGAAGGGAGAGAATGACCATAGAAAATATTTCATGATCAATCTCCACGAAAGAATGTTGCCGACCTCGGCGGGGGTTGAACCCGCAACCTCCTGGTCTCCAGTCGGACGGCGCATCCAACTGAGCCACCAAGGCCGGCGCGCAGACCAATCTCACGCAATCGACTCCCAACAGTCTTCGGAGAAATTTGTCAATTATGCGTACCTACTGTATTAAGGGTAGTTTCGGTAGCAGTGAGATGACGATTCCGCAAATGTGCCAGACGGATTGTCCTGTCTTGACCTCGCGACGTCACGCGTGGACGCCCAGACCGCGGTCGGTCTGCTAAATGCCCTGTCTCCCTTAAACTTCTAACAAGACGTTCAATTGTTGATATGTTAACCCCAAAATGATTGGCAACTTGCTGTTGCCTCTGACCCTGCATCAGCAACGCAACTGCCCTACCCCTCTGAACATCAGTCAATCGTACCATGATTGAAAAAAAGTTCAAAGTAAAAATGAAAAGAAAAATCGGTAAAAGAATCGAAGAGCGTTGTGTATTGTTGAAGTGTACCAAATGGTGTGAGGAAATCTTGTGCTGAAGGTTTAAACATGCTTGTTTTGCACGAAATTTTGGCTTTCCGTATTGTCCGTGCAATGCACTGTGTAGTGCATGGTTGAATGATTTCACACATTGGGTAGATAGCACATCGACCAAAGACTCATATACCCGCGGTTCACATTCACAGGACAATCTGTAAAAGTGTATGGCTATAGTAAACACCGTAAAAAATGGTTAAAATAAGAAGGAAAAAACTCTACCCTGCGTTTCTTTTTCCTTTCAGTATACTTATCATGTACTGACTTATTTATTAGATTCTTAAAAAATGGCATCTGTTCTTACAAAAATGACTGTTACATAGAAATCACACCGTAATAACCCTAAGTATTGGAACAGACAGGCCTAAGCAAGCAGTGTAGACCCAGATCATACGCCACATTCTGTGGCATCTGATCAGGGTCAACACTGTTTGCCACTCATCCAGCGCTATTTAAAACACATCAACAGGAATGTTTCTTAACCATAGTCCTGCTAAACCAAATATATCCTAACTTTACAAACAGTGTAGATCCAGATCAGTTGACTTCTGAAGAAACTGGATCTGCACTGTTTGCCATTAAGTTTGTGAATTTGTTTCAACAACCTGGATCAAGTAATCTGATTGGCTGAAAATTGGAAGTGGGTGTGGCGTCTTAATTTATTCAGCATGACAAGGGTTAATAGGAATAGCAGACAATTCTGTCAAAATAAGTTTAGTCTCTCTTCCAACAATGGGTCTACTCTAAAAGTAAAGTATTTGTTCCCAAGGGGAGTAGATCTTTTTTCAGAAAGTTCTTTGTGGTGAGGTAAGGAATTAGAAGTCACAAAAGTTGTCTCTCTTGTATAAAATGGCAGAGAAACTATCTGGGTCCAGTTGTTCAAAGCATCGTTAGCTTAACAAGCTCGTTAGTGGTCAAAATGTTAACTGTTCTAATAAGTACAATATCTAATTCACAAGTATTTTTCTGAAAATTGTGAGAAGCTTTTGCAAATGCAAAAGCTACTCACATTTTTTCCGCAAAAATATTAGCATATATGCCATATTTAACGATCAAAGTATTAATGATAAGTTAACTAACAACAGCGTTAGTTTTGAACAAATGGGCCCAGGTATATTCATTCACCTTAAATATTGTAATCGTTTTGTTTATTGTTCTTATGCTACTGCTGTCTGGTAAAATATCAATATGTGCCGTAACATCAGAAAAAGTACCTTCAGACATGTGAGCACAGCAAAGATTTGGACCAGCCTCTACATTTGCACAGTCTGATCAGAATTGTCACTGGATATATTGTTGAAAGCCAAAGATGCGAAGTTTCTTCATGACGACAATAAAGACTCTGATTAGACTGTGCATCTGTGCGTCTGTAGTTCCATATGGGGCATTTGTTTTGTCATTATTGGTTCTTCACCTCTCCTTCTATTGGTGCCTCAGGAGGGCTGTGCTTCCTGACTGTGACATTTCCTGGGTGTCTTCACTAACATTTTTGTTGGGTGTACATGTCAGAAGGTACAGTTTCTTACATTGTGGCTCATATAGTATCATGTTTGTGTTGTTTTACGGCCCAGTCAACCCAATGGGGTCATGTCGAGCGCGGTCAGTTTACCTAACCATACGTTTACTGGGCAGGCTTAGTCCTCTAAGCGGTTAACCAGTATTGTGCACATTCTTTCGCCAGAAACTGACAACTGCCCTTCTTGAATCAGCGGAAGGGAGAGAATGACCGTAGAAAATATTTCATGATCAATCTCCACGAAAGAATGTTGCCGACCCCAGCATAAAATCTTAATCTTCCTGATCTGCACACCATAACTACCCAGCAGGCACACAGTTAATTCAATATTGATTCAATGTCTTGATGTTGAATCAACATTGAATCAACCCTATTTCAATGTTAGTGGGCACAGAACGTTGAAACAAGGTAGATTCAACACTGATTCAATGTCTTGATGTTGAATCAACATTGAACCAACCTTGTTTCAATGTTGTGTGCCTGCTGGGTATTATTAATTATTTTTTCATCATTTAAAAAGTTACATGAGTTTTCTACCAAAATAACTACCTGGCATATCATTACTATTAAAAATGATTCTCTTTGATATACAAATTAACCTGTTTACAAGACACATGTGTAATTATCCATAAAATGTTGTCTGTTGGGCAAGACACCTATGTAATTATCCATAAAATGATTTGTCTGTTGGGCATTCTGAACTTACAAGCTCTGTTAGCTAATATTTTATGAGCTGCAAGCTTACAGTCTACAAGCTGTAAGCACATACTCCATTTCTACAACAATGTAAGGGATACAAATAAACTATAATAGATGTGTGGCATCTGTGTGCTACATGCAATTACCTGACTTTTGGATAACAGTCAATTTTAGTACCAACATCGTACCACAAACAGAAATTATTGTTGCTGAAATAGCCATAGAAATAGCGTTTAACTCTTAGCACTCTGGGTAAAATTTTCAGCAGACAACATATTGAAATATTTTTCTTGTTCTTCCCAGAAAACAGGTTTCGACATTTCATACAAATTGTCTCTAATTTGCATGAAATGGCAAATCTTGTTTTCTGGAAAAATAAGAAAAATATCATCAATCTGTTGTCTGCTGAATTAGCCCATAGAGTGGTAAAGGTTAATATTCAATTAACCAGTCCAATCCAAAAAACTATTGTAATAACCCTAAGTACTGGGACAGGTGAGCCTCTGCAAATAATGTAGACCCAGAGCAGACACTGTAGAATGCAGTGTCTGATCAAGGTCTATGCTGTTTGTCATACATACAGCAATTTTTTTTGACATATCACGAGGGTAGTAGCATGGACTATTTCAATATCACGAGGGTAGTAGCATGGACTATTTCAATTTTTAGGACATGTACGGTAAGTAAATAAGATGTCCGAATATTTAGAGTTATTATGGTAATCAAGAACTGCAAAGCATCTACATTGTAAGAGTGATGCACCTATCAATGTTTTCTCCTGGAGGGTAGAGATGCCAGATTACCTCTAGGTATTATCATATTTACCCTAGATAATGGGACACCTTAACTCCTTTTTACTTCACCTAAATTTTGAATAACTCCATCTGACAACCTGTCGATGGGTCTAAAAAATAGCTGGATGTGTGACCAACAGTGTAGATCCTGATCTGATGCCGCGTTCTGCAGCATCTGATCTGTTTAGGCCTATCTGTCCCATTACTTAGGATAATTACTGTAGACAATTTTGAACAAAAATATGTCTAATTCCTTACGATTGGGTTCTAATTTTGTGTCAAATCCGCAAGTGAGCTTTAGATTTTTCACATATTAACCTGAAGCATATCCAGGTATCTAAAACGACAACCCCATCTTTCAATGATCTGTCAAATTTCCGAGAGCTGGAATGTTTTTGCTGTCTAATCCTTGGGTAGTTTGAGGGGAGCATTGATAGATTTATGAAACCACCCTAAGTAGTTTTGTAGTCTGTGTCATATTTTGCTGTTATAAGCTTTAGATATCACATAAACAAACAGTGAATCCTTGGAGTATCCCCTGCACTACCCACCCCACCCTAGGAGAAAATCTTGACAGATGCATGAAGCCATCCTGCGTATTTTTGTAGCCTGTGCAAAATTTTGCTGCTTCACCTGGATAGTAAAGACTGATCAGACTTGCCAGAAGTGAAGGCCAATCAGAATCTTCACTGTGAATAAAACTCTCTGAGGGTACATTCGCTCACATTATGTCTATATTGTGGGAACTCATCAACCCTTGTCCTGCTGAATAAACTGAAGATGCCACACCCATTTCTAATTTTTAGCCAATCAGATTACATGAGCCAGATTGTTGCTATAAATTCACATACTTAATGGCAAACAGTGCAGATCCAGATCAGTTGGCTTCTTCAGAAGCCAACAGATCTGGATCTACACTGTTTGCAAAGGCAGGGTATATCCTGGTTCAGCAGGACTAGGGTTAACACAATTCCATCAATGAAATTCTAATAAACTATCCACAATATATGAGCTACTCCAAATGAAAACCAACCTTATGACATATGTGACCAGGGTAGACTCAAATCAGCCTGCACCCCTTGGCAGTCTTATCATCACAGTGCAAATTATATTTCATTTCCTTTGGAATCACTGGGCCCATTGTGGTATCTTTGAAAATGGAGTTCAGCTCATGTATACGCTAGAGCGCTTAAGCAGCATTGTGTATGAAGAGTCTCAATAAAACCAAGACTCCCATTTTCTAATCTGTAGTGTGTTCTTTGTTTCCAAAGGCAATCTTTTTGTCATTTATTATCAGAGTCTATGCTGGTTGCTAAAAGAATGTTAAACATCTATGCCTTCTAACTGCAAGCAGGTTGGTCTGGGTCTGTGCTGGTTGCCTGTGTAATAATGTCAATATCTGTTTGGAAAGGCTCGTATGAATGTCTAGTGGAAAAATGAAAGCATTTATCTCAATATCCCTCCCATGTATAATACGCCAAATGTCCTAATATTTTGAACATTTTATTCCATACTTTTTTTTTGTCTCAAATTTTGCTTTTCAAGTAATTTTCTTAACCTTTGTCCTGCTGAACCCGGATATACCCTGCCCTTGCAAACAGTGCAGATCCAAATCAGTTGGCTTCTGAAGAAGCCAACTGATGTATCTGCACTGTTTGCCATTTAGTATGGGAAGTTATATCAACAACTTTGATCAAGTAATCTGACTGGCTGAAAATCAGAAGTGGGTGTGGCTTCTTAATATATTCAGCAGGACAAGGGTTAAACTACTCTGTGGAACAGCAAACAGTGTAGACCCTGATCAGACTGCTTAGGAGCAGTCTGATCTGGGTCTATACTGTTTGCCTATGCTGTTTTGTCTGAAACTGTGGTGTATGAAATTTTAGCACATTTTTCATAATGAATCTTACTTCAAACAAATATGATTTTGGAGGAAATTCTAATGTTCTTACCCTGTCTGGGTGTTGGGGGCTTCCTCTTCTTCTTCTACGACTGTCTTGAGTTCATGTTTGGGGCTTCCCTCTGATATTTCTGAAAGCTGATGTCTAGGACTTCCCTCCAACAATTCTCTCAGTTCATCATCAATCATTGGATCATCAAAGGCACTATAGTTACCAGAGTTCTCATGTACCCTGTTCAAACATAAAAAACACATGCATTGTAATATAAGACAACCACACTGCAATTGCAGATTAAATGAAAATTGTCAATAAGCAGCGCTTATTCGATACCCCCCCCGCATACAGCATAAAACCTTTTTCTAACAAAATATAAGTTTCAAAGTGCCAGCGTAACCTTGAAAATAAAGTCAAGGTCACCAAAATCTAATAAAACCAGCAATTGGTTAAAGAGATATTGTGCACACAAACTTTTTACTGAATTAACAAGGCTCACTTTTTGAGTATTTATAATGTAGTGACCTTGAAAATAAGGTCAAGGTCATCAAAATCTAATCACTTCTTTCCCCCATCCTGATAATGTATCTGTGCAAGTTTGGTTAAATTCCAGCCATTGGTTAGAGATAATGTGCACACAAACTTTTTACTGCATTAACAAGGCTCACTTTTTTGAGTATTTATAGAGTAGTGACCTTGAAAATAAGGTCAAGGTCACCAAAATCTAATCACTTCTTTGCCCCGTTCTTATGATGTAGCTGTGCTAGTTCGGTCTATTTCCAGCCATTGGTTAAAGAGATATTGTGCGCACAAACTTTTTACTTCATTAACAAGGCTCCTTTTTGAGTATTTATAATGTGGTGACCTTGAAAATATGGTCAAGGTCACCAAAATCTAATCACTTCTTTCCCCCAAACTGATGATGTATCTGTGCTAATTTGGTCAAATTCCAGCCATTGGTTAAAGAGATAATGTGCACACAAACATTTTACTTCATTAACAAGGCTCCTTTAGGCTCCTTTTTGAGTATTTATAGTGTAGTGACCTTGAAAATAAGGTCAAGGTCACCAAAATCTAATCACTTCTTTGCCCCATCCTTATGATGTATCTGTGCTAGTTCGGTCAAATTCCAGCCATTGGTTAAAGAGATATTGTGCACACAAACTTTTTACTTCATTAACAAGGCTCCTTTAGGCTCCTTTTTGAGTATTTATAACGTAGTGACCTTGAAAATAAGGTCAAGGTCACCAAAATCTAATGACTTCTTTGCCCCATCCTTATGATGTATTTGTGCTAGTTCGGTCAAATTCCAGCCATTTGTTAAAGAGATACTGTGCACACAAACTTTTTACTTCATTAACAAGGCTCCTTTAGGCTCCTTTTTGAGTATTTATAATGTAGTGACCTTGAAAATAAGGTCAAGGTCACCAAAATCTAATCACTTCTTTCCCCTATACTGATGATGTATCTGTGCTAGTTTGGTCAAATTCTGAGTATTTATAGTGTAGTGACCTTGAAAATAAGGTCAAGGTCACCAAAATCTAATCACTTCTTTGCCCCATCCTTATGATGTGTTTGTGCTAGTTTGGTCAAATTCCAGCCATTGGTTAAAGAGATATTGTGTACACAAACTTTTTACTTAATTAACAAGGCTCCTTTAGGCTCCTTTATGAGTATTTATAATGTAGTAACCTTGAAAATAAGGTCAAGGTCACCAAAAATCTAATCACTTCTTCCCCCCATCCTGATGATGTATCTGTGCTAGTTTGGTCAAATTCCAGCCATTGGTTAAAGACACAGTGTGCACACAAACTTTTTTCTGCCTTTTTTCTGCATTAAAAATTTTTTTTACAAAGGACAGTAACTCCAAGAGAATTGGCCCCTAGCCCTTACTTTCTCTTATGTAGGTACATCTTACTGATATCAAAGTGTCTGCAGAAATTGATGAATATCCATCACTGCATTTTCAAGATATTAGGAAAAAACCAGCGTCGCGGACGGATACAGGGATGGACAAACAGATGGACACACTGACAGATACACTGACAGATACACAGACAGACACACGGACGGACAGACCGACAGACGTGAAAACAGTATACCCCCCTCCCACAAACAAAGTTTGCAGGGGGTATAATTAAAAACAGAGTGACTGAGTCTCCTGTATTATCAGTTCTTATATTTTCAGTCTCATAGATTCATACAATGACGTCGTTAGTTAACGATTCGTTAAAATTTACATCGAGTGATACGCAAATATGCCGAAATCTTTTGCTGAAAAAATTCAGCAAAAAATATCTTGAATCTATTAAAATAGTTAACGAAATGACTTAATGAGCTCGTTAAGCAAACGAAGCTTTGAACAACTGGGCCCTGATTGTTAAGCTTGAATTTTGACAAGCCGGTTTGACTGCAGCACAGTGTGTCTAAATATGCTGACAGAATAGGAAATAAAGCAGACCCTGCTCAAACTGCTACCAATCAAATGAGTATGTTGTGGTGCTATCCATTAGTTTTTCCCATGAAGGCATTAATCCTTTCAGACCTCTATACCATACCAGATACCTGTGCAAATAGTGTGGATCCTGATGAGACAGCTCATTAAGAACTGTCTCATCAGGATCTACACTGTTTTCCATTCTGACAGTAACTTGCAGATTTTCAAAGCAGTGCTGCAGCTGGTACTCTGATTTATAAAAAAACAAAACTCACTTGTAATTGTATGTAGTCTGGGGAACCAGCTCTGTGTAATCCTTTGCATGGCCTTTATCCTCCATCTTTCTGAACACTTGGTACTTCTCCTGTAAAGATACACAAACAGATCAATGCCAATTTCTGTCTACACAAGTCATCTTCCTTAAAAAAATTGTAATAAATTCTCTCCAGGGCACAGTTGTTCAAAGCTAACGACGTCGTTAGTTAACGATTCGTTAAAATTTACATCAAGTGATACGCAAATATACTGAATTTTTTTGCTGAAAAAATGTGAGTAGCTTTTGCAGTGCAAAAGCTACTCACATTTTTTTCAGCAAAAAATATCAGAATATTGTATATTGAATCCACAAAAACAGTTAACGAAATGACCCTTAACGAGCTCGTTAAGCTAACGACCCTTTGAACAACTGGGCCCTGATGTATCCATTCACCTCAAAGTAAAATATCTATAATGTAAGACTAAATTGCCATTGTTTAAAACAAGAAAACTCACCATTCTGTTTTTTCTTCATTGGTAGTTTATGATCTCAAACATTCAAGCTCAGCTAAATCACTTGGAGAAAACATTACTGATGCTTATTAAAAAGTGTTGAAAACACTCATACTTTAAAAGATAACATCTCAAAAAAGTCTCACATTTATGCAAAAATTTCATTTAATAGGATGGAATCATAGTTTAAACAAACTGAAAATTTCTCAGCAAATTCTGCATAAGCAGTTTAAACCAAGAAAGAGCCAATAAGCAGTGCTTATTAGATATCCCCCACAAGGAACAAAACATAGACAGATGGATGGACATACAAACATGAAAACAGTATACCCCAACAAACACAGTTTGCCGGGGTATAATTACACAGGTTATAAAGGAATTTAGGAGAGTGTATAGTACAGCAAATTTGTGGTGTTGGATGAAAGGAAGAATCCGAAAATTTCCAAATATATATCTAGAGATCATATTAGTTTCTGCTTCCGTTCTGATCCTAGATTTTGTATGCATGTCAAGTTTGTATACTTATTGCATTTACTGGAATAAAATATGTGGTGACTTAACAAATTAAGTTGCATGACTAGCTACTGTGGACTTGATCCTTGTCTAAAATGACAACAACCACATGTGAACATATTACATGCAGACAAGACTTACCCTTCTAATAGCTAATCTCACTTCTTTAGGAACATCTGGTATTATATAGGCCATTATAAACTTTAGAGCAAACACTATATGCTGAAAGACACAAACAGTAGATTATTAGAATCACAACAAGAGAAAATGTACCTTTGGCCACACATGTACCCAGCTAAGACTCAGATCAGCCATCACTCATGCAGTCTGAGAAGTCTTTGCTTTTGTTTGTGTAGAGGTTTTACGGCCCAGTCAACCCAATGGGGTCATGTCGAGCATGGTAAGTTTACCTAACCACACATTTACTGGACAGGCTTAGTCCTCTAAGCGGTTAACCAGTATTGTGCACATTCTTTCGCCAGAAACTGACAACTACCCTTCTTGAATCAGCGGAAGGGAGAGAATGACTGTAGAAAATATTTTATGATCAATCAGAGAAGTCTTTGCTCTCTGCCTACAGAAATTGGATTTTAGCTATCCATAAAGTGCCCAGCAAAGACTGACCAGGCTAATCTGAGTCTCTAAGAAACAACTGATCACACTTTGAGTCGTTATGTTATGAATGAAAGATTATTTACCCTTCTCTTGCTGAACACGACATGCCCTGTCTTAGCAAACAGTGTAGATCCAGATCAGTTCGCTTCTGAAGAAGCCAACTGATCTGGATCTGCATTGTTGCCATTAAGTATGTGAATTTGTCTCAACAACCTGGATCAAGTAATCTGATTGGCTGAAAATTGGAAGTGGGCATGGCATCTTGATTTATTCAGCATGACAAGGGTTAAACAGCTATTTTTTTTTTTTTTTTTTTTCAAATTAAGTGGGGCTGGATATACCTGGTACATGTTTTGACATTCTTTCCAGGGAGACAATATTTGTGGCTTGCTGTCTTGCTTGCACAAGTTCCTTCTGTACAGGGGACCTTTAACCCTTGTCATGCTGAATAAATTAAGATGCCATGCCCTCTTCTAATTTCCAGCCAATCAGATTACTTGATTCGGGTTTTTCATAGAAATTCACATATTTAATGACAAACAGTGCAGATCCAGATCAGTTGGCGTCTTCAGAAGCCAACTGATCTGGATCTACACTGTTTGATAAGACAGGGCATTTCGTGTTCAGCAAGAGAAGGGCTAAAAGGAATGTATCTGGTCTCAAGTTGTCTCCCTTAAACATGTATCAATTCCCCATAATCTTTAGAACGTAAAACAGATGAAAAATAACAACTGCAGCAGACAATATTTTGGAATATTTTTTATTTTTCTGAGAAAAAAAGCTTGAAATTTCACATGATTCATCTGTGATCTAGCAATTTTTTTATAGGTGTATGCAAATTTTAGATGACTGAAATTTTAAGGCATTAACTGCACCTCAACTCTAGCAAAACATTTTTCACTCACCTCAAATCCTATACAAATCCAGAGTCGTGTGATGATATCAAACTGCAGTCCCCAGGCTGAGGTAAATGCAATAAGAAAGCCATTAGAAATTACACCAACCAGATTCACGAAGTTCAGGATACCATACCACATACCTGGTAAATAAGAAAGTTTACAATAAAGTCTCTCATTATAACTGACCTTTAAGAATAATAATTATATAACCAGCACAGATCCTAATTATATATGTCTACAACCAGACCAGACCCATTTAAGCCATTTAAAATAAAATTTCCAGCCAGAAATACAACTTGAAAATCTTAATGGAACATGATAACAAACTATGAAGTTATGAAAAAAGTCTTCAAATTTCTGAAACACCCCTTGTAACTAATCGAGTAATATTCATGTTAAACAAAATTCATTTAGAGATGCAAAGAGTCACTATTACAGTACATGAATGCTGAGACTTTTTTTATATGTCTCACTGAATACTGCACATATTCAGATGAGGCATTTTTTTTATAAACTAAACAAGTATTGATTTTTTTTTCTTATTTCTCTATGAAATCATACATTGTGGGTACTCATTAGAAATTCCTCATCACTGATGTGATTCTAATGAGTAACCACAACATCTGTTTTTTTGGAGAAATAAGCAAAAATATTTACCTAATATCTGGGCCAAGTTGTTCAAAGCGTCGTTAGCTTAACAAGCTCGTTAGGTAAAAATGTTAACTGTTCTAGTAAGTACAATATCTTATTCACAGGTATTTTTGATGAACTCACATTTTTTAAGCAAAAATATTAGCATATATGACATATTTAATGATCAAAGTTTTAACAATACGTTAACTAACGACATCATTTGTTTCGGACAGGGCCCTGGAGTTAAGATACCACAGTAACTAACCTAAATCTTGTGCTATAAAGGCTACTGGCCGTCGATTGAACCACAGGAGTCGTTTGGCATCTATTCTGAGATCTATAGCAAGCCACAACATTGCTACCAATGGAGCGAGTGGAAAAGAGGCAGCAAACAACTGAAATAGACAATAACACAGTTTGCACTGGATCAGTATTTGGCACCCTGGGTCCAGTTGTTCAAAGCACCGTTAGCTTAACCAGCTCATTAGTGGTCAAAATGTTAACTTTTCTAGTAAGTAGACTATCTAATTCACAGGTACTTTTGCTGAAAAAATGTGAGTAGCTTTTGCAAATGCTAAAGCTACTCACATATTTTTCAGCAAAAATATTAGTGTATCTGGCATACTTAATGATCAAAGTTTTAACAATATGTTAACTAATGACATGGATAGTTTTGAACAACTGGGCCCTGAAGACTAAATCAGCAGATCAAAGTAAGTAAACTTTCCTTATTTTTCCTTTATTTAAAAAAAAACTGAAGATCCTCGTTAGACTGTATCAATGAGTCAGCTAATCTTGGTCACCATGTTTTACATAATATGCTATGCCAAGCAAAAATGAATCCTTAACCCATTGTAGTCTGGAGACCCATAAAAAGGTAAATCACAAACAGTGCAGACCCAGATCAGACACAGCAGAATGTGGCGTCTGATCAGGGTCTCCACTGTTTGCAAATAGTTCACTTGTGTTGAGGTTTTACGGCCCAGTCAACCCAATGGGGTCATATCGAGCGCGGTCAGTTTACCTAACCACATGTTTACTGGGCAGGCTTAGTCCTCTAAGCAGTTAACCAGTATTGTGCACATTCTTTCACCAGAAACTGACAACTGCCCTTCTTGAATCAGCAGAAGGGAGAGAATGACCGTAAAAAATATTTCATGATCAATCTCCACGAAAGAATGTTGCCGACCTCATTTTTCTTGAGGAATATCTAATTCTCATAGCCAGAAGTACCCCTAAAATTGAGATTGGACTCTGCCAATATATAGTGTGGGGGAGTTCATTCAGGTAACAAAAGGTTAAGTATATGCAGATGGCAGAAGCCTATTTCAGGTATTTGCAGAACTATTGTATACTGTAGAATATATCAACAGAGGTCAACAAAATGTTCTGAGAATGAGTTTGGTATATACGAGGGATGTTCGAAATGAATTGCTTATTGTCCTCTAGCTCGATATCTATGTGGGGCACGATAAAAACCAATACATACCTGTATAGGGCTATTCAATATCTACACAATGGTATATAAATGTACATGTTAGACTAAGTGTAAGACATAAAATTTGCCATTTGAATACACGCAGTCATTGACCACTGCAGTAAAAATGGATGGTAGAAGCGTCAACAAAAAAGATGAAATACAGGCTTACATCAAATCTCGTTCAAAACTTGGTTGTTCTTTGAAGAAGCTGATGACTGAAATTTCTACTGCTTTTGGACCTTCTTGTGTGTCTTATGACACAGTTCGGCGGTGGAAAAAGAAATCTGAGTCTGGTGTAGAGTCCATCAAAAATGCACCGAAATCAGGTAGGCCAAAATCTGCATCTCGTAAAGAAATCGTTTCCAAAATAAAGGAAATCATTGAAGGAGATGCCAGATTTACAGTTCGTGATATTGCACGAAAGGTAGGCATATCACTATCAACGGTTCACCTTATTTTGAAGAAGCATTTGAAAGTCAGAAAGATTTCTGCTAGATGGGTGCCACATCTGTTGACTGACGAGCAAAAGAGGCAATGGGTTAAAGTGGCCAAAAAGCTGCTTCAAATGTTTCCAAAATATGATAAAAAGCAGTTTGCCAATGTCGTCACAGATGATGAAACCTGGGTCCATTATTTTGAGCCCATCAGAAAGGTTAGCAATGAGATCTGGGCCACTAAACACAGCAAACGCCCAATAATTGCCAAACGTTCTTTGAGTACAAAGAAGGTTTTGTATGCAATTTTCTTCTCTGGTGAAGGAGTCGCAATAAAAGTGCCAGTGAAAAAGGGCAAAAGCATCACCGGAAAGCACTACAAAGACGTAGTACTGAAGAAACTGAAAAAGTATTATCAGAAACGACGCCCTGCCACTGGTTTTAAACATGTCCGTCTTCTACATGACAATGCCCCAGTTCATACCTCCGCAATAGTTACGGCGTTTTTGAAGAAAGGAAAAGTAACTGTTTTGCCTCACCCCCCGTATTCCCCAGACCTTGCCCCATGTGATTTCTTTTTGTTTCCGAAATTGAAAGCATTCCTTGCTGGGCGGAAATACCAATCCCGACAGGCACTTGGATCTGCCATTCATCAGTACCTTATTACTGTGCCCAAATCAGCGTACCGTGACGCCTTCAAGAAGTGCATACATCGGCTGAAACTTTGCATTTTTAGCCACAGGGAGTACATCGAAGGCATGAAATGAGTACTTTTGGGCTAACTTGAAATTTGAAGTCTCCAGATAGAAATAAACAATTCATTTCGAACATTCCTCGTATATGCATGTTGATCTGAATCTATGTAGATTACAAATACTGAAAGACAAAGTTTTGCTCAATGCAATTCATACATAGTAAATGCTGATTTTCCTGTGGCAAATCTAAAATCATTTCAGGGTACCTCCAAAATGCAACTATACGCTGCCTTCTACAATAGTTACATTAAAATTTACCCATCTCTAGGCAAATTCATATTGGTGATTTTTTTTCTCTAATTTTTCCCATAAAACAGGATTTGACATTTCATGCAAACTGTCTCCATTGGAGACAATTTGCATGAAATGTAAAATCCTGTTTTCTGGGAAAGAATAATAAAATATTTAAGTATGGCATGTGCTGAAAATTTTACTCAACATGCTAAGTGTTTAATATTCAGGGCCCAGTTGTTCAAAACTTAATGACGTTGTTAGTTAAAATGTCTATCTTGAAATATGGCAAATACATTGATATATTTTGCTGAAAAAATAGGAGTAGCTTTTGCAATGCAGATTGGGTGGGGTGTGCGTAGCAAACAATTTCTGGATATTGTAAAGTTTAAAAGAACTGGGCAGTTTTTATACACCTGCTTTGAAAAAAAAAAAGGAGGTATTATGGCATGGCGCTGTCCATCTGTCTATAAACATTCTTGTACGCTCCATAACTCAGTAATCGTTCAGGATATCTTCATGCAATTTTATAGGACTATGTATTAGGCCAGGACGACGTGTCGCACACAAGAATGATTGTTCCCCAAGCTTGTTAAGGTAACACTGCTTTGAACAACTGGGCCCAGACATCTTAACTCCTTATCATACTTGTCCAAAAATGAGAACAAAGCCATTTGAGTATCTGTTGATATGTATAACCTACTAAAGGAATGGCAAACCGTGTGGACCCTGATCAGTGTAGACTTATGTGGCATCTCTTCAAACTGCTAGATGTGTGACAAACAGTGTACATCCTGATCAGTGTAGACATGTGGCATCTCGTCAGACTGCTAGATGTGTGACTAATAATGTACACCCTGATCAGATGCTACAGAATGCAGCATCTGATCCCGATCTACATTGTTTGCTCAAGCCTGTCTGTCTGAATACTTTGGGTAAATACAGCATAACTCACCATCAGAAATCCATAAATGATCACTTTTTCTGTGTATTCCCCAAGAGTGAAGTCCTCCAGCTTGGGTTTCAGGTAGTTCCTCATCAAAAAATCATTAGATCTCTTCAAGCTCACTGTGTCTTCTTCTTTCATTTCTAATTTCTCTTCATCTTCAACTTTATTCTTACAACAGTTACTACGGCAACAATCTGGACGGATTCGCCAAAGTCGTTTAATGAATCTGAATTATCAAACAAAATCATCAGACTGGCAAATACAACAACAATCTGACATTTTTAACAAACAAACCATACCTTTGTCAATTATTTACTTGCCTTAAAATTGTAAAACCTTGCACAGAAATGTAAAACAGCAAGTACCTTCAGAGTGTAAAATCTCAGAGATATGTAACTACACAAAGCTTTTAAAACCTCACATAATAATATTAAAACAGAAAGTATAAATATATCTTCAAAACCTACACTCTGTATATGGCATATCTACACAGCTTTGACAAGGCAATTCGGAAAGCCAGAAAAATTAATGCAATCTATGGTATTTATCATAAATATTCGGATAGACAGGCCTGAGCAAACAGTGTAGACCCAGAATGCGGCGTCTCATCAGGGTCTACACTGTTTGACAGTCATCCAGCAATTTATGGACACAACAACAGGTTCTAACAGTGTGTTCAATTTTTAGAACAAGTGTTGTAAGGTGTCCAAATACTTAGGGTAAATACTGTACCCAACCAGTAGGATCAGTAGTTTGCTTTTCAGGGGAATTGATACCCTTTCAGGGAGGCAATTTCATCAAAAATGATTCTGCCTCCCTCTGAAAAGAATTCTATTCTAAAAGGAAAGAATTTGCTCATACAGGAAGTACACTACAACCTCTTTATAACACGGTTTGTTATCACGGTTTTAGATAAACACTGTTCAAAGATGGATCCCAAAAATGTATAGATTATATTGAAAAATGACCATAAATGGTCATTGTTCAATATAATCTATACATTTTTGTTTGGATATAACACAGTTGTTTAACACAGTTTATGTTATGGACCCCAACAATAGTGTTATAAAGAGGCTGCGGTGTAAATTGTTTCTATTTGAAGAAGACCCCTTTCAGAAGGGGCTTGAAGTGCAGTAAAGTAAACAGAAGTCACAGTTATTTTCTCCTTGCAAAATATGGTAGAAAAATGCCCAGTCCCCTTAACACTTGTCCTGCTGAACCTGGATATACCCTGCAAACAGTGTAGATCCAGATCAGTTGGCTTCTGAAGAAGCCAACTGATCTGGATCTGCACTGTTTGCCATTAAGTATGTGAATTTATACCAACAACCTTGATCAAGTAATCTGATTGGCAGAAAATTAGAAATGGGTGTGGCTTCTTAATTTATTCAGCAGGACAAGGGTTAAACCATTAAAGACTGAATAAACAATCCCACACATTACATTTGGAAGAGTCCAGTTTCGATTTTAGGTATGTTGGGCTATATGATGTAGATATTCCTAAAGGAAAACTGGTTGCACTATTTGCAAACAGTGGAGACCCTGATCAGACCCCATTTGGTTGACTGGGCCGTTCTGCGGCGTCTGATCTGGGTCTGCACTGTTTGCCAGTTACCCGATTAGGGGTCTCCAGTCTTCAATGGGTTATACTCTATAATATCCAGAATTTGTTTGCTATGCACATCCTGTCCAATCTGTCCAGTTCTTGATTCTGTTATGATGCAGCCCAAACAACTTACGGTAAGATGATATCTTTGAAGAACTTTGGGAAAGGCTTCACCAACATTAGAACGAGTATTTGAAATGATAACTGAGACATACAACTTCCTCCATCACATTCATCGGCATATTCTTCACCCAGGCCAAAGACACCAAAAGTATCAAACCGCTGCAAAAGAGACCATACAATAATCAACTTAATCCTTATTGTGCTGTTCACGACAACCCCTACTTCTGCAAAAAATGTAGATCCAGATCAGATGGCTTCTGAAGAAGCCATCTGATCAGGATCTACACTGTTTGTCATTCAGTTTGTGATTTTGAATGAAAACATTTTATGATGTAATCTCAGAAATGGGTGTGGCTAATTATTCAGCAGGATAAGGGTTAAATATTTGGTCACTTTAGTTCTTTGCCAAATTTCATACAAAAACTTCTTTGTATAAAATCTTTGCTGGATGTAGTTTGGATAACCAAGAATGAGTTTCTTCATGCACAAATGAAGACTCTGATCAGACTGTGCTGATGTCCAGGCTGACTCGAGTCTTCTTTGGGTACCCATGTCAGAAGGTATGTTTTCTCATAATGTGGTAATAATAATAATGGATATGGATACAAGGAAGATATACAGTCAATGAAATGCTAAGAAAATGTTAGTGTAACTTTTCAGTCTCTTCCCATGATATACTTTATAAATTCATTCCAGTCAGCAAATTCAATTCACTTTACTAAATTCATTTGGCTCCAAATTCACTTCTTCACTATCACAAAATCAATCTAGTACATATTCTTTTCACTATAGTTGTTACAAATGTCTTTCACATTGCAAATTCAATAACATTTACAAAATCATTTCTATTTCAAATTCATATTTCCATAACCAAATTCCTTTCACTTCGACAAATGGCTCAACAAAATCAACTTACCACTAGCTTATACTTTGCAGTTCACTACTATATTACAAATTCTTTTCACTAGCAAATTCACTTCTCTTCAAATTCCTTTCACTTTGCAAACAACAATTCGTTTCATTCGCAAATTCACTAACAAGTTCATTGTACCATTTCCAATTCACTACTGCATCACAAGTTCATTTCAGTTTGCAAATTCACTTTAATCTGGCAAATTCATTTCACTTTCCAAATTCATTTTTCATAAGCAAATTCCTTTTACTTTCCAAATTGTATACCACTTTATTTTGCCAATTCAATACTGCATCACAAATTCATTTCAGTTTGCAAATTCACTTGTTCGTTTGTGTTGAGGTTTTAAGGCCCAGTTAACCCAATAGGGTCATGTCGAGTGCTGTCAGTCTACCTAACCACATGTTTACTGGGCAGGCGTAGTCCTCTAAATGGTTAACCAGTATTGTGCACATTCTTTTGCCAGAAACTGACAAATGACCTTCTTGAATCAGCAAAAGTGAGAGAATGACCGTAGAAAATATTTCATGATCAATTGCCAAGAATGACTGTTGCCGACCTCGGCGGGGGTCGAACCCGTGACCTCCTGGTCTCCAGTCAAACGCACATCCAACTAAGCCATCCAGGCCAGTGCAAATTCACTTTAAATTTGGCAAATTCATTTCACTTTCCAAATTCATTTTTCATAAGCAAATTCCTTTTACTTTCCAAATTCACTATACAAATTCAAATTACAACTAGTTTAGTTATCTGGTTGAGGGTGGGGTTGGGGGGGAGGGTGGAGACTGAAATTAGGTGGAGATACAAAGTTCCATAATAAATGTGAAAAAAAAAAATCTACACACGTTAATGAAATCATGTGAATAAACAACTTGAACTAAATACATAAGTCATCATAAGTAAAATATACACTGACTGTAAACACTATGTAGTCCGAAACTCAAATAACAACCTGAATCCTTTCAAAAAATTAAATTTATATCAATCACCTTATGAAAAGCAAAATATCTACAGAAGTAAACAATGTATGAATCCAATGTAAGTATGTCTGTACCTGCAAACTGAAAAAAAAAAAAAAAAAAAACTAAAAAGAATATTCACACTCTATGCATGTTCTGCCTAAAAAATGTTAATACTGATTAATATTATTATTTTAAATAGTTTAGGTTGATGTTCTTGTCTCTGTTAATCAAGCCACAGAAAAAAACTAGCATTTATTATTTAGCCCTAATATTATCTGATTTTATAACACAATGAATAACAAAGCTAAGAATTTCTGTCATAATTACCTGCAAAGTAAGCACAATGCTCAATACACACGTCTAAAAATAAGTAAGTGGGAATCCAATCTAAATATAAACAGCAATACCGGGAATACCAGTTCTAAAAATATCTAGATGGGATTTCTGTACTATGCTGTACTATACTGTACTTTCTGTACTATGCAAATAAATGGACTTTCTATCTATCTATCTAGATTTTTAATGCTACCAGGCAACGGAGTCACATAGAGGCATCCCCTATCTAAATCTATTTATAGTCTTGACCTTTGAAAAGACATAATTACTGAATGGACTGCGACATCATTTGATCAGACTATAAAAAGATTTAGAATGGACTTTTCTAAATCTTTTTATAGTCTGATCAAATGATGTCACAGTCCAGTCAGTAATTATGTCTTTTCAAAGGTCAAACTGAAGTTTAAAGCAACTGGATACCCTGATCAGAAAGAAATATACCACATGGACCTAAATTGGATACCCTGATCAGAAATTCACCACATGGACCTAAATTGGATACCCTGATCAGAAATTTTTCACATGGATCTAAATTGGATACCCTGATCAGAAATTCACCACATGAACCAGAATTGAATATCCTAATCAGCAATTTACCACAGAGACAAAAATTGGACATCCTGATCAGAAATTCACTACATGGACCAAAATTAATTCACGACATGGACCAAAATTGCTGTAAAATATCCAAATTTAAAATAAATTTAACCAGCAAAAAGCCTGATGGATATAAATCCCTATACTAGTTCAACAGCAGACTTGCATAGATGCCATACCTCACACTGTGAGATAAAATCTCACAGAATTTGGCTATTTTGCAACCCATTTCCCATAAGAATTTCAAATCTCACAGAATTTTCAGACTCTCTAAAAGGATATTTTATGAAGAACTAATTATGAATTACACAACATTATACTTTTGTACCCTCAGACGCCGTCGGTCATGTGTAGAAGGAATCGGCTCTCGTCTGACCAGTGGATCCTGCGCCAAGCCATCAGGTTCCAGTTACGCTTGGCACACCACACCAGGTGGGCCTGTTTGTGTTAATCAGTGAGGACCGGTCATCGGGCCTTCAGATCAGCATCCCGTAGTCTCTTCCTGATTGTGCTGTTGGACACTCTTAGGCCTGCTCCCCAGTGCAATAGCAGGAATGGAGCTGTGGTCATAGAGGTGCGTCAGGTGGACTGGGGCTCTGTCATCTCTGGGAGTAGTCTTGTGTGGTCTGGCTTATCTTGGACGATTCTTAACATGTCCAGTGTCAGCGTGCTTCCTCACAAGACTGCTGATGACAGTGTGATTGATGTCCAAGCTGACACCAATATTCCTACAGGACATCCCTGCCCCATGCATCCCAATTATCTGCCATCAGACATTTTCAGGTATTCTTTGCCTTGGCCCTATCCAACCTTTTATCGACTTACAAAAGCCAGGAGTTTGCTTTTACCATACTGCATTTTTCGAATTTATACCCTATCGATTTTCAGCTCCTCGCACGATCTAGGCGAGACAGACGTACTGCATGAAACATTGTGTGAATATAGAGATGTCCGAGTTCAATTTAATGGTACAGTACATGGAGGTCTCTGTTCTGTCATTTTCATAATTAACGAATCATTTATGTTGTGCTTAATTAATGATCATGTGTATAGCAAATCAATTGTATACTCAGCTATAATCAATGCCTATTATTTGAACAAACTAACATTTTCACTCACCCCACCTGGTCTTCTGTGAATACTTCTCAGCCAGGACCACTAGAACACTGAATGTACTGAATAATGTTGAACTAAAAAAAATGAGTCACAGTATCTATATGGTAACATTCCATATTCAAAGTCTGAAAAAATAAGTCCGTTGGTTTCCTGGAAGGTAATGGTGAATCCCGGCTGTGAAAGTGATGACTTCGGATGAAAGGATGGCTGAATTTCCCATAAACTGTCAGTGGTATATCAAACTCAAGACATCGTAAAACTACATAGAACTGATTCCAATACTTTCCAATATAAATATTCCAATAAAAGTGAATTCTTGTCACAGACAACACACGACTTGTCACACTGACATCACTGGGGGCTCCATTGTAGCTTTTCAGTCTCTTTCCATGATATATATATATATATATATATAAAACTGGGGAAATTACGCCATATACATGTACGTAGACTGTAGTAGACTTATAATAAACAATCAACAATGGGAGTTTGATATAATCCTTTATGTACTGTGTGATGTACAAACAGGGTTATGGTAGGTAGGGTACAATCTCCCACTCGATTTATGGAAACAGGTGGACCAACCCTCTCTCTATGCCACAGCTCTCTCTCAGTGCTGGTAGTGCTGTCTGTTAGTGCAAGAATGAATAATATGCAGCAATAAAACATATGAAAGCCCAGAACTTTCAAGATAACAAGAACATGTCCAACCTCCAACTGAACTAACAAAGAACTGAATCAGCTGATGAAATTACCCAATGACCACTTCAAGTTTTGGTGGGAAAAGGTCAAAGGTGGAAAAAAATGAAAGTACTGGTCAAAGGGAAATAACATATCTTCAAATATGTCCAAATTAAGGTAGCAATGAACAAAATCCAACCGCGTTACATTTGTTTCACATAATTCTCTGTCAGATGATTAAGTTCTGAAGTAGAAAATAATGAATTGTTATACTATACTCACCCCTCTAAAGAAGGCAATATAAAAGCAGGATGCATAGCTGTTGGCGAACTGGAATGCAAACAGTTTAATAATCAAGGCATCATCATATGCTGTCTGAGTTCGGTGATTCTCTGAAACAGGGAATGAAAACAATGTTGGAAGACCATTTGAGGTATATAAACAGTCGAACTTCGATGGCTCAAACTCGTCGGGACCGCCGCAAAAAGTTCAACCAATCGGTAGTTTGAGCCACTGAAGACCAACTTGGCAAGATCCATCTTTGTGTACTATAATTTTTTATCATAGCTAAGGTAACTTCCGTGACTTCCTGTATATTTATCGGTCATAATTTAAGCCACTTATTATACCTTTCGCACTTTCAGGGAGATAAAATAAGACAACAATAATAAATCTGTCTTTTAATTTTATTTACAAGATGAAAAGATTAAATAACAAGCATGGACATTAAGAAAACTTTGTAAAAGAGATCTGTATTAAGTCTAGTCACGAGAAAAGTCCCCCCCCCCCCCCCAACATTAGCTAAGACCTGAACCAGCTTGCTCAGCTTATAAAAGCACTAGTGTCCTGAAGTGCGGAGTTTGACGACCGCATGCACTATACTGACAAAGCAGCGAACAAAGGTTCAGATTAGACTGCTCAGAATCACAGGCGCTTGCAACTCCTTTGGTGTTCGCAAATGGCAAAAGGGACATTTTCCCACAAATCAACTTAAATTAACAATCTCTCAACATTAATCGATTGACCAACTGATCAAAGGGTGGCCTTAATTGAGCTCGTGTCAATCAAGTATACCTGTGTTAGGTAAACAGCTGTTTCGGCAAGACGCTTTTTCAATATCAAAGCATCTTATGATACTGATCATGTGCCTGAGTGACCGTGATTGATTAAACATGGGATTTTTAACATGGTAATTAGTGCGAGCCATTGGTGGTATTTTACATAGAAAATGCACTACAGGGATCAGTCTTGGGGTTTGAGCGTTCGAGCCATCGTTGTTCGAGGCAACGGTGGCATGTTTAGTTAAAATGAGTGGTGACTTTGCCGGGACTGGAAAGTCAGTTCGACCCAAACACGGTACTCGAGCCTACCAAGTTCGAGCCAGTGAAGTTCTACTGTAAGATACAGGATGTTGGATATTAACACTAATGTTTGTTTAAGTAAATAAGCCAGTCTTATATTTACAGTATATACACTTCCAACTTGAAACAATACCCTCTATGATTATCTATAATGGAATGTATACTTTCTGCCTCTTTGTTAATTAAATTAGTTCAGAGCCAGAACCCACACTAGTTAGTTGTGTTAAAAAGAACATAGCACAGGAGGTCTGTCCCATACAAAATATCCACTGGACAGATGGAAGGACAAAATAAACAAATACATGTATTGTATAAATCTAAATGCCTTATATGCTAATTATGCCTGTTGCAATACAGAAGCAGATGACCTCACAAACTAGACCAAAGAGCCAAGGGCAGATAACAAGAATGAAACAAATATTTAATATCAATGGTAATCATCATGTAGACAACTTTTCTAACTTTTCATAAAAATCAAGCAAAAAAATACAGAAGCCTTTTGAATTATAAATTTAGGCAGGCAGACTACACTACCAATAACCCTGCAAAAAATAAAAAAAAAAAAAAAAAAAAAAGGAAATGCAATACACTGCTTTCACGATGCTAATCACATCAATATTCGACAGCAAAAGAAATTCACATTTTACTCTTTTGTTTTACCTCTTTAAAATAATAATACTTTACTTTTACTTAGAAAAGCAGATATGCCTATGCATGGCTTATGGTTTTGCAACTTTGTAGTTTCAACCTATTTGTCGAAATAGTTATGCTGAGTTTTGTCAAAAAAACAACTAAAATCACAAAGCTCTTGCAGAATGTGTCAAGAATCCAATGTTCATTTTGATTGTGCCGCATGTGAGTTCATTATGATGTAACAAACACAAAAACGGTGTAAAACATTAGAACAGTTGACTCTAATGTAGTTTTATTGCACATGCAAGAATTTGTATTTTCCTGAGTTTTTCTAAGTTTTTGAAAATCGTCTAATTTATTAATTGTTAAAAAAAATATATGGTACTTTGGGCATAATAACAAGTAAGGTTATCGGCAAACAAATCTTTTAAAACAAGTTTTTGAGTTTGAAAATTGTCTGTGTTTTGCTCACTTCTGGTTTGGTATTAGCACATTAAAGGCTCATGATTAAAAAGAGGTTTTTAATGGCAAAACCTTGTCTCACAAAACACTATACGTAGACTGCACTTCATGATAAAGACGCAAATGAATTTTATTTAATTTTGTTCAGGGCTTCATGGATCCAGCACCCCAAAGTTCATATTATGTTTGCATTATTTTTTAGCACAAAAAGAGTTATGTCCCTTTATTAGCCTACCCAATTTGATTATGACCACTTATAACCTACACAATTTGATTACGACCACTTATGTTTGAATTCAATCTCAAATGGAGTTTGGTTCCAATTGAGTCCTCCGTGAAATCACCTGACCAGTAAATGACACCAAAATCTGACCAACCAAACTAGCTTACCAGTTAACGGTTAATGTTATTGCTTAGACAAACAATATTACCTATGTACTTTTTCATTGATAAATACAGGTACGAATGCAGTTTCGATTGACAAATACAGGTATCACGATATTGTTTGTCTAAGGATTTACGCATGGGCGTGGTTATAGCCTTCTGACGGAAGAGTCAATTCCAAGATTATCTCATAGCTTACAATGCAGCATTTGCACAAAGGGACATAACTAAGTTTATGACAAGTTAGCACACTTTTTGAGCCAGTGAGAACTCTTAATCAGACGATGAATTAACCTATCAGAAAGTGTGATTTTTTATTTTGACCCCTTGGTTATTTATGCATATGTTATGCATGAATAACAGAGACAATTTCAACAATTTTGCAACAACGTCTTCTAAATGTATCGATAATGCATTCCATCATTTTGTCATTACCAGCATATTTCAATTTTGATTAAAATACCAAACTGAATACACGTTATTTCAGCATTCGAGAATACATGTACATGCAGATGTTTTTTTTTAATTGACACATGGCTCAACCAAACTGATGACCTATATGTAATCCTGCTGGAGTATAAATGATATAACCCTAGGACACATTTTAGCAAATTATCAATAATAAACTTACCCCAATCTGTGAGTTTTAATGCTATCCAATCATAAATCTGAAACAAAAAAGAAAAAAAAAAACAATTTTAGCTAGATTGAAAATACTGATGATGATGATATTAATAATGATGAAGTGGAGGTGGAATCAGGTGCTTACATTGAGTTTTCTTGACATTATTTAAACATTTGCTTTGTCAGCGAGTGTTTAAGTAATGTTAAGTAAACTCAACATATAGTATGCAAAAGTTCATCTCACTGGCATGCCTAGCAAACACTCTAATGCTTAATCAGTAGTTCTGGCATGCCTAGCAAACACTCTAATGCTTAATTGGTAGTTCTGGCATGCCCAGCAAACATTCTAATGCTTAATTGGTAGTTTTGGCATGCCAAGCAAACACTCTAATGCTTAACTGGTAGTTTTAGGATGCCTACCAAACACTCTTATGCTTAATCTGTAATTTTGACATGCCTACCAAACACACTAATGCTAAATCCCTAGTTTTGGCATGCCCAGCAAACCCTCTAATGCTTAACTGGTAGTTTGGCATACCTACCAACCACTCTAATGCTTAACTGATAGTTTTGGCATGCCTACCAAACACTGTAATGCTTAATTGGTAGTTTTGACATGCCCAGCAAACACTCTAATGCTTAATTGGTAGTTTTGACATGCCCCACAAACACTCTAAAGCTCAACTGATAGTTTTGGCATGCCTACCGAACACTGTAATGCTTAATTGGTAGTTTTTGCATGCCCCGCAAACACTCTAATGCTTAATTGGTAGTTTTGACATGCCTACCACTCTAATGCTTAATTTGTAGTTTTGGGATGTCCAGCAAACACTCTAATGCTTAATTAGTAGTTTTGGCATACCAGGCAGCAAACACTCTAATGCTTAACTGGTAGTTTTAGGATGCCTATCAAACACTCTAATGCTTAATCTGTAATTTGGCATGCCTACCAACCACTCTAATGCTTAATCTGTAGTTTTGGCATGCCTACCAAACACGTTCCTGCTTTACTGGTAGTTTTGACATGCCTACCAAACAGCATAGACACTTCTGTCAAGCAATCACACAATGTTCACACAACCTTGTTTCAATACTGATTCAACGTCAAGGACGTTAGGACGTTGAATCAACATTTAAACGATGTTTCAATCTTGTGTGCTCACTGGTTAGCTACATATTAGATGCAAAAATGCTATGCCAAATGTGCAATCTCACTTTACAGACACAATGTTTTCTTTTAGTAAAAAAAACAAACAAAAGAATGCAGAACTGAAGCATATTACAAAACAAGCAAATTCCATGGGGAATTTATGTCCCCCGCCTTATTTTTATTTGAGCTGTTAAAAATGGTAAAGTTAACCAGAGGACCATTTGTCCTGTATCAATTACCTAAGTATTGAAGCAGGAAACCAGGGATAAAAAATAATTTCAAGATTCTGAAAAAACCACATGCATATCTTCAGACCATCCTTAAAGCACCTGTAAAGTTTCAAAGGATCGGCTTAAAACTGTGGTAGGAGTTATGGGGTCAAGGTACCTACTCCCTATACGCTTCTGTAGTATTAGAACTAAAAAAATGTCTAAGTTAAAAATGCAGAAAAAGTGGTAAAAAATTATTTCAGGATTCTGAAAAAAACACATGCATATCTTCAGGCCATCCTAAAAGCCCTTGTAAAGTTTCAAAAGGATCGGCCAAAAACTGTGGGAGGAGTTAAGGGGACAAGGTACCTGCACCCTGTACACTTCTGTAATATTAGAACTCAAAAAATGTCTAAATTAAAAATGCGGAAAAAGTGATAAAAAATTATTTCAGGATTCTGAAAAATCCACCTGCATATTTTCAGGCCATCCTAAAATCCCACGTAAAGTTTCAAAAGGATCGGTCAAAAACTGTGGGAGGAGTTAAGGGGACAAGCTACCTACTCCCTATAGACTTCTGTAATATTAGAGCTCAAAAAATGTCTAAGTTCAAAATGTGTAAAAAGTGATCAAAAATAATTTCAGGATTCTGAAAAACCCACATGCACATCTTCAGACCATCCTTAAAGCACCTGTAAAGTTTCAAAAGGATTGGCCAAAAACTGTGGGAGGAGTTAAGGGGACAAGGTACCTGCTCCCTATATACTTCTGTAGTATTAGAACTCAAAAAATGTCTAAGTTAAAAATGCGGAAAAAGTGATAAAAAATTATTTCAGGATTCTGAAAAAAACCACATGCATATCTTCAGGCCATCCTGAAAGCCCATGTTAAGTTTCAAAAGGATCGGCCAAAAACTGTGGGAGGAGTTAAGGGGACAAGGTACCTACTCCCTATACGCTTCTGTAATATTAGAACTCAAAAAATGTCTATGTTCAAAATGTCTAAAAAGTAATAAATATTAATTTCAGGATTCTGAAAAAAACACATGCATATCTTCAGACCATCCTTAAAACACCTGTAAAGTTTCAAAAGAATCGGCCAAAAACTGTGGGAGGAGTTAAGGGGACAAGGTACCTGCTCCCTATACACTTCTGTAGTATTAGAACTAAAAAAAGTCTAAGTTAAAAATGCGGAAAAAGTGATAAAAAATTATTTCAGGATTCTGAAAAAACCACATGCATATCTTCAGGCCATCCTAAAAGCCCATGTAAAGTTTCAAAAGGATCGGCCAAAAACTGTGGGAGGAGTTAAGGGGACAAGGTACCTACTCTCTATAGACTTCTGTAATATTAGAACTCAAAAAATGTCCAAGTTAAAAATGCGGAAAAAGTGATAAAAAATTATTTCAGGATTCTGAAAAAACCACATGCTCATCTTCAGACCATCCTTAAAACACCTGTAAAGTTTCAAAAGGATCAGACAAAAACTGTGGGAGGAGTTAAGGGGACAAAGTACCTACTAAAAACTCGGAACCACGCACCACGCACCACGGAAAACCAAAAACAGTGTCCCTCCACTTTTCTTTGAAAAGGCAGGGGACAATAACCATAAGTGACTTAAGTTTGCAGATTAAATATCTGGCCAGAAAGTTTGCATGTTACTACTGAATCTGTTTATGCATGTGGAAAGGGTACAAAAAACAGACAAGAATGCAATTTGGACAGGTTTGTTCGTTTCACTCATTTCTGATAGTAACTGCAATAAAGAAATCAAACACTGGTAGAAACTATGCCTCAGTTTACTGCAGAGTTATGTTCAAATTATAACAAACTCATGGCAAAGTATCTACCACTCCTACTTTCAGTTTTGATGCTAAAACATGTCATTGCATAACAGCACTAATTAACTACAGAAACTGATAAAAGCCCCAGCTTTTGGAAAACCAGTAACTGTAGCTCATTTGTTGCTATAACTGAGAACAAGCCAATCTGTTGGTTCTCCCAAATGCCAAGCAATATCAGCAAGTAGTGAATAGAACAGCAGCTTTATCAGAATTGTAGGTATCAGAGTCAGAGTCCAGGAAAAAAGTAGGGAACAACGGAAATTTCCCACTGTTCCTGCGGAAACAATAAAATGAAATTGAAATATCCTATCTTAAACATTTTTCTTTATTTCTTTTTTACTTGTTTGCACTTCCTGCTTTCCAAGGAATCATCTTTTCAGAATGTATTTACTTACCCTGCCAAGAAGGAGTATAGACAAGGCATTGAGCAATGCTGATATAATGGTAGTGGCTATGAGACACTGAACAGTGGTCATATTAGTACAGTAATCAACACTAACAATAACACGGTACACCACCACAGCTGCCACACTGATTAATACAATAGATACCTGTGAAAGACAATGGAAATAATCAATGTACAAGAAGATCCATATTTTGGAGATCATGGGGAACTGATACATATTCAGGGGATGCAACTCAAAATTGTTTTGCCTCCTTTCTGAAAAGAAGACTTCTTTAAAAGGAAAGAATTTGCTCTCTTTGAGAGCAAATTCTTTCCTTTTAATGTAGATCCCTTTTCAAAAGAGGATTTGTGTGCAAAAAAGGAAACAGAAAGTGACAAAAGTTGGATGAAAATTTACGTGTATCCTGTCCCCTTAAACTACTTACCATATTCAACCTAATTACCGAACATACCCGTATAAGAGCACAGTCAAGCAAATCCGTAGTCTTCAGATTACAGCCAGTGTACTTTTTGTCTACTTGTTTATAAAGGCATATGTTGTCGGTACCTATCTGAATTACATTAACTTGTCAATGCAATTCAAATGAGTACACACAACATATGCTTTCACCAACTTGTCAAGGTAATCCAATGAGTTCCCACAATATATGCTTTTATAAAGAAAATCAGAACACATATCACATAAGCATCATTAAATATGCTAATTCAGAGGTATTTTTGCTGAAAAAATGCAAAAGCTACTAACATTTTTTCAGCAAAAATCTTAGCGCATATGCCATATTTAATGATCAAAGTTTTAGTGAAACGTTAACTAATGACATTGTTAGTTTTGAACAACTGGGCCGAGATTGCAAAAATGAACATGTCGTATTATCCTTGATTACTACATTGAGGACTCCAGTGAAGCTATGAAGTCATTAAAGATTCTGTCTCTTTACAATTGTCTTTTCCTAAGACAAGCCAAATTCATGTTTAAAGTGTCTCATGATATCACCCTTCATATATTAATGAAAACTTAAGTTACATAGCAACTCAAATACCTCGATTAATCTAAGATTCATTGCTGGCTTGCAGCAGGTGTTTTATTCCACCAAATCCAAGAACAGAATGCTTTAAAGCAGAATATGAGGTATTCTGGGCCCAGTTGTTCAAAGCTAACAATGTCGTTAGTTAACGACTCGTTAAAATTTACATTGAGTGATACGCAAATATGCTGAAATTTTTTGCTGAAAAAATGTGAGTAGGTTTTGCAGTGCAAAAGCTACTCACATTTTTTCAGCAAAAAATATCAGAATATTGTGTATTGAATCCGCTAAAACAGTAAACAAAATGACCCGTAACGAGCTCGTTAAGCTAACGACGCTTTGAACAACCGGGCCCTGGATGTTTAATATGTAATAGTTTGCCTGAGGAAGTTAAAAGTGTTCAGACTCTTGAAACATTCCATAAAAAAATGCATAAACTGGCTTGCTGCGAATTAATTATACAGTGATTATCTGGTGAAGTTGAGAAAATGATCACCTGTACTTTTTTTTACTACCTTCTCATTTCCTTTGCTTATGACTTTGGTCCACATATGTATAAATACTGTAATACTTACATATTTTCCTGCATGTATATACATTTTTATGCTTAGTATAAATACTTATATTTGCCTTGTAATCAGATAAATGATGCTGACCATTATGTCACACTGAGAATATTTAAATTCCGATGCAAATCCACGAATCCTATGCTATGTCATGGTTGGTAGGCATTCTTTGATTTAATAGGCTTGTGTTTATAGATATGTATATGCATATGTATCCATATGCTTGTATATTTACACATTTACAATTAGTAATCACTGTAATCACAATCTGAATTGTTTCTGATGATTCATTGCTCGCTTTCAGTTTTTGCACATAAACCTTTATTATACTGTGTATATGGACAGAAACACAGATGGATGGACATGATTGCCAACTTTTTCTTTAGGTTTAATGTCAGTGAACCTGCAGCAGTATGTTATAAAAACAGGTTTACCATAAAGATTAATGCTGAAGTTGAGAGGAAAAATTTCACTAGCTGCCTCTTGAAGGGATAAAACCAGTTGTCTTCTCTTGTAACAGGGTCCTAAAACGTAAACAAATATGCTTGTGAACAACAAAAACAGACAAACAAAAACAACATCATAATCATCACAATCGGATTTTTGATTAACATGCAGGTACAGGGGCAACATCCACATCAGTGGGCCCCCTTCCAGATAGCTGGCTTGCTGCATGCATGGCAGATCTCACACCAGATCTCCAGGTACATTTATCATGAGGGTTGATAGCCGAGAGCTTCCACTCTCTGCAATCCCTCTCTGTCAGCTGCTTCCATGTCATTTTGGGCCTCCCAGGCCCACGCTTTCCATCAACCTGTATGTCAAAGGCTGTCTTGATTGCACCACTGGAGCGTTCCACATGTCCATACCATTGAAGACTTCTCTCCTTCAGAATGAGGTCCAGATCCTCAATGCCAAGCCACACAAGCTCATTGGACCTGGTGGTGACAATGTTTTGCGGCCTGACATTGCAGCTGTCTGATCATTGCCCTATCATTTCACCGCAGACGCTGGAGGTTTAGCTTTGTCAATGGCCAAGTCTCTCTGGCATGGAGCATTGCGCTCCACAAACGAGCTGTACACATGGCCACATGTTTTGAAAGAGAGGACTGGTAGCAGATCCTTGAACTTCCTCCAGGCGGTTTTCACACGTGTTGTGGTTGAAAGTTCACAGCCACCTGCTGCTGAGAGTAACAAGACCTGTCAAGGGCCAGGAACCCTCACCTGAAACTGTGCTTGTCAATCATACGAAAACTTTTAAGTCTATGACTTGATTTTAGAGTTAGTGAGGATGGAATGGGGCTTGCAATGAATAAATCTTTGGATCTGTATCTAATCTAACATTATTGCATTAAAAGCAGTGTCGCACGTTATTAACAGCAGTGCATTAACCTGTGAAAAGGGGTGTATTAACAAGGCAATTCACGCGCTGTTAATGCACGGCTCCCGCAACTTTCAATATGCTCTTACCGGGGCCACAGATTTGCTCACCATTACGAGATGTGTACTGCCCGGCCCTAGAACGAGCACAGTCCGTTGAAATTACGTTCGCGAGACATCGGTGAAAAGGCGAAACAAAAAAGTGCAAGAAATAACCTGAAATATGGCAAATGTTTTCAGTTTTAATGCACTAATAGCGATTGAACATGGTTATTTCAATGCATTAACATTCCCCAGGTCCCTTGGGAGGTGTTGAAAACCACGACCTTCGGCTTCGGTTTTCAATACCTCCCACGAGACCTGGCGAATGTTAATGCATGAAAAACCATGTTTGATCCCTATATCAGTCTAAGTATCAACTACATCAAGCTAGGTTTTCAGGAGATAAACATCATTAAAACTTCTAATATAATACTTTAATATGAAAATTCTGTATCTGTGACCTTGACCTCCAGGTCTTTGAGTTGAGCTGGGCTTGCACTGAACAAATCATTGGATAAATATCATTCCAAGGTATTGGTCTGGGTAACTATCATACTAAATTTCAACTTTATAGCATAAAAAGATATCAAAGTTATGAGCAACTTGGATGTAAATGTGAATGTATGCAGGTAAACTTGCATGTAAACCTGAATGTAAACTGTAACATTTGTTAAGACTCTGGTTACGAATGTGGCATATGCACCTATGGACGTAACATCAAGGCAAAACTCTGTATGCCCCAGTCCTGCCTTCAGCAGGAGGGGGCATAAAAATGACCATATATATGATCTATACATTTTTGCTTGATTACAATTCTGGGGTCCATATTTAAACCGTCTTATCTAGAGCTATCATGAAAATACTGGTTCACCTAGAACTTGGCAATGATCCCACATTATATGGGGTATTCTAGGAAAACACACCTCCCAGGACAGAATATGATTTTTTCCCTTGAGTATGTCCAATTGAACTTTAACTATCTTCATAACAGATGTGAAGCACTATGCTTAAAAGACTCAAACCACTAAAGCTTATAAATTCTAGGCCCTACCCTTAGATTTGTCTTTTTCCTAGACAAGCACTAAAAATAACATTATGGTTGCATTAAAATATATAAATGTACAAGAGCTTACCACATCCACTGAAAACAGCTCTGGTAGATGAAAGAGGAAAAATGGATGTAACTTGTAATACATACATTCTGTACAGATTTAGATCAGTCTACAGAGAGATATCTGTCAAGTTTTGAATGAATCTTCTACAGTTCCAGTGCACCCTACTATATGTTATACACCATACTGTAATAACCCCAAGTATTGGGACAAACAGGCCTTTGCAAACAGTTTAGACCCAGATCAGATGCCACAGAATGCAGCATCTGATCAGGGTCTACACTGTTTGCCTTACACACAACAATTTTTACACTTATCTACAGGCAGTAGAATGGACTATTTCAAATTTTAGGACAAGAATGTAAGGAGATAAGATGTCCCAATACTTAAGGTAAATACAGTAATTACAATAATATTCAGTCACCATATCTCTTTACTGTCATATAATTTGAAACAGTCCATTCTGTTCATTTGATGGTGTGTCTAAATTACTGGTTAAATGGCAAACAGTAGACTTCTTAAGCGTAGTTTGATCTGGGGCTACACTGTGTGCTAGGATATGACTTTTCTAATACTTCTGGTATTATAGTACATGTACTGTCCAAAAGGTCCAGATTCACAGAAACTGTTTCTAAAATTTAAGTGGTAAGTCAGTAGCCCTGAAGAAATGTTAACAGAAATTTCACCAACCCAACCTTGTAGTTATTAAATTTCTTAAGTCTTAAAGTGAAGTACATTGTAATTTCAATATCAGTGTTAAGTAAAACTCAACCCTTGTCCTACTAAACCTGGATATACCCTGCCTTTGCAAACAGTGTAGATCCAGATCTGGATCTGCACTGTTTGTCATTCAGTATTTGAATTTGTATCAACAATCTGGATCAAGTAATCTGATTGGCTGAAAATTGGAAGTAGGCATGGCATCTTTATTCAGCATGAAAAGGGTTAATGCCCAATGCACCATTCAAAATTGTAGAAGACGACATTTTATTTCTTTTCCCCCCAAGGACACTAGGCTTCACATTTAAATGTAAGTAGTACCTTTTTAACTTTAGTTCCAAAGAATTCAGGCCTGTCAGGTTCATTTGCTTCATAATTATCCACATCCCATTCATATGCTAAATTAGCATTTTGTCGTTTCCAAAACTCTAGAAATACAGTACCTGAAAATAAAATTTAAAAATTCTAATCCAATTAAAACTACAGCAAGTGTCCAGAGGGTCACAAATACCCCCGGCCAGCGCCATTTCTTAATCATAAAATATTTTAAAGTTAATGACAATGATATAAGGCAAGATATAGTTTACTTTGTCAGTCTCTGAGTGACACTGATCTATCATCCCAAGTACAACTTTCCTGGAGTAAATAGTTTTCCAGACATGAAGCAAATTTGCTGGGCCATAAAATACTGGTCATTGACCTACATATACTTGAAAAGTTAATCTGATGGTCAGATTGACCCATTACACTTACTATGATGCTAATTCATTAAATAATCTAAATGATTTTAAGAAAAATCACTAGACCATGAAATATAGGTCATACTGATTTGTTTGTTTGTGTTGAGGTTTTACGGCCCAGTCAACCCAATGGGATGTCGAGAGTGGTCAGTTTACCTAACCACACGTTTACTGGGTAGGCTTAGTCCTCTAAGCGGTTAACCAGTATTGTGCACATTCTTTCGCCAGAAACTGACAACTGCCCTTCTTGAATCAGCGGAAGGGAGAGAATGACCGTAGAAAATATTTCATGATCAATCTCCACGAAAGAATGTTGCCGACCTCGGCATGGGTTGAACCCGCAACCTCCTGGTCTCCAGTCGGACGGCTCATCCAACTGAGCCACTGAGGCCGGCCCAATCATTCTGTAAAAAGACAGTGAAAACTCTGATCATACTGCTCAGAAGTGTAGGTTGCTCTGTCTCTGTTGTCCACACAGGCACAAGGACACCTTTTTTATTAACTGTATTGTTCTTTTAGGGGTTGGTGTTAGCAGTTTGAGATTTAAACCCATTTCTGTCAAGCACACTTTTCAACCACACTCTTTGGACCGCTCTATTTCCATTAGCAAGGTGCCTGGTTAGTTTTTATTATTACTATGTGTTATAGAAATTCCTGTAATTAATGCAAACATAAACCCTGATCAGACACCACATTCTGCTGAATCTGATCTGAATCTGTGCTGTTTGCCAATTCCCCTTTTGCAGTTCTCCAGCCTAAAATCATCAAAATGACAAACTGCTAAATCAAAATTTTTGTCCTTTTTTGTTCATACATATATATGCACAGAAAACATGTAACAATAATATTGCATTTGTCCAGCATTTAAAAATAATAAAATAATAATAATAAAAAAAAAAAAAAAAAAAAAAAAAAAAAAAAAATTTGTGGACACCTATGCAGAGGATATCAAAAAGAATTTTTCTGACCTGTAGTACACTGAGCTTAAACTTACACATTGCATGTAACATTTTATGACATCATGCATGTTAAAAAGTGTTGACTATTTTGTGCAGATCTTTATTCATGAAAAGAATGGCAAACAGTGCAGATCCAGATCAGTTGGCTTCAGACCTGTTACCGATTACATACAAATGTATTCGATTACAATTACAATTACTTTGTAATTTCATGATTACAGATTACAGATTACAATTACATCTTTTCTGAATGTAATCAATTACAATTACAATTACATTTCAATGTAGTTGATTACAATTACAATTACTTTCTTGTTGTTCCTTGTTTAAAAAATTCTAGTTCAAATTAATAATCTGTTTTATTGTTCTTTCAAAGCTTCATGCATGGCATGCTATATCTTCTGAAAAGATGTTATTCATATTCTTTATACCATATATTCATTTTTTTATGATATTCCATTTACTATACATTTTTCTATGATGTATGGTTATTTTTTACTCTTCCTCTTGGTACCATGAGCTGGTTAAAAGACTTATAGTGCCTGGCTTTTGTTTTACTCCATGGGGTGCAATATAATTCTGTCAGGCTGTTCATCTTAAGCACTGATATATAAAAATGAAAACAACAATGGAATTAAATCAAGTTTTCATCTGTTATAAATAAGTTTAATTTGCATAAGCAGCATTAAGCTTCATGGAACAAAGGAAAGAATAATCCCTTCTCTATCTAAAAATGTAGTGTGGTGGTTGATAGGGGGGTGGGGAGGTGGGGGAGAGGGGTGGGGACAAATAAAATTGATCTTGGCCCGGGGCTGTACAGTTTAAAATTTGCAATGAATAAGTTTTGTTAGGACATTGCTTTACCTGTAGTAGACCAGATAAGAGGAGTATATTGCTGATAATCGAAGGATAATTTATCTTATCTTTCAATGAAAACATATGTTGTGGGTACTCATTTAAACTGTCTCATCAAGATGGTTCAAATGAGTACCCGCAACATAATATTATGTTTTCATTGAGAGATAAGAAAAATTATCCCTGAATTATCACTAATTTACCCCTCTTATTTGGTCCTCTGCCGAACCAGCTCAAAACCTGTCAATGTCCTCAGGCAATATGTCAAAACTTAACACTGTAGGTACTTTACAGAAGGGTATAATTGGGCCAGTTTTAGTAAATGCCATAAATAATTAAAGTATTTGGATACTTGATAAATAGGCCTATGCAAACAATGAAGAAAAAGTACATCAGGGTCTACATCCTTTCAAATTCAGATGTCATTGTTTAGATGCAGAAATATATGAAAAGACCACACTCAAACTATAAATTATGACAGGTCAACTTTAGCCACTTAACAATTGTCCAAATGTATACATGTATAACTTTTACAGCAGGTCATCTGACATGACAGACATTGTTGACAGCATGCACAAAATAAACATGGAATTATATAAGTCAGTAAGTTACTGTAAAAACACTATAAAATTTTCATTTTCCATATTATATGTGTGGAGACAGTGAAGGCTTTGGTGGGACTGCACAAATTCAAAGCTGCACCTGAAATACCTCTTTTGGCACATGCCTTTACCATTATCACATGGATTAGTCAATTCTGATCTGGATCTGCAATTTTGCCTTGATCTGTCTGTCCGAAAGTATAATACACCGTTAAACAACCATGTTATATCCAAACAAAAACGTAGAGATATATAGATAAAAGGCTATAAATGTTTGCCAATTTAATTACTTTGATTATTTGCTAATCCATATCAGCTAATCCATGTGAGAAACTTCAATTTCCTTTGATCTGGAAGATGTATTTTTTAAATTTTCTTTTATCTCAAAGATGTACTGATTGTTTTAAACAAACCAATACAGAGTATTAAGTCATTAAATGTATACAAATCAAAATAATTATCTCCAATATTCTTGTTTCTTGTCAAGTTGTCAAACCAGAACCTTCTGACTTATTTTATTTAAATATCCATATTGTAATGGTATTGTAATCATCAAAGTAATCACGATTACAGGCTGTTTTGCAATGTATTCGATTACAATTACAATTACTTGTAATCATAAAAATCAACGATTACAGATTACATTTCAATTACTCAAAACTTGTAATCGATTACATGTAATCACGATTACTGATTACAATTACAACAGGTCTGGTTGGCTTATTCTATGAAGCCAACTGATCTGGATCTGCACTGTTTGTCATTCAGTATTTGAATTTATATCAACAATTTGGATCAAGTAATCCAATTGGCTGACAATTAGAAGTGGGTGTGGCATCTTAATTTCTTCAACATGACAAGCATTTAAAGAACAAAAATGTGACCCTTGTAAACCAAAACAATGACATATTTTATGTCTGCTCATATATCCTTAAGTAATCTTGTTAAGCTGCAAAATGACATGCTCGTTTGTTTGTTTTATTCAGGTTTTACGTCACTTTAAACAATTTTTCAGTCATATGGCGATGGTGTCTGAATGTGACAGGGAGCTCAATACTCACTTTTAGAGTGCTGCCTCGCTGAAATATCATTCCCCAGACACTTGACATGATATTCCACCCAGTCACATAATACCGACACTGAGCTGACCAGTTCTGACTCCTAGGTCTACTGTCTTCATACTGAGTGCCATGCAAAAGAGCAGCTAGTACCATTTTTATAGTCTTTGGTATGACTCCGCCAGGAATCTAACCTGCAATATCCCGGTCACAAAGTGGATACTCTACCAGCTGAGCCAGTATCGGTAAAACATGCTCCTGCCTGTCTATGTCAACATGCCTAGCTTAAAGACTTGATATACTTGGTTGATATTCCTCCATGTCCACTAAGAAAAGACAACTTTTATAACATCCTGTTTGCTCTTCTGCACACCTTGCCCCTTCTAAAAATGGGAAGTTCTAGGAAAATTTGACTTGTGTAAGAGTACTTTGTACCGACACAGATACAGAAGTATACATCCGTTAGACACAGACTGATGGACAACATGAAAACAGTATACCTCCCCACAAACACAGCTTGCCAGGTGCATAAACACTTGATGATGAAAATTTCAATGTAGCCTTAAGCAATATTCAGCTTTGTACATCTTACCTGTCAAAATATATACATTGAGCAACAAACTGGAACAAGTGCTTGCCAAACTTGATGAGATCAAAACAGTGTACATAAGGTCCAGCTTAAGAGTTCTTTGATGAATGATGTTTGACTGTCATACTGATTTGATGTGAAGATATTTATTTGAAGTTACTTGATCAGAGTTGTATGCTTTTGTTTACACAAGTTAAGGATCTTGATGTTATCCGAGAATCCATGCCTTATAAATGACCTTTGTATTTCAAACATTCTCTTCTACTTACCCCATAAACAAATAACAAGGGCAAAAAATGGCGTAACGTCGTTGTCAAATGCACCTCTTACAGACTGATACAGCTCCTTCAAATGCCACCGAAATCTGGAAAATTATATAAGCTGCAACATAAGATTCTAAGTATTCAGAGACCAGTTGTTTGAGACATTGTTAGCTTAACGAGCTCGTTAGTGATCGAAATGTTAACTGTTCTAGTAAGTACAATACCAAATTCACAGGTATTTTAGCTTTTGCAAAAGCTACTCACATTTTTTCAGCAAAAATATTAGTGTATAAGCAATATTTAATCATCAAAGTTTTAACGATACATTAACTAACAACATCATTAGTTTTGAACAACTGGGCCCCCAACAAAACTAAGTATTCAGAAAAATTAACTATCACTTTAACCCTTATCCTGCTAAATTTCCTTCTGATCTGGGTCTTAAAATGGGTACCCTTACTTCAGCAACCCATTATTTCCCCTGTTTTTCAATGTATCAATAGACAAGCTTACAATTAGCAGATCATTAATAATCATAAAACTATCATATAATAGTGGGTCATTTAACAAACAAGTGGTTGCTTAAGCATACCTGAAAAAAAAATAGAATTTGAAGAGAAATGTGGCTATAACACAAAGGATCTGACAATTTGAGATGATAATCTACTTCACCAAAATTTCTAAGTGTGTGACTTCAACCACTGGCCAGTGGCAGGAAAGTTGGTTGGTTTGGAATTTAAAGGCCCAGTTAACACTATTAAGGTCATGTTGAGCAGGTCAAGTTACCTAACCACACTTTTCCTGGAAAGGCTGTCCTCTAAGAGATTAACCAGTACTTGTGCACAGTCTTTCACCAGAAACTGATAACTGCCCTCCTTAATCAGCGGGAGAGATAGAATTACTATAGAAAATATTTCATGATAAATCTCCATGATAGAATGTTGCCAGACCTGGTGGGGATCTAATCTGCTACTTCCTGATCACTAAACAGAAACAGTGCCAAGAAAATGTCAACTGTATTATTTGTATCTATTTGGCAGTAATATTAACACATATTAACCCTTGTCCTGCTGAATAAATTATGAAGCCACACCCACTTCTTATTTTCAGCCAATCAGATTACTTGATCAAGGTTGTTGATATAAATTCACATACTTACTGGCAAACAGTGCAGATCCAGATCAGTTGGCTTCTTCAGAAGCCAACTGATCTGGATCTACACTGTTTGCAAAGTTAGGGTATATCCGGGTTCAGCAGGACAAGGGTTAACAGTACGCTGGGTAAAAATGTCAGCAGACAACATTTTGAAAAATTGTTTTTATACGGTAACTGTCCTAAAATTTTGAACACTTTATTCCATATTTTTTTTTCCTAAATTTTGCTTTTTAATTGCATGTTTCTTGAAATTCTTAGTGGAATGACAAACATTGAAGACTCTGATCAGACTGCTCCTTCTGGAGCAGTGTGATCTGAGTCTACACTGTTTGCATATGCCATTTTCTCAGAACATTTGGTGTACAATTTTAGGACATTTACCGTAATTCCGAAAAAAAAAGGCTACCATTCAAATTATCTCTGGAGCATTTAGAACAATAATTAATACATACTCTTCCTGCAGTGTCAAGTTTGTTGGCATCGTTATTTCTTCCTGACTTCTTGATATACTGAAATAATTAAAACAACTTCTTAGAGCTGCTTAACCATTAAAATGCCCGTCACAACAATAGAAGGCATTTTTTCTACATTTCTTTTCTATTCTTTTCCTTTCATTCTTTTTTTTTTTTTTTTTTTTTTGAGATAATAATACTTGACAGTTGCAGTCTAGTCCAGCTTACACAACTAAGGAGTCTGGTCAGGTTGCTGTTTTCAAAATTTCATTACGAAAACATGCCTATTCAAATATATAGAAAATTTCACCTCCAAAACCTGAAAGTTTTCAGATAAAAAAAGTCTCATATTTTTCGTATTTCTGCTCAAAACATAGATTGTTGGTACTTGTTAGAACCACCTCGGCGAGGTGGTTCTAATGAGTACCCACAATCTATGTTTTGAGCAGAAATAAGAAAAATAATGTATACCCCTGTAAACCCCAGTTTTACTATATAAAAGTCGGGTTTACAGGGGTCAAAATTATATAGGCATGTTTTCGTGATGTTAATGACATGTACCATATGAAAAGGGCTCAAACTGCAAATGTCAGGCTGATCTGGGCCATTGTTTCCAGCGTATACTGGCAACAAAGAGCCAGATCAGCCTGACATTTGCAGTTTGACCATGACCTTCATTGCCCACTTGCAGAATCAGTGATTGATTGAGGTTTAACAACATGCCAACCCATGGGTCATTTTGTGTCATCTCCCAAATAAAGGGAGAAAACAAATAGAAGACATAGTAGACGAGATGAAAGAGAGGGACAGGGAAGAAAGAGGAAAATGAATGAAAGAGAAGAAACAGAAGAAATAAAAACATTCCCGCTCTACCCTTACCTGCTTCAAGGATAGCAGACAGACCTTGCCCAACTGTAAGCCAATATCAGTTTAGACTCCCTGGTGACGTAAGATACACGACACCTTCGCCATACCTGACCACCCCCTCATAATCAGTGAATACTACAGAACATATTGCTAGACATAGAAGGCTCTTTTCAGACTGAGCAGATATACAGGCTGAATGTAGAATACAAGGGTACTTTCCCCTACATTGCCCATAGTATATTCTGTATGTGAACATATATGGGCCTATTTACTGGATTGTTCAGATGTGATGGTATGAACAAGTGAATAACTTGTCATTTGTGCTTTTGCATAAGGACCCTTCCAGTGTTTTCTAATCATCATTCTTGAGAATTATTTTGCACTTTTCAGTCTAAGGTTTCAAATCTGATGAACTGGTAGACTTTAAAATTCTAAAATTTAACTTGTGGTAAAATTTTATGTCCGATTATTTGGAAGGGTTTGCTTGCATGTAGTGACTGAGCATGATACTTGCGCCTCTGTGTTGTGTTTTTATGGCCCAGTCAACCCAATGGGTCATGTCGAGCGTGGTCATATGACTGTAACATAAACTGGTTCAGTAAAATATGTTTTATAATGTATAATAGATCCATGACAGGAATTATCCTATCTGATGCACATTGCCTTTTCAGCCTTACTGATGGTTTGTCATTTAAACAGCCATGGCAGTTAAAGTTTAGTATGTTGTATTTAAATGCTGATATTAAATAAAGTATTATGAGTTTCTGCTATTTGCATGAAGCTTAACCCTTGTAATGCTGAATAAATTAAGATGCCACGCCCATTTATAATTTTCAGCCAATCAGATTACTTGATCCAGATTGTTGATATAAATTCACATACTTAATGACAAACAGTGCAGATCCAGATCAGTTGGCTTCTTCAGAAGCCAACTGATCTGGATCTACACTTTTTGCTAAAACAGGGCATGTCGTGTTTAGCAAGAGAAGGGTTAAATCCTTCACCTATTATCTATCTGTTACCATTACCTGACAGTAAGACCATAAATAAAACAAGCCAGTCCAAACAACATCGGTAGCCATAAACTAGTCAGCAACATTCCAGCCCAGGCAAAGTACAAGCCAATTTTCTCCCCAAAGTAGTTCCTTATCTTCCACAGTGGCTGAAACTTCCACCATCTACACCAAGTGTCATCCATTTCTTTCCTTGGATCCTCAATAAGATGTTTAGTCTTAGATGCCATGTCTGTTTTCTTAGCATCATTATCGGTTTCCTCATTTACATCACAGAGGTTAGAATCTTCATGTAATATAAAGGCATCTTCGTAAACACCCTTCATTTGTAAGTAAGGGAGACCTACAAGAAGAAGCAAAGGAATAAGATAAATGTTCTGAATATTCTTACAGAAAAAAAAAATAATGAGATCTGAATTTATTAACTTTTCCTCATCAAAGCAAAGGGAAGCAACCAATTATGCAAAGGGAGGTAATTAAATTGCTTTCTTTTGCAAAATTAGTTACTTCACTAAAGAATTTTTTTTTTTTTTTTTTTTTTTTTGTGACGGACAAAGTTCCAAGGAAAATAACTCAAAAAGTATAAATGCATGAGCTATGGTTCTTGTACTCTGCACGTCGTCTAATATAATTTGCAATCAAACGTTTTCTTACAGGTTAATGTAGCGGCCATATTGGATGAAAATTAAAAAAAAAAATTTGCGTTAATCCATTTCTGTATACCTTCTGATATAGCCTATAAGAAAGGGTAGAAGGTTTACTTGAAACACAATTTGCATGCGAAATTTAAAAATTCATGTCGGATAGGAAAATGGGAGAGTAAATGTGAAAACAACCGGCTTGTAACTAATGATGTCATGTTTGCATATGCACATGAGAAAATAAACATTCTGCTGTCTGTTTTGAGCATTTTTATTTTTTTTCCTTTTTTATGATCTTAATCTGAATACACATGGTTTTGTATACTTAGAAATTGTTAAGTATCAACTGGGCCTCCATAGAAACGTGCGAGTTCTCGCGAAATGCAATGTATGCATATCTGCTATACAGTTGTTTTATATACAGACATGTTTAGGCTTTCTTCCTATTTCAAAATAAATTGTATATCTGATGCTAGGGTTAGCAAAAACAGACTTTTACAGTACTAGAGTCTGTAATATAAGAAGCAATTGTCACAGACACCAGCTGGTATATGACTTCTCTGTTCGTCTTAAACTGGTTTATACTCAATATACATCATACAGTATTTGTTTCTGTTGAGATTTTATGGCCCAGTCAACCCAATGGGGTCATGTCAAGCATGGTCAGTTTACCTATATAACCACACTTAAACTGGGTAGGCTTAGTCCTCTGAGTGGTTAACCAGTATTGTGGACATTCTTTCGCCAGAAACTCACAACTGCCCTTCTTGAATAAGCAGAAAGGAGAGAATGACCATAGATTATATTTCATGATCAATCTCCACGAAAGAATGTTTTTGACCCGACGAGGGCAGAACCCACCACCTCCTGATCACCAGTGGGACGCACATCAAACTGAGCCACCGAGGCCGGCACATACAGTATTTAGAGGACTGGATATGCTTGGCAGATTTTTCACCATTTTTCACCATACATTACGAAAACACGCCTATTTAAATATATTGCAATTTTCACCACTAAAAACTGAAAGTTTCCAGGTAACAAGACCTGTCGCCAGACAGGATAGCTCGCCTGAACTTGCACTTATCAATGAAATAAAAAATTATGACAACATCCTGATCCTAGTGTGTGTGTGTGGTGTGTGTGTGTGTGTGTGTGCATGCGTCCGTGCGTGTGTGCATGCGTGTGTGTGTTGGGGGGTGAGGAGGTGTTGGAGGGAGGAAGGAAGACATGGTTTTGTTTGTGTTGAGGTTTTATGGCCCAGTCAACCCAGTGGGGTCATGTCGAGCGCGGTCAGTTTACCTAACCACACTTTTACTGGGCAGGCTTAGTCCTCTAAGCGGTTAACCAGTATTGTGCACATTCTTTCGCCAGAAACTGACAACTGCCCTTCTTGAATCAGCGGAAGGGAGAGAATGACCGTAGAAAAGGAAGACATGGTACTGGATATAATTTTGGATGAACATCTTCCATAGCTGGTACTGGATATAATTTTGGATGAACATCTTCCATAGCTGCTATCTGTATACCCATTATAACTAGTATGATTTGAAAAGTAGCTGAGTAAATAAGATATCTCAAGAGTTTTAAGGTAAAACTTTAACATAACATTTCTAGGTCCGTGACCTTGAACTGTAGGTTATAGGGCATGGATATTATTGAATAAAATTTTGGAGCAATATCTATAATCATGCCAAACATAAAGTAACTCCATGCAAGGGTTTAGAAATTAAGAGATCTTAAAAACTTAGAAGCAAAACTTTAACATAAATTTCTAAATCTGTGACCTTGACCTCTAGGTCATAAGCAGGGGTGGGTATGGTGCCGAATAAAATTTTGGATCAACATCTATAATCATGTCAAATATAAAGTAACTCTAAGCAAGGATTTAGAAATTAAGAGATCTTAAAAACTTTGACGCAAAACTTAAACATAAATTTCTAAGTCTGTGACCTTGAACTCTAGGTCATAACCAGGGGTGAGAATGAAGCCAAATAAAATTTTGGATAAATATCTATAACCATGCCAAATATAAAGTAACTCCATGCAAGGATTTAGAAATTAAGAGATCTTAAAAACTTTGATGCAAAACTTTAACATAAAATTTCTAAGTCTGTGACCTTGACCTCCAGGTCATAAGCAGGGGCAGGAATAGTGCCAAATAAAATTTTGCATCAATATCTATAATCATGCCAAATATAAAGTAATTCCATACAAGGATTTAGAAATTAAGAGATCTTAAAACTTTTTAACAAAATTTGAACATAAATTTCTAAGTCCGTGACCTTGACCTTTAGGTCATAAGCAGGGCTGGGGGTAGTGCCAAATAAAATTTTGGACCATATCTATTACCATACCAAATATACAGTAAATCCATGCAAGGATTTAGAAATTAAGAGATCTTGAAAACTTTGACGCAAAATTTTAACATAAATTTTCTAAGCCAGTGACCTTGACCTAAGGGTCACAAGCAGGGGTGTGGATAGGGCTCAATACAATTTTGGACCAACATCTATAACTATACCAAATATAAACTAAATCCATCTGAGGATTTAGAAAATATGAGGTCTTAAAAACTTTGACGTAAAACTTTAAGTTTTGTTAACGCCAACACCAACACCAATGCTAATGCCGACGCTGGGGGTAGTGCAATAGCTCTTCCCGTACTTTCGTACAGGTGAGCTAAAAATTCTGATATTTCTCATATTTCTGCTAAAAACATAAATTGTGGGTACTCATTAGAACCGCCTCACTGAGTACCCACTAGCTAGGTTTTTGAGCAGAAATAAGAAAAATAATGTATACCCATGTAAACCCAATTTTTACTATATAAAAGTGGGGTTTAAGGGGGTCAAAATTATTTAGGTATGTTTTCGTGATGGAGACCACTTTTTTGCCTCTGACAAGGGATCTTTTCCAAAAGGAAAGAATTTACTCCCTTTGACAGCACATTCTTTTCTTTTAGAGTCTAAAAGTAGATCCCTATCTTAAAGGGAGGCAAAAAATATTAATGGAGTTGCCTTTCCTGAAAGTGATATATACCTGGCAGACTATTGTTTCATCATAAATATACCATACTATATGCTTACCCATTTTCTGTATAATTCTGTCTTCTTTGTCTTCCTCGGCAGACATGAAGCATGGACAACAGAAACAGAAGTCGTTGATACAACCCTCAACAGCTTGCAATGTTGTGTTGTTAGCTTAGAAAAACAGTGAGAAGGTGTTAACTTTTACCTTGATACGGGTAACAATCAGCAGATGACAACTCTTTCCATTCACCTTAACCAATAAATGCCCAGTGGACTCTTCTACTATAACTCTTTGGGCCAGTCTATTTCCAATAGCAGAGTGTTTAGTTAGTTTTTATTATGATAATATTTTATAGAAATTCCTGAACTTACTGCAAATAGTGTAGACCCTGATCAGATGCCGCATTCTGCGGCATCTGATCCGGCTCTACACCGTTTGCCAATGACACTTTTATGGGATGCAAGGCATAAATAGGTTAACTCATTAATGCCAGATGCTCCATAAAAGGGGCACTGGCAAACAGTGCAGACTCAGTTCAGATGCCATAGAATGCAGTAGCATCTGATTAGGGTCTACACTATTTGCATTTAGTAAAGGTATTTCTATAAAACTAAAAGCAAATCAGACATGTCCGAAGAAAGAGGTGGAAGAGTTCACAAGGGATTAATCGGTTAAACTGATGTCTGCTAACTTTTAGAAACAGCAAGGTAAAGGTGGATGTGGTATTGTGACAACAACACAAATTATTAAGATTAGTATCTGCACAAAACATTAATTGAAACATTTTTACTGTCAAAATCTTGTAGCATGAGAATAATGAGTTGTTGTATGACAAAACTATTTTGGGGCCTACGGGGATCAGTGGTTACAAAGACAAGACTGCATACATGTTCAGTCCTGTTCCAGGCATAGTTTTTTTTTCTTTAATCTTTACCACTCTCTTGGCTAATTCAGCAGAGAATAAACTGATATTTTTCTCACTATTCCAGGAAAATAGGCTTTGGCATTTCATGCAAATTGTCTCCAAGAAAATTTGCTTGAAATGTCAAATCTATTTTCTGGGAAAAATTCGAAAAGTATTTTAAAGTGTTGTCAGCTGAAATTTTTAACCAGCATGCTAAGCAAATTCTACAAAGTCCAATCTCCCTATAGGAAACTTCCTGTTTGTAATTGCCAAATACCAGATTTTTGGCATTGTATGATAAAATTGTGTTAAACCCATTTTTAGACTGTAATTTATATTTCATTTCCTTTTGGGATCATTCGGCCCATTGTGGTATAACCTCAATAGCTCGAACACGGATGGCTCGTTTACCCTGGATGATTCGAACTCGTTTTTGAGTCCCTAGGAAATTCTTTCAATAGCTAAAGAAAACAAATATTTTGGGATTTTAAGAAAAATTTCTTAATTATTTCATGAAAATGTATGTTGTGTGTACTCATTAGAATTGCCTCATTGAGGCAATTCTAATGAGTACACTCAACATACCATTATTTTATGGAAGATGGAAAAGACATTCCAAGATTATTTTCATTTGCCTTCTGACCTTGCGCTATGATTAACCCTCAGTGGCTCAAACTACCCATCTCGAACAAAATTCCATGGTCCCGACGATGTTCGAGCCATTGAAATTTGACTGTATTTGAAAATGGAGTTCTGCTTATGTATACGCTAGAGGGCGTAAGCAGTGTTGCAAACTTCATTACTGCTTATGAAGAGTCTCAATAAAACTGAGAATCCCATTTTCTAATCCGCAGTGTGTTCTTTGTTTCCAAAATCAATCTTTTTGACGTTTATTCGATATTCCTAGAGAAAAATGGCTAAATTATTTGCAAACATTGGAGACTTAGGAGATGATTTATATAAGCTTTTAGCTTTTTATCAAATCCTGTATCATATAACATTATGCGATGTATATATGTGAACTTAAATGAATAAAATATTGTTTAAACCAAACATTGGAGACCTTGATAAGATACCATATTCTGTAGCATCTGATCTGGGTCTGCACTGTTTGCCAATTACCCTTTCCAGATTAAAATGGGTTAAAGTTCAAATACATTTATCGTTTAGCCTGTTTTAGCATGGTTCATATGAAATTAGGTGAACAATCTCTATACAGCAAACTTCCTGTTTGAAAATACCCAGATGTTTGGTATGATATAATAAAACAGCTGGCTTTATTCCTATCTTCATGATCGAAGTAATAGATTCATCTTTTAGCCTGTTTATCTTGGTTCACATGAAATCAGGTGACAATATCCCTGTTTGTAAATACCCATATCAGACTCAGGCATGATAAAACGGCTTTATTTCTTGTCTTGAAGATCAAATATATTTATCTTTTAGACTGTTTTAGCACACTATATAGCCAACTCTCGTTATCTGGAAGTCCAAGGGACTCTCTGAAATACTTCCGAGATATCAAAACATCAGGGCCCAGTTGTTCAAAGCGTCGGAGCTTAACAAGCTCGTTAAGGGTCATTTCGTTAACTGTTTTAGCGGATTCAATACACAATACTCTGATATTCTTTGCTGAAAAAATGTGTGTAGCTTTTGCACTGCAAAAGCTACTCACATTTTTTCAGCAAAAAATTTCAGCATATTTGCGAATCACTCAATGTAAATTTTAACAAATCGCTAACTAACAATGTTGTTAGCTTTGAATAACTGGGCCCTGATTTGCAGAACTGAGGAAAAAATAAATCAAACAGTGACATTTCACAAATGAATATGAAATTTGACTCCTCCTGATGTTAGAGATATATCATTCCTTAGGAGCAATTTCTCTTCTTTTCTACAATATTTTGTTACCAGTTGTTAGATTTCCATGTTAAAACAAGACCAGATTTTCCCTTCGAGATGAACAATTATTCGAGGCAAGCCAAGTTGAGATAAAGAGTTGATTGTGAATGAAATTTGAGGACAATAGATGAACTATATTGATCCTATTTTTCATACAAAACAGACCTAAGATGAATGGAGAACTCTACAAGGAAGCTCCCTCTAGCCTGTAGTTGTCTAAAACTTCAAAAAGGGTTACTCTTACAGTAAAGACTTTGTCATAAGACTTGTTAAGGAAGAGCATTTGGTGACAATTCTGAGATAATTTTCTCCAGATCTCCTTAAAAAAAATACATTATGGGTACTCATTAGAAGTGCCTTGGGCCTTGGTTAGGCACTTCTAATGAGTACCTACAACATGTTTTAATATAGACTCTAGTAATAGTGTTTTCAGAGTAAACAAGTGTCCCCCCACTGCAAATTTTCAGTTTTTCTGCTGCTGTGACCTTGAAAATTTGGTCAAGGTCACCAAAACCTTGTCAGTTCTTTGTTACACTGGTTCATAAGATATTGTGCAGGCAGGAAAGTGTCACGATAATGGCAACGCCGATGCCAACTGTATCCATATAAAATCAATATGTCCCCCTCCCTCCCCAAAAGTGGGGAGACATAATAAGAAAAATATGAGGCCCTCAGGCCACAGCTCGCTCACCTGAGTGAAACAGCCACTGCAGATATGCAGATGTTATGCAACATTTTTCCAATCCTGTCATTGCAACTAATGAAAGGATCATCATTTGAGCAGGTCTTGGTTTTGAAGAAGAAGAATGTTTTGTTTTGTTTTTATTATCATTATTATCATTATTTTTCCATATATGGGCATGACAGTCAATGCAGCGTGACCATTTGAACAAACTCTCAATGCAATTTCAACAGTAGGATCGACATGGAACTTGGTGGAAACTGGCCAATTGATTTCTGAAGAGAACGTGTTTAACAATATCATGATTTTATACATGTATACAGCATAGGGGCAAGGGAAGAGAAACCTCCCAGAATAAAATGTTGATTGTAATTAAAGCTTTTGCTACTTTTGTTTGTGCTGAGGTTTTACGTCCAAATCAACCCAATGGGGTCATGTCGAGCGCGGTCAGTTTACCTAACCACACGTTTACTGGGCGGGCTTAGTCCTCTAAGCGGTTAACCAGTATTGTGCACATTCTTTCGGCAGAAACTTTTGCTACTTCAATCATATATTGTAAGTTTTAGGCACTTCAGCTATTTTTGTCTTTGTGTGAGTTATCATTGCTCTCAAGGGTCATTCTTTTTATAATATAGCTATTTTCTATCTGGAGGTCATCCTGTTGCTACAGAGTGTTTCAATTCAAATCGCCCAATGGCTTGGGAAGAAAAGTCAAAAATTGATTTTTAAGATGGCGGATATGGTGGCCATTTTGGATATCCAATCAGCATGATTTTAGCTATTTTTCATCTACAGGTCAACCTGTCGCTACATTGTAAGTTTCAACTTAATTCGCCTTGTGGTTTGCAAGATGTCCAAAACAGATTTTCAATATGGCGGCTATGGCAGCCATCTTGGATTTCTGATCGACATGATTTCAGCTCATTTCGATCCAGAAGTTGTCCTGCTGCACCAGAGCAAGTTTCAGCACAAATCGACCAAAGGTTTGGTAAGAGATATCGAAAATTGATTTTCAAGATGGCGGCTGTGGTGGCCATCTTGGATTTTCTATCAGCTCATCAATTTTAGCTATTTTGTGTCCACTAGGTGCCCCGATGCTCCTCATCAAATTTCAACTCAAGTGGATCATAGTCTTTATAGGAGATGTCCAAAATAAGAATTCTTAACATTTCTCCCATATAAATGTATAGGGCCCATACAAATGCAAGGGAAAGCAAAATTGACCTTGCCATAAAAAGGTCAAACGTCAATGTAGGACCATCACTTTAGCAATTTTGGTAGACCTCCCGTTCCCGATGATTTGTGCGAAGATTAGGCCCCAGGGCTTATTTAGTTCTGGAGAAGAAGATTTTTAAAGGTTTTTACCATATATGGGCATGGTGGCCATCTTGCGAATATTTTAATAATCTTTCTTTCCCCTGCTCCAAGGAGGCTCCACTTGAAATTTGAGCAACAATGGCCCAGAGGCTTCAGAGGAGAAGTCTTTGAAATTCTCAACATTTTTTCCCATACAAATGCATAGGGAAGGAAACTTGACTTAGCCGTAAAAAGGCCAAATGTCAATGTAGGACAATCATTTTAGCAACTTTGGTAGATCTCCCGTCCCCAATGATTTGTGCAAAGATTCTGCCCCAAAGCATCCTCTGTTCTGGAGAAGAATATTTTTAAAGGTTTTTACCATATATGGGCATGGCGTCCATCTCAGTCAATGGACAGCGACCATTTTAGCAATCTTTCGTTCCCCCAACCTAAGGAGGCTCCATATGAAATTTGAGCAAAATTGGCTCAGCGGCTTCAAGAGAGAAGTCGTTTGAAAATGTTAATGGATGGATGCACAGACGCACAGACAGACGGACAACAGACAAAAAGTTATCACTATAGCTCATCCTGAGCATAGCTCAGTGAGCTAAAAGTCCCAGAATTATCATCAGATATGTCTCTATTGTGTGAGTTCTCAACAAGACCTTCATTTTGATATCAAACATGGCAGTAATGGCGGTTGATCTGCAATGACCTCTTTTGGGGTGAGGTTGGGACTAGGTGTTGGTGGGACCCATTTATGTAATCTATTGTTTAAGTTCTCATGGATTTGACACCAAACATGGCTATGTTTGAAGTTTGGCCCTGATGGGACAGGTTCAGGGTTGGATGTAGGTTAGATTCATTTAAGTTGTGTATAGTTAAACTCATCCCACAAATCTTGGTCTTATATCTGACAGCATATAACACTGTGTTTGGAGGCTGATTCATGATGGCTCATTTTGTGTGTGTGTGTGTTTGGGGAGGGGGGATTGTACATATGTACATAGCCTACAAATGTCACCAAGACGAAGTGCAAACAAACCACAACAGACAGCACAAATGCCACAAACCAGCTCCCTTTTCTTCAACAAGGTAACCAAAATGCCAGACAGAATCTATCAAGCACAACAATAAGACAAAAAACAAGACTAACAAAACATGAAAAAAAAACCACAGCAAGCAATAACAAGGTCAGACACAGAATAAACACTAGAACCACTGCCTTAGAATGGTCAAAATGGGGTTGGGTGGGGTGGGTGTTAAGTGTGTCTGTGTGTATGGGTGTGTGTGTGTGTGTGTGTGTGTGTGTGTGTGTGTGTGTGTGTGTGTGTGGGGGGGGAGGGTGGGTCGGGGGGTAAGATGAATTTACTGGTACCAAACCTTCACCTCCAGGGTTCGGAGGTTGTAATAAGTACAAAACAACTGTTTGCCTCACAGACAGACTTATTTCTGAAACTCAGTAAATGAAAGATCAGAGAAAAATGTGCAAATCAAACTAAATCACTGTGATGAAGCAAGCACGCGAGCTCGTGGAAAACACCTCAGATACTGACAGCCAAAGCTAAAGAAAACACTTACTTGAACCAAGGAGCCCAAAAATAAAGAATAACATTAGACATCCACCTTCTAATGAAAAGTTTAGATTGGCACTGTCATATTGTCTGTGACCTAACCAACAGTTGGTCCATTAACCTTTGTCCTGCTGCATAAAGTAATTTTCAGCCAATCAAATTCCTTGATACAGATTGTTGCTATCAATTTACTTAATAGCAAACAGTGCAGATCCAGATCAGTTGGCTTCTTCAGAAGCCAACTGATCTGGATCTTCACATTTTGCAAAGGCAAGATATATCCGAGTTCAGCAGGACAAGGGTTAACTAACTGTATATTTATCAATCAGTTCAGAGTTTTGACAAAACTTTACAGAGTTTATCTGCAGATCATAAAAGATGGTACTGCTGTTTGTAGGGCAATTTCTAATATCTAAGGTCAAACCGACATGATACTGAGTGCTAGATTCATTATGTACTGTATTTATCCTAAGCCCCTTAACCCATATTAAACTGAATAAACTCCCCCACACTATATATTGGAAGTCCAATTTCAGGTATATCAGGCTATATGATTTTGATATTCCTAGAGAAAAATAGCAGAACATTTTGCAACAATGGAGACCCTGATCAGATGCCTCATTCCGCAGCATCTGCACTCTTTTGAGGGTCTCCAGATTGAAATGGGTAAACACCTTACAACACTTGTTGTAAAACTTAAAAAAGTCCATTTTACTACATGCTGAAGTGTCTAAAGTATTGCTGGATGCTTGGCAGACACTGCTATACACCATGATTAGACAGCACATTCTAAACTTTGCTTAGGACTCTCTGCCCCAAAACCTAGGTTATGGTATTTTTGACAAATAAAACAAACTTAGAGTGCTACTTTAAACATAGCTCCAGATAGGGGTATCCACATAGTATTTTTCTTATTTCTCCACAAAAACATATGTTGTGAGCACTCATTAGTATGAGTACCCACAACATATGTTCTTGTGGAGAAATAAGAGAAATATCAGGGTCCAGTTGTTCAACGCTAACGCCATCATTAGTTAACGATTCGTTAAAATTTACATCGAGTGATACACAAATATCCTGAAATTTTTTGCTGAAAAAATATGAGTAGCTTTTGCAGTGCAAAAGCTACTCACATTTTTTCAGTAAAAAATATCAGAATACTGTATATTGAATCCACTAAAACAGTTAACGAAATGACCCTTAATGAGCTTGCTAAGCTAACGATGCTTTGAACAACTGGGCCCAGTACTTTTCGGTTAAAAAAAAAAAATGTCTTATCTGGAGCTATGCCGTTTCCACTATAATATACATGTAGACATACAGATCCTGGGACACAGATGACAGTGTAACTAACAAGACAGGTATAATAGTACAAACCAAACGTGTTAATCCTGTGCCCAGTGAGGTGAATATAGCAGGTATTTGAATGGTATCAAAGGAAAAGAATTATTGGCACAAGTGAATGGTGAGGACCATGATTCAGCCTATACAGCCACAGTCACACACTGATATAAACCCATTTCTCACTTTAATGCTAAGCACTCTGGGTAAATTTTTTACCAGACAAAATACTGAAATATTTTTTTCTTATTTTTTCCCGAAAACAGGTTTTGACATTCAAATGTGTCCACAATATAAATGCACATACCAAATCTGGTGAAAATCCATTGATATCTAATAAAGGTATTGTCCAGAAATAAAAACAGGTGTTTCACAGGCAGATAACTCAAGTCAAAAGTTGACAAAATTTGCCCATCGGCAATCCCAAACATGATCTCCAAAATATCAATGCACAAATCATTATGTGAAAATCCATTGATATTTACTGGTTATCATTCGGAAATGAAAATACGGACCTGGCGTGGGCAGATAACTCTGTCAAAAATTGACGAAATTTGCCCACTAACAATCCCAAACCAGACTTACACAATATCAATGCACACACTGAGTTTGGTGAAAATCCATAGACATCTACTCAAGTTATCATCCGGAAACAAAAATATGGATGAAAGTATGACATACAGACAGACAGATGGATGGACACACTGACAACCAAAGTGATACCATAATACCCCCCACTGTTGTGTGGCGGGGTATAAACATACATATCTGTAGACCAAATAGGGGACTGTACATGGGCATTTGAAGAATCAAAAACAGGAAAAGCATAAGGTCCCTTTTTTCATGTCACTTTGATCATAATCTTTTCCTATGATACATCTCACTACAGGAAACTATGAAATATTAACCTCTTTCACCATGATCTCCAAACTCTCTATGATCCATATGATATTCATGATCCATACAATCTTTGGGATCACTTTGATCTGCATTAGCTTTAGGATCACCATGATCCACATGATCTTTAGGATCACTTTGATCTGCATTAGCTTTAGGATCATCATGATCAACATGACATTTAGGATCACTTTGATCTGCATTAGCTTTAGGATCATCATGATCAACATGACATTTAGGATCACTTTGATCTGCATTAGCTTTAGGATCACCATGATCAACATGACCTTTAGGATCACTTTGATCTGCATTAGCTTTAGGATCACCATGATCACTATGATCCCTCTGATCTTTTGGATCCTTTTTATCATCAGGATCTTTATCACCAGCATCCTCAGAATCTGTAGGATCCACTTTATCTTAGAATAAAACACATTTCAATATATTATGTGTGCAGTTTATGTGACAATTTTATAGCAACCAATCTGATTTACCATATAAATCCTAAATAATGGGATATCTTACCTTTTAACCCTTCTCCTGCTGAACCCCTAAATGCCCTGTCTTTGCAAACAGTGTAGATCCAGATTAGCTGGCTTCTAAAGAAGCCAGCTGATCTGGAGCTGCACTGTTAGTCATTCTGTATGTGAATTTATATCAACAATCAGATTGGCTGACAATTAGAAATGGGCATGGCATCTTAATTTATCCAGCATGATAAGGGTTGATCATGTCCATTTTCCTACCTGTGTCTGAAACTACCGAGTGAGTAGCAAACAGTCTAGACCCTGATCATTTTTTTTTTTTTTTTTTTTTTTATTTGGTTTTTACGGCCCTTTCAAGAATATTTCACTTATATCGAGCCGATCGTTCATCAAAGGTGGGCGAAAACCGGAGAACCCAGAGAAAAACCACCTGACCATCCGTAAGCAGAACTTGGCTTTCCCACATATGACCCGAGCGAGGCTTGAACCACAGCGGTGAGAAACCTAATGGATTAAGAGTCAACTCTCTTATCCACTAGGCTACGGGGGCCCGTAGACCCTGATCATATGCTGCATTCTGTGGTGTATGATCTGGGTCAGTACTGCTTGCTCAGACCTATCTGTTGCAAAATTTTGGGTAAATATAGTATATTTGCTAAGTTAAATGAACAATACAAAGGAATAGTAAAATATGTGAAAGGATAAAACCAGTGGTTTACCTCTTAAAATGTTTGAAGCTAATATATAGCTCCAGATAAGCGGGGTATCAGGAAAATATTTTCTTATTTCTCCATGAAAACATATGTTGTGGGTACTCAGTGGGGTGTTTCTAATGAGTACCTACAACATATGTTTTTGTGGAAAATAAGAAAATATCAGTAAAAATCTGTTGAAAAAAGCACCTTATCTTCAGCTATGGTGGTGTACATGTATTTTCAATTGTTTCCAAAGGATGCCTCTTTACAGAATATGTTTACCTTCACTACAGCTGAAGTTAACCCATGTCCTGCTGAATAAATTAAGATGCTACCCCTTCTTCTAATTTTCCGCCAATCAGATTACTTGATCCGAATTGTTGCTATAAATTTGTATACTTAATGGCAAACAGTGCAGATCCAGACCAGTTGGCTTCTGAAGAATCCAACTGATCTGGATCTATACTGTTTGCAAAGGCAGGGTATATCCGGGTTCAGCAGGACAAGGGTTAAGTGCTCTAGTGCTGCAACCATTAACTATCTTGCAATACTACATGAGAAGGCAGATTATATTTACTGGTCCATAAACTTCCAATGGCTTGATCACTTTTGGTTGGGACCATGGACATTTGTTCTAGACATGGACAGTTTGAGCCACTGAAGAGATTAATCATAGTGCCAGGTCATGTGACAAACAGGGATATTTTAGATACTGGTATGTATTTTCAATCTCCTATAAAATAATGTTATGTTCAGTGTAATCATTAGAATCACCTCCATGAGGCAATTCTTACGAGTACACACAACAAACGTTTTCAAAATAAGATTTCCCTAAAATATCCTAAATATTGTTTTTCTTGAGTCATTCAAAAAAATTTTCTTGGGACTCAAAAATCAGTTCAAATCAGCCACAGTAAATGGGGCCAAAAATAAAATTTTGTGTGTTTGCAATTGCCTACCTACCCACCAAAATCCTCCCTACCCGAAATATTTTTTGACCACATGGGACAGCATCTAAATGTTTATTTTATTTTGTTTATTTGTGTTGAGGTTTTATGGCCCAGTCAACCCAATGGGGTCATGTCGAGCGCGGTCAGTTTACCTAACCACACGTTTACTGGGCAGGCTTGGTCCTCTAAGCGGTCAACCAGTATTGTGCACATTCTTTCGCCAGAAACTAGCATCTAAATGACAAACTTACTAAATAGTAGGACAAACATGCCAGAGCAAAGAGTGCAGACCCAGATCAGACTGCTCCAAGGAGCAGTCTGATCTGGGGATACACTGTTTGCCTTTCCACCTGCACATTTTGGGTACACCATTTGTGGGAAAAATAGATTTGATCAAATTGTACGATGTTGTAATCTCAACAGTGTGGGTGTTTACTCAGGGTGGCCACACATTTTTAGCAATCAAATTCCCTGATTTTTCCCTGATTTTTCCCTAATTTGATTTGATTTTCCCTGATTAAAAACCTTAATATTATCGCAATGGCCCCTACTTTTAGAAGTCATATACTGATTCAAATGCTGACAGAATATACAGCAAACAAGTACTCCACCTAACAAGTACTCCACCTTTAAGTAAGATTAGATCTGCAGGTATTTTAAGCATATGGCAGAAAGAAACCACCAGTAGCCACATCTGAACAGCTATAAAATTTGAATATTTTGACCTTACAAAGATAAGATTTTTTGAAATTCCCTGATTTTCCCCTGATTTTCAGCAAAATTTCAAATTCCCTGATTTTTCCCTGCAGGGAATTTTTTTTCATCATTTTCCCTGTTTTCCCTGTTTTCCAGAGTGCGTGGCCACCCTGTTACTGTAACAGTGTGTAGAATTTTATGTAGAATATTGTAGCATAGCATTTGGGCTATTTTTACATTTTGCAGAAAAAAAAGGCCAACCTACCTATCCTAAGAAAAATTCATGGATCGGCAACTGCAAACAAAGTATTTTTTATGCCTGGCCTGGGCAAGCAGTGTTCGAGTCATTGAAATTTTACTGTACTAAGCCTGTTTTGTGTGCACACCCCTCCCCCCCCCCCCCCCACCCAAGTATGAATTATTTTCTTTAAATTCGAAGTACACGTACTAAGGTATATCTGCAAATATCTGATATTGTGCAAGCAACCAGTCAACAACAACCCTGATCAGACCTCACTACAATGTAGCCAGGTTGGTGTCATTACCCTTCCCTTATACAGTACAGTCAGCGCAACCTTACTACGTGTCGTTTTCACTAGCGAACGAGGAAAGGATTAATTTCCTCGCAAGTTCCGCGCTCTTTCCACGTTCTTTCCACGCTCTCTCCACGATAATTTCGCGCTTATCACACGCAACAAACCCGACCGCAACGCGGAACGTGAAATTTGCGTGTCACTCGATAGTTCCACGATCGCCACGCGCTAAAGGTAAGATCGCTTCACGCTACACTCTACAACCCATTGCAACCTGTCTGCATTTTATTTTAGATCAGTACCGCATCCGTTCTTCTGATCCCAATGTGTTTACACGTGTACGGTAGTACATGATTTCTATTTGTAATAACGATAATATTCTTGTATCATTGTTTGCCTTAATTGTTATTAAGTTCTTGTGCTTTATACTGTGATCACACTATTCAGAAAGAAACGAGGATTATTTTTTTTTCGTCAGTGTCTAACGTCTAAGTAAATAGCAAATAAAATGTCAAGCAGAGCGCTAACCAGAGAGTCAGGGACTAGTTACCTTGTTCAGTTTTTTAGGACAATGAGTATTTAGTGGTAAATAGAAGCAGAATATTCAGAGAGGGCAGGCTAGTGACCGACGACGTTGCAAACATTCAGTGGGGTGTAAATCCTAAGCAAACTAGTAACTAGTCACATGTAACGTCACGCTTAATTTACAAAAAAAAAATAAAAAAATAAAAAAAAAATGGCGTCTACTAATATGCTAAGCGCTTCGAGGGTAAAAGTAGCGATACATTTCAATTGACAAGGGAGACAGAAACGGACACGCTGGAATGTATCTACACTGCTCGGATCGAGGCCTGGACGGTTGATGATTGGACATGGGTTAGGACTGCCCATTCAAATCACCACTTAATGATGACGGTGACTTGGTGTCTTATGTCTGTTTCAACAAAAAAAAAAAATATTTAAGTCATATTGAGATGATAGAACGCGGCGTCTGGTCAGGGTATTTACTGTTTGCCGTTTTACTCTAGGAATATCTAAATCTCATAGCCGGATGTATCTAAAATGGACGAGCCAGAAGCTTACAAGTTTTGCAAACTCTCTCTCTCTCTCTCTCTCTCTCTCTCTCTCTCTCTCTCTCTCTGGAAAGCTCTTTCTTTTTACCCTCATGCAAATATGACGGGTCTCCTTTCGAGCTAGAAGTTGTTTGCACTGACTTTATTGGAAAAATGGTATCGCACCGGCGGGAATCGAACGCGATTCGATCCCCACTTATCATGAAACACATGTATTTGCTACGGTCATTCGCTCCTTCCACTGCTTCAAGATTGGCAGTTACAAGTTTCTGGCGGAAGGGGGTTCGGTGTACTGGTTAACCGCTTATTGTATAAGCATATACAATTTACAGGCGCGATTCATAAAAAATGTTGTTCCCAATCACATTTTGCATGGGCCCGACTCGTTAAAGCAATTGCAGTTAACTCCCTTTTGATAGTCAGTTGCAGTTAGCTCCCTTAAAAGAGTAAACACCTGCAGTGTGAGGACGTTACCCCGCATTTATCAGGGTACAAATGAATATTATGTTATGTTATTCTCTTACAGTATATACATTAATAGCATTATCTTTACTGGTTAATAGAGCAATCTTCAAAACTTTCGTTTCCATGTAAAGTGTTCTGTTTTTGTGTCTTCAAAATTTATGCAAAACCAAGACCGTAATTTATTAAACCAGTAAAAGAGACGCATGTATAAACCTAGCATCGGCGGGATAGAATCTTCTAAATGACATTTGTCCATAATATTATCATATGCCCTCGCGGACATTCTAAGCAGAGTCTTCCTGGTTAGAAACCAATTCTAAGTTACGAGGACAAAGTGTCTTGCTCAAAGACACAACACTTGGTGCTCGCGGGTATCGAATTACCACTATCTGGGCTAATTCAGCAGACGACAAAAAAAAAATCGTTATTTTTTTTTATTACCAAGAAAACAGGATTTGACATTCATGCAATGGAGACAATTTGAATGAAATGCAAATCTTGTTTTCTTGGAAGAATGAGAACAATATTTCAAAATGTCGTCTGTTGAAAATTTTAGCCAGAGTGTTAGGCGTTATGGTTTGCACAAACAAATCGCGCATGGGTCTGTGCATGGCGAAACCTACGATGTCATGTACGAAGAGACGGATCAGCCCGCACACTCTGAGCCTGCACATCAGTACTCAGATCAGAGCCTTCGCTAATTGTATGTACCTCCTGCAATCTCTGGGTTTAACAAAATGTCTTGTGCGACGAGCGAAGACTCGGGTCAATCTGCGCAGCTGCACATTCTGATAAAAGCATTCGCTGATCGTATTTACCTTCGATAGCTGGGCTGTCCAAAGCGGGATAAACAGTGCGACTGCAACAGCACATTCCGATCAGACCCTTCGCTGATTGTACAATATGCACCTTCTTCGGAATCCGGGCTATTCAAGAAGCTTGCTTTATATAGTGGGTCGATGCACAGACTGACCTGAGTCTTTGCTGGTCGCACGTACATTGTACTATTGTACGTTTTGTTGTCCGGTTCATTGTACGTACGTTGTAAATCATACTTCAGACATGAGAACTTTATACCGACGTAATTTTGATTTGAACTGGAGTTAAACGGCCCAGTCTACACTATTTCGGTCTTGTCGAGCACGCACACTTTTCCGGGTTAGGCTTATTCATAAGCTATTAATCATTTCAGCAGAAACTGATAACTGCCATTCTTTTCTTTCATATACCTTACTTTTGGAGTTACGGCCCTTTGAACACTGAAAATATTTTAGTGATTTCTGATTTTTTTTTTTTTTTTTTTCTGTCCGCTCTGTAACTTGAAAACTATTTGAGATATTTTCTTGAAACTTATTAGTTTATTAACAGAGTCATGGTACTTGCTTGATGTAAGTGCAGTGGCGGGGCATGGGGAAATGTCTGCAGCCCTTTTATTAGATATTTAACAGTATGAAATATTGGGAAATGGTGCCTCGCTGGTGCAGTGGTAAAGCTTCTCGTCTTGTCAACCGGGGTCATGAGTTCGATCCCAGGCTTCTCAAGTCTTTCATATTGGACTTTAAACCAAGGTCCATATCTCCGTATGTCCTAGCTGTTAGTAGGACGTAAAAAACTCACTCGTTTTAATTGTCATTAGCCTCTATTGCCCCTTGTGCGCGTAAAGTGTGTTTTTGTGTGACAGACACCCTTTTCACAAATCCTGTCTTGTTGATTCAATGTCTCTTTGATAGCAGAAGCACCCCTTTAAGTAAATTCATATTGACACGTGCGGTTGCTGCACGTAAGTGAGAATTTCCCGGTCTTTTACCACAGTACGTCATTTATACTGAGCGCGTGCGGTTGTTGCATGGGAAAAAGCAGTTACAGGAATACCAAATATAAAATACGTAATTCGTAATTCGTCGACTGGGGGCAGATGTTTGATTCTCTTTGTGACTTTTGTGTGTTTGTAAAAACGACCATGCCTGACCCACTTTTGTGGCCGCACTAGACTAAGCCAAAGAATCCGGTACTTTTTCGTATGGAGCTTTGTCGAGGCCCATGCTACCTTGATAACTTTTGCATGATTTTTCTAATCGAAATTCAAAGAGCAAGCTTTGATATTCGCACGTTCTATTAAAAAATAATCAATAATTAATGTGTGGCCTGTGTCACGGTTCATGACTCTGGAAAGAAATGAAAACAATCAGAACGCATTAGAGAATTTTTATCTTTTCACACTTTAAAAGACGTACATGTACTGTACTGCAATCAGAGTAGTGCATGAACAGTAGATTTTGTTTTTACAGGTAACGGTAAAGTTGAGCGTGCACTAATCTTTTCCACGCCCGGGTTTCCACGCCTATAATCCGTTACACGCTCGATCACACGCTTGTAGCGAGAATTTCCACGCTTGTCTTTCACGCTACACGTTGAACTCGCGTTACTTCCTCGCTAATCCCGCGCAACTTCCACCATAAAAAGTCACGTGACTTGCGTGTTTCCACGCTTGATATCGCGACACGTAGTAAGGTCGCGCTGCCTGTTCTGTATTAGTAGATCAGTTTTCTCCAGATAACAACAGGAGATATCAGTAAAATATTTTTTCTTATTTCTCAACAAAAACAAAAGATGTGGATACTCATTAGAAGTGCCTCACTGAGGTGCTTCTAATGAGTACCCATGTTTCTGTGGAGAGATACAAAAAAAAAAAATCAACTGTGTTTGGTTGAAAAAAAGTGCCTAATCTGGAGCTCAGAATTGTGAGCCTTGATTATAAATCAGGTTCTGTTTCTCACTGGTTTCTTCTACAAAAACATGATCTTACAAATAAAATGTTTTACAAAAGAATTAAATAAACACGGTATTTGATCTCATTACTGCACACACCCCAAAATTTAACACAGTCATGCAATTTTGTAGTCTTCAGATTACAGTCTGCTTCATAAAAGCATATGTCAACAAGCTGAGGCAATTCAATTGAGTACCAACAACATATGCTTCTATAAAGCAAGTCAGAAAAAAATGCATAAGCTTTATTAAATACATACATGAAGTCCTCTACTGATATTTGTTTAAAGTGCGACCTTATTAGGTAAATATTTTACTATCATTTTTTTTTAAGAAATTTTGGACAACCTCAGCAAGCAGAGTGATAATTGGGTAGAATATGGTAACAAGTGACATTTACCTTTGTCTGCTGGGTTATTTTCCAGATCTTTGGCTTCTTTAATGTCTATATTTATGAGTATGTGGTGAGTCTGAAAAAAAAACAAAAACATGCAAGATATGAAAGTATCCTTTATGAAACAAATGAACAATGAATTCCCTGAGCAGCCTACTTTATGCACTGCTCACTGATACATTCAACAACTACTTACTGGTCAGTCATATGAAACATTTTTGAGGACCTCATTGGATTTTATTCCCCTGGTCTTGCTGTACCCTGATATGCCCTGCTTTTGCAAACAGTGTAGATCAAGTTCAGTTGGCTTCTTCTTCAGAAGCCAACTGATCTGGATCTGCACTGTTTGTCATTCAGTATATAAATTTGTATCAACAACCTGGATCAAGTTATCCAATTGGATGACAATTAGAAGTGAGCAAGGCATTTTAATTTATTCGGCATAGCAAGGGTAAATCTGATCTAGAGTAGCTGTTGTCAGCCATATCAGAAATCTGTGGTTGTCAAACTGCTTAGACATGATTCAAGGAAACAAAGAGAGGGTCAGTCCATTCAAAGCCTGTGGGAATACCCACATCTGCCAGAAATGGTAACTTCAAGGGACCACCTTGCATCAATCACAGCTAACTGCAAGGGCCCAGTCAGTCCAGCTTATACTATGGGATACCAATAGTTCTGTCAATCCATCAAAGCTCGAGATGGTGGGTGGGGTGGGGGTTATCCGCATAGTATTTTTCTTATTTCTCAACAAAAACATATGTTTGGGTACTCATTAGAAGCACCTTGGCAAGGTGCTTCTAATGAGTACCACAACATATGTTTCCATAGACAAATGCGAAAAATATGCCTTTTCTGGAGTTATGAATCCATGTGCTGTTACAGAGTAACCCATCATAATAGCCCATCATTAATTCTATAATTCAGGAACTTCAAATAATTAGCCACAGAAAAAGATTCAAATGTTTGTATATTATGTTTATGTAAATTTTTTATGTATGTAATATACAATGAACAGACCAGTCATATTTTTATGTTTTGTATGAATTTGTCTCTTAATGAGAAATATGCCTTCAAACAAGAAATGCCAAGAATAATTTCTGCAGAATGAATGAACAAATATTTTAAAATGGCTGCTGATAGTGTTATTTAGCATGCAGACTTAACAGCATAACTCCAGATAAGAGGGGGTATTTACATAATATTTTTCTTATTTCACTATGAAAACATGTTGTGGGTACACATAAGAAGTGCCTAGTTAATGCGCCTCTAATGAGTACTCACAATATATGTTTTCGCAGAGAAATAAGAAAAATATCAATATTTTTTGTTTTTTTCCGGACCTACCATATTTATTCTAAGCTCCCTCTCAAAACATCCCCTCCTACTTTTCGAGAAAAAAAAATTATAAAACACATAATAAATTGAGTTAAGGCTATCAAAATGTCTTATTTTTGGCCAAAATCTGGACTCAATACTGCCATTTAACCCTTCTCTTGCTAAACACAATATGCCCTGTCTTAGCAAATAGTGCAGATCCAGACCAGTTGGCTTCTTATCTGGATCTGCAGTTTGTCATTAAATATGTCATTAAATATGTGAATTTCTATCAAAAACTCGGATCAAGTAATCTGATTGGCTGGAAATTAGAAGTGGGCGTGGAATCTTTATTCAGCAAGGCAAGGGTTAAGCAGCAATGAATTGCAATGCCCCCGAGGCATACATTAAAATAAATAAATACAGTATGTAAAGAGGGTAAAATTGAATATTCCTTACCAGTAGAGATCTAAGTGATGGCCTAAAGAAATGAGTTGGATTGTCATAACCTTCAAACATTTCAATCTTGTTCATTTTGAATGGTGCACTGATGTAGTCCACTGAAACAAACATAAAATACTGTATATTATCTGCCGAGGCCCACTGGAGAGAAATCCTAATACTGACAGTTGCAATGACCACAAGAGTATCCCAATATTTAGGGCAAACAGAGTAGATGCCTGAAAACACATGTTGTGGGTACTCATTATAAAAGCAAATGAGATGCTTCTAATGAGTACCGTACCCACAGCATATGTTTTCATGTAGATTAAGGAAAAATATGGATACTTAAAAATGCTTTCTGTAGAGCAATGTGTGACACATGTGAACAGTACAGGCCCAGATGATCCTGAGCAGTCATGCTGTCTGATTTGTTTGTGTTGAGGTTTTACGGCCCAGTCAACCCAATGGGGTCATGTCAAGCACGGTCAGTTTACCTAACCACACGTTTACTGGGCAGGCTTAGTCCTCTAAGCGGTTAACCAGTATTGTGCACATTCTTTCGCCAGAAACTGACAACTGCCCTTCTTGAATCAGCAGAAGGCAGAGAATGACTGTAGAAAATATTTCATGATCAATCTCCACGAAAGAATGTGGCCGACCTCGTTGGGGGTTGAACCCGCGACCTCCTGGTCTCCAGTCGGAAAGCGCATCCAACTGAGCCACCGAGGCTGGCAAAGGCAACCTTTTAGATTTTTATTTTACTTCACTGTAGCTTGTGTTAAGTGCAATGTGAAAGCCATAAAACATCTCCCCATACTTCATCATAGTGAAGATTACAGTATTAGACCTAATTACCGCACTGTGCCCTTAAATTTTTCAAAATTACTGGGAAAACTTATGGTAAAATATGTATCTACCTACTAAGGATACATTTTTAAAAGGATCAGCAAAGGATTTTCTTTATAAAAGCATATATTGTGGGTACTCATTTGAATTGCATCGACATGTCGATGCAATTCAAATGGGTACCCACAACATATGTCTACTAGTAGACAAAAAGTACTCTGGCAGTAATCTGAAAACTACGGAATCGCTTTATGCGCATAGGGGTATGTGTGGTAATTAGGGTAAATACGGTATATTTTCATTTCCTTTGGGATCATAGAGCCCTTTCTGGTTACTTTGAAAATCGAATACCGGTTAAGCCAGTGCTAGTAGGGTGGGGGAGTGGGTGGGTGTATGCAGCCTCGCAAACTACACTGCTGTTTATGAAAAGACTTATGGTAAATGTCCTAAAAATTCGAACACTAAAGCGTCTGACAAAATGACATATGCAAACAGTGCTCCTGAAGGAGCAGTCTGATCAGGGTCTACACTGTTTGCCATGCCTCTAAATATTTACAGAAACTGCTGCATAAAAATCAATAATTAAGCCAAAAGAGTATGGAATAAAGTGTTTGAAATTTTAGGAAATTTACCATAATAAATAAACCTGAGTTTCCAACTTTTTCTTCTATAGTGTGTTCTTTACAAGCCTTTCAGACTTTTATTGTCTAGCATGTAGATTTTTTTTTTTTGGGGGGGGTTTTACAGCCCTTTCAAGAATATTTCACTTATATCGAGCCGATCGTTCATCGAAGGTGGGAGAAAACCGGAGAACCCGGAGAAAAACCACCTGACCATCCGTAAGCAGAACTTGGCTTTCCCACATATGACCCGAGCAAGGCTCGAACCACAGCGGTGAGGAACCTACTAGCATGTAGAAGAATGGTGGTGAGAAAATGTGTCCAAATATTTACAATAAATACAATAGTATGGATCAAATGTAATTATTGTATTTGAAAAGATCATTTATAGATTTGCTACACATAACATATCCAGATAAAGGAAGTCATCATATTTATATTTTTTGAGCCAAAACATTTATTGTGGACATTATTGGGAATCAACTCACAGTGAAAGCATGCAAGATTATGTGCTGGTGCAAAAAAAAAAAAAAAAAAAAAATTAAATGAATGAGCCGGGGCATAGCAGTCACTACAAGATTTATCTGTGTCCAATGAAGAGTCGTCATCTGCTAAATTTGCCCAGACTATGCTAAATTTTAACCCTTGTCCTGCTAAATCCGGGCGTACCCTGCCTTTGCAAACAGTGTAGCTCCAGATCAGTTGGCTTCTGAAGAAGCCAACTGATCTGGATCTGCACTGTTTGCCATTAAGTATGTGAATCTATATCAACAACCTTGATCAAGTGATCTGACTGGCAGAAAATTAGAAACGGGTGTGGCTTCTTAATTTATTCAGCAGGACAAGGGTTAAAACAGACTCATGTCTGCAGAGGCCCTCTAAAGGAGGGGTAAAAGCTGATTATTGATGCAAGGTTTTCCCTGACTCTCATTTTGGCAGCTTTTACCCCCAAAACTTTTTTCTGGACTCTTAAAAGTTAGGGGCAAGGGTCCATAGTGATGCACTCCCTGGACTTTTCTCTTACCTTTTTTTTATGCATATATGATCAGTCCAAAATGGATTTTATTTATCTATGGCTTTGCACCTTAAGCTATTTGTGGTCTAAAGGGCAAGAATTATCAATATTTGGGCAATATTTAATCCTTAATCCTTGTCATGCTGAATAAATTAACATGCCACGCCCACTTCTAATTTACAGTCAATCAGATTATTTGATCTGGGTTTTTGATAGAAATTCACATATTTAATGACAAACAGTGCAGATCCAAATCAGTTGGCTTCTGGATCTGGATCTACACTGTTTGTTAAGACAGGGCATGTCATATTTAGCAAGAGAAGGGTTAAAGCACTAAACAAATTGTAGGAGACAACATTCTAAATCTAATTTTATTTTTTAGAGAAAATAAGACTTGACGCCACGTGAATTGTCTTCTTAGCAGACACTGCTTAGCAGACAATTCACATGACATGTCAAGCCTTATTTTCTCTGCAAAGTAAATGAAGTACTTTAAAGTGTTGTTTGCTGTCGCTGCAATTAGCGCTTTAAGGATTAACCTCTTTAAAAGAACAAATCCCTAAGTCTTATTAAAGGACCCCTTAAATCTATGTAAGGAAGTCCTTGGGCCTCTCATTTTAAAACCCTGAGGGAAAACCTTGTTCATAGATATTGTTTTTTTCTTATTTCTTCATAAATAGATACTATATCAGCACAACCGGAACTAGAGCTGGTGTTTGTAAACACAATGCCCCCAACACTGCCTGACTTTAACACTGGTTGACTCCAACACTGCTCGCCCATGACGGTAATAACAGTACAAATCTATGAGATTTCAGTTATTTTATTAAAAGGGAAATAACTCTAAAATGTGAGATAATTCTGATGAAAAAAAAAATATGGGTCACCTATATTTTCATGGGGAATCCACATATAAAATTTCAAAACATTAGCATACATGATTCTAAACTTATGCTATGCACATGAATGCAACAAATAGCGAAAAAAAGTTGCAAAGGGTCATAACTCCAACAAAATTTCATTAAACTGGCTTAAAATTTAAGCAGGTGATCTCCTCCTCAGTACAAATCAGTATACCAAATATCAAGACTCTAGCTCAAATACTTTTTGAGATGAGATGACTTGCTAACGATTTCAATATTATTTTATTAAAAGGGCAATAACTCTAAAATGGGTGATAATTCGGATAAGAAAAAAAATACGGATCACCTGTTTTATCATGAGGAATCCATATATGAATTTTCAAAACATGGTATATATACGGTTCTAAACTTCTGCTTTGCACATGAAAGCAACAAATGGCCAGAAATTGCAAAGGGCCATAACTCTAACAAAATTTCATTAAACTGGCTGAAAATTTAATTAGGTGATCTCCTCCTCAGTCCCAATCAGTATACCAAATATCAAGATTCTAGCTCAAATACTTTTTGAGATATTTTGCTAACGACATTTCAATGTTATTTTATTACAAGGGAAACAAGAGTTGCCAGAAGACAACGCAGCTCGCCTGAAAGGGCTGATCAGATAAAAAAACAATCTTTAAATATTAAAGATTTTTGTTTGTTTGATTTGGGCTTAACGTCGCTTTCAACAATCTTTCAGTCATATTGCGACGGTGTCTGGATATGACAGGGAGCTCAATGCTCACTTTGAGAGTGCTGCCGCACTGAAATATCAAGCCCTAGACACTTTGACATGATATTCCACCCAGTCACATTATACTGACACTGAGCTGACCAGTTCTGATTCCTAGCTCTACTTTCTTAATGCTGAGCGACAAGCGAAAGAGCAGCTAGTACCATTTTTAAAGTCTTTGGTATGACCCAGCCGTGGATTGAACCCGCAACCTACCGGTCACAAAGCGGACGCTCTACCACTGAGCCACTGTGCCGGTAAATATTAAAGATTAAATGACAGAGTATGACCTGACTTTCATGTCGGAAGAATGTCAAACTGAGGGATGGGGTATATGCCACTGAAACATCTTCCCTTAGGGTGATGTGAATGAAACATGAAAGCTATATCTTAGGCCAAAAAAAATTAATTATTAGATTCTCAGGCCATTTTTGGCAAAAACAGATGAGGCAGGAAGGAATTTTTTTTTTTTTTTTTTTACTCATGAAACAGGCGAGGGAACTTTTTTTTTATTAAACGAACCCTTTAAAAGGACTCGTTTCATGAAATGCATTTTATAGTAATATTACCATAAAAATACTTACTTTTTGGACACCTAGACATAGCTAATGATAAGGAGAAGTACTGAGGATAACTTTTTTATATGTCCCTATTATTATTAAATATAAAGGATAGTCCCCTACCAGCTAAAGTTTAGTAAAGTAAAGTAATAAAATCAGTTTGTGCAGCTCCAGTTTAAATTTCTACCAAAGGTTTATATACCTTCAGAGAGGGATGTGTTGACAGAAATTCTGTCGAATGTGTCTATTTTGGAGTGTCCGATTGACGCACTTACATCGTGGTTTGATAATTCATCTGGGAAGGACCAGATGTCAATACTTCCGATCCCGATTTTATGCCGTTATACAACTCGGCAATTGTGCAGTCTTTTTCGTAACCGCCTATAATGTTCCAGGACAGATGCACCGTAGCCCCGGATGAAATCTGGGTGGATATTTGAGACATCTGCTTTGAAAACGAAGGAAACACAAGTTTTGTTTACACAACTTGCGCTTCGGCAGCCATTTTGATCAATGATGGTGCTAAAACGCTTACTCGCAATGTTCAATCCAATGAAAAAATCAATAATATAAGCGTTTACGTGACCGTGTATGCTTCGGTTGCATCTAAAACTAGGATTTTAAAAACCGCGACGCACCTGCATGCTGTATCAGACGCGGATGTGTTTTTTTTATTGGACACGGAAAAAAAGGCTTATGCGCAGACTTTTTGGTACATGCGGCGGGGCCTGAGAATCTAATGATTTTTTTTTTTTGTCCTTACATACTTCAGCAGCCATGTACACTTTTCAAAACTTAAACACAGGTATAAATGACAAAGTATGACCTGATCTTGACCTAGGCAGAAGCTCAAACTGAGGAAGGGGTGTGTAGTATTGAAAGGTCTTACCCCAAGGTAGGTGTAGGTCAAACAGTAAAGCAGCATCTTGAATACTTTAGCAGTTACGAACACTTTTCAAAACTTAAACGCAAAACTCAAACATGGGTTTAAATGACAAAGTATAACCTGACCTTGACCTTGGCAGAAGGTCAAACTGAGGAAAAGTCTGTGATATTGAAAGGTCTTATCCTAATGTTAGAGTGGACCAAATATTATAGTGGTATCTTGAATACTCTAGCAGTTACAAACACTTTTCAAAACTTAAACGCAGAACTCGAACATGGGTTCAAATGACAAAGTATGACCTGACCTTGACCTAGGCAGAAAGTCAAACTGAGGAAGAGGTGTTGTTATTGAAGGTCTAACCCTAAGGCTGGTGTGGGCCAAATATTAGAGCTCTATCTTGAATACTTCAGCAGTTATGTACATTTTTCAAAACTTAAACGCAAAATTTAAACATGGGTGTAAAAGACAAAGAACTGACCTTGACCTACATAGTCTATTTTGGGGATGGGAATGTATGCTATTGAAAGGTCTTACCCTAAAGTAGGTGTAGGCCAAATATGAAAGCAGTACCTTAAACAGTTAAAAAACTAAGCACACATTTGAAAACGTAAACATTGTGCTAACGCGGACCCCGACCCCGACAGACACCGACGCCAACGCCTGGGTGACAACAATAGCTCTCCAGGGACATAGTCCCGGCGAGCTAATAACTAAAATGGGAGATAATTCGGATAAGAAAAAAAATACGGGTCCTCTATTTTTTCATGAGGCATCCATATTTGAATTTTCAAAACATATACATGGTTCTAAACTTATGCTATGCACATGAAAGCAACAAGATCAAATAGCCAGAAATTGCAAAGGGCCACAATTCCCAACAAAATTTCATTAAACTGGCTGAAAATTTAATCAGGTGATTTCCTCTTCAGTACCAATCAGTATACCGAATATCAAGGCTCTAGCTTTGCAAATACTTTTTGAGATATCTTGCTAACAAGATTTCAATGTAATTTTATTACAAGGGAAATAACTTTAACTCTAAAATGGGAGATAATTCAAAAAAACAATATGGGTCACCTATTTTTTTTATGAGGAAGTTTCAAAACATTAGTAGACATGGTTCTAACCTATGTTATGCACCAGAAAGCATGACGAACGAACGAACATACGAACGAACGCACAAACAAACAGACAAGCCAGAAGCAAAGTTGGGGGCATAATAAGTACTGATACAGCATATGAGCCACTATGTGAGAAAATGAACCTCCTGAGATGTGCTCCCAGTGAAGACTCAAATCAACCTGCACATATGCATATTGAGTCAACAGTCTTCATTGTCCACATGAAGAAGCTTTGCATCCTTGGCCATTCAAAATGCACCTGGTCAAGATTCTGATCAGACTGCGTGAATGAGCAGGCTCATCTGACAGTTCACTGGGTGCACATGTCCAAAAGTACATGTATGTTTTCTGATATTGCAGCTTATGTTTTTGTGGAGAAATGGAGAAAATCATCATCATCATCATCATCATCAAGGGATTTTTGATTAACCTCACAGAATAATCATCTAAGACTGTATTAACCCTTGCTAAACATGACATGCCCATACATGCCATATGTTGTGGACTAAACTCTGTGAGATAAGGCAAAATTTTAAGGGCGATTTGACAAAATTCTGTGAGATTTTCTTAAACATACTTTGGAACTCTCCAAATACAGTCTAAGTCTTTTTTTTTTTTTTTTGTGAGAAGGTTGAGAAAGCCACAACGGTGTGTGATTTATGTTTATTTCTTCATAAAATCAGTTGTAAAATGGTCTGAAAATTCTGTGAGATTTGAATTTTTTATGGAAATTGCCTTCCAGATGGGCCAAATTCAGTGAGATTTTATCTTGCAGATCAAGTAATCTGATTGGCTGGAAATTAGAAGTGGGCATGGCATCTTAATTTATTCAGCAAGGCAAAGGTTAAATTTTATCACAGAAGGTCATCCAGTCTCTGCCAAAGGGGGGCCAATGTTGATGATTTGGTGTTTCCATCTCCAACATTATTTATGTCATATTGAGATAATGAAAGGTAACTGAACTCCGTACTGGTATCTTACAACAAAAACTATCCTAGCAGTGGACTAGTAAGGTTTTCTCCAATGTTTCACATAATATATAATACCTGAATCATGTACAGAGACATATAAACATTAATTATATACAAACACACATATTATAGAAACTAGCAGCAAAATTCAAAATGAACAACACGTCACTGAAAAAACAGATAAATATGATGCAAAGCTAAGCAGTAAGGCAAAATATATTTCTTAATAATGCTTAGCATGCAGGTGAAAAAAATTTCAGCAAACAATATTCTGATATAATTTTTCTTATCTTTCCCAGAAAGAGAGACAATTTGAATGAAAAGTCAAAGCCTATTTTCTTGGGAAAATAAGAAATATATCATCTTTTTGACATCTGCTGAATTCGCCCATTAATAATTTATAGCTTAAAGCCCATAGCTCAACACTTCAAAACATTTAAGACTAATGTTAAATTCTGAAGACAGTTTTAGGTGATAAATGGACAAGCTGTTATAAAATTTTCTCTGATGTTCATTTCAGTAATGAAAACACAATAACAATAATACAGTCTATCCATAAACATATCAAAGAAAGATACTAACAGAATAATACATACCATATTCCACTTAAATGCACAGTCAGGAAATTCCATAGTCTTCAGACTACAGCCAGTGTACTTATATCTTCTTTATAAAGGCATATGTACTGGGTACCCATTTGAATCACACAGATTTGTCGATGCGAATCAAATGAGTACCCACTACATATGCTTTTATTAAGAAATCGGGAAAAAAAAAATCACAAAAATTTTGCATAAGCATCATTTGACACGACCTTCACTGATCTTTCTTTTTAAAGAGTATTCTCAGTGAATAAGGTAAGTACATATTTTACCCCAAGTTTTCTGAGTATTTTTGAAAAAAAACAACAAAACTTAAGTACACAGTGCAGTAGTTAAGTCGAATGGTAATGGCACTATATTTGCCCTAACTATTCAGACAGTTAGCTGAGCGAATAGCGTTGAACTGGATCAGATAGCTCTTATCATTCTTTATGAACAGATTAATCAGGGTCTGCACTGTTCATTACAAAAACATGCCTATTCAAATATACTGAAAATTTTCAGATAAAAAATTCTGATATTTTTCAAATTTCTGCTCAGAACATAGATTGTGGGTACTTGCTAGAACTGCCTTGATGAGGCTGTTCTAATGAGTACCCACAATCTATGTTTTTGAGCAGAAATAAGAAAAACGACGTATAACCCTGTAAACCCCAGTTTTACTATAAAAAAGTGGGGTTTAAGGGGGTCAAAATTATAAAGGCATGTTTTTCGTGATATGTAACTATTTCTGCTAACTGTTCCAGGGCAGTTCCTCTTTCTTTGTACCAGTATGTTAGTTATTGCTGCAACTGTACCACTGTGTCTTGACATTTGTTTTGTTCCTCATCTCTTCGTCGTTTAACCCTTAAAGCACCAATCACAACTGCAGCAGATGACAATTTCTTTTATTTATTTTTTTTTTTGTTTTTTTTTCAGAGAAAACAAGTCTTGACATTTCATGTGAATTGTCTGCCAAGAGACAATTCATATGAAATGTCAAGACTTGTTTTCTCTGAAAAATAACAAAAAAAATTTGAATGTCGTCTGCTACATGTTTTGCTTGGCGCTTTAAGGGTTAATGCCTCAGGAAGACTGTGCATCATGAGTGTGGCTTTTGCAGGGTACTTTTATTTATAAATTTGTTTAAAATTTAGAATAAGTGTAGAAAGAATTAAAGGTTTTGAAATATTTGAGCCAGCAAACGACAAAACCAACAAAAAGGCATGTGCACCCAGCGAAGACTCAGATCATCCTGCACATCCACCCAGTCTGATCAGAGTATTCGCTGTCCGTATGAAGAAAGCTTGGGTCCTTAGCTACCCATTAAGTGTACAGCGAAGACTGATCAGACTGGGATGATGTCCAGGCTGATCTGAGTCTTTGCTGGGCACATATGCCATTTTGTTGGTTTTGTCATGTGCTGGCTCATTTAGAATAATTGCAGTAAACAAAAGTTAACATTTACAAATACCAAAATTAAGAAAAATGTACTTTTCTGGAATTAGTCCTTCAAATTAAACCTACAAAAATATGGAAAGAACTCCTGATTGAATTTGTAGTTAATATAACAGACTGACACAAAAAAAGACAGACAGACAAGCACTATCCATTAGTGTATATGTCTGTGTGTACATGTGTGAACAAAAACAAGAGGATTTTCATAATGGCACAGCACTGTATTCCCCACAATGTTCTAAAAAAAGGCATGTCATTAATTTCAGTTTTTCTAACTTTTTAATAGCTCTCACACAGGATGCCAAATTACCAATATACTTATCACGGTTATTTTGTGACTGTTAATTAACCCTTGTCCTGCTGAATAAATTAAGATGCCACTCCCATTTCTAGTTTTAAACCAATCAGATTACTTGATCCAGATTGCTGATATAAATTCATATACTTAATGGCAAACAGTACAACTGATCTGGATCTACACTATTTGAAAATGCAGGACATATATCTGGGCCCAGCAAGACAAGGGTTAATATTTTCATAAACTCCAGTTTTACATTACAGCTTCAAACCATTTGCTTAAATATTATTTCTTTATGTGCATTTACACTCACTACTAGATACATGTTTGTCACATTTTTACATGTGTATTTTTCTTATTTAACCTTTAACACTCTCTGGGCTAAATCAGCAGATGACAATTTGGTATTTTTCTCAGAAAATATGTTTTAAAATGTCAAAGCCTGTTTCCAGGGAAAAATTAGAATAACATATCAAAATGTCATATGCTGAAATTTTACCCAGCGTGTTAAGCATTAACCCTTGTCCTGCTGAATAAATTAAGATGCCACGCCCACTTCTAATTTCCAGCCAATCAGATTATTTGATCCAGGTTTTTGATAGAAATTCACGTATTTAAAGACAAACAGTGCAGATCCAGATCAGTTGGCTTCTTCAGAAGCCATCTGATCTGGATCTACACTGTTTCCTAAGACAGGGCATGTTGTGTTCAGCAAGAGAAGCATTAAATACATGTAGACAGACAGAACACTATGGGAATGCCAATGTGTCCATAAAAAAGAAATTAGCATTATCATCCAATGACTGTATGAAGACAAAAATGTATAGTAATGGTTATTTCGGAGAAATAGCCTCGCCTCATAGCACTAAATCCAAAACAGCATTTATTGATTGATGCTGCAATATACAATGTACCACTCAGCCCTGGCTGCACATGCACCATCTGAAAGACTGGTCTTAATACAACCACCACCAGAAACATAAAACTTTTACCCCTTATCCTGCTGTTCACAACAACCCCTACCTTTGCAAACAGTGTAGATCCAGATCAGACGGCTTCTGAAGAAGCCATCTGATCAGGATTTACACTGTTTGTCATTCAGTTTGTGAATTTGAACGAAAACATTATATGATGTAATCTGACTGGCTGATAGTCAGAAATGGGTGTGGCTAATTAAATTATTCAGCAAGATAAGGGTTAACCTACCTAAAATTACAAACAAAACAATCTAAATAGAACAAACTCCATTTACTCTAAGCATTCAGGCATCTAATTTCTTACCATACTTTACATAAAATTCAAAGTTTTATCTTTTTAAAATTGAATTTTTGTGATATCTTTTTAAACTTGAATTTATGAAACAAGTTTCTGATAAAAGTAATTCAGGAGAGCAGCCGCCCATCTCTTTTGGAAAGGATTTTCATATTTCTGTAGTTTTTGCTCTGATTAGATGGCGAGTTCACGAATAATCATTTTAGAGCATAAACTAAGTTTGTTTCTGTCAGTCACACCACTTAGATGTAAATACATGAACACCCTACTTCAAATCTTGTCCATACATGGAAGAATACTATAAAGTCAACAAAGTCTACATTTGGAGGGTCATTTCACAAGCTTTTACTTGCAAATGTATTTCAGTCGGCTGCTTGCGAATAAATCTTAAGAATAAACAGTTAGACACAACCAAAACTCATCTAATAGTGCAGCCTTGAACTAGGTTCATGCTAAGTAAAATAGACAATAAGATAATTACATGTTAAGCATTGTTTATACTTTATTTTTCACGAGCAGAATACATGTACATGATTGTACACAGGGAATATTTTGAACAACCCGCATAGTTAACCTTTAACCATATATTGAGCAGATGACAAGTTTTCCCTACAGTCTGTCAGGGTGGGACTAATGGAAACATATTTTCAGGCAAACTGAAATATGCTGAAATTCTCATCTGATTACCCCTTTACTCATAGCAGGGGACAGAAAACGTTTTAAGAAGATGACTCATTCTCCTGAAAAACTTTCTTCAGGGGCATATTTTTCATACATCCAGTACAGTCAAACCTGTGTTAGTGGTCACCTCTATTAAGCAGCCAACCTGTATTAAGCAGCCAGAGGAAAGTTGCCCGAAAATTCATAGACTTATATATTTGAACTGTATTAAGCAGCCACCTGCCTTCAGCAGCCACATTTTAAGCGTCCCATGGGTGGCTGCTTAAGACAGGTTTGACTGTATTTAAAAAGATACCGTGAAAATAAAATTTTAAAAAGATTAAACATCAACTTTACCTGTTGGTGTGTCTAAAACTGCTAGATGAGGCAACCAGTATAAAACCTGATCAGATGCCACTCTATGGCATCTGCTCTGAGTCTACACTGTTTGCTCAGGCCTGTCTGTCTGAACAGGGTAAATATGGAATGAAACAAGCTGATCCAGGATCCTGTAACTGAAGAGTAGAGCTCTACAAATCCTGTATGTGAACACTGAAGATCTCGATATCTCATGTGAACAGCAGCTAGATGCCCATTGGGACTGACAGAAAAAAGTCCTGGGCCCTGTTGTTCATAACTAACAATGTCGTTAGTTAACGTATCGTTAAAACTTTGATCATTAAATATAGCATATATGTTAATATTCTTGCTGAAAAAATGTTGAGTAGCTTTTGCATTTGCAAAAGCTACTCACATTTTTTCAGCAAAAATAATTGTGAATTAGATACTGAATTTACTAGAACACTTAACAGTTTGACCACTAACGAGCTTGTTAAGCTAACAACGCTTTGAACAACTGGGCCCTGGTATTCAAAATGTTAATAGCAAAGATTCAGCTATCCCATGTGAACATATTATATCCTATATATGAACAGCAGAGATTCATGCATCCCATATGTGAAAAGCAAAGATCCATATATCCCATCTGTGAACAGCAAAGATCCATATATCCCATATGTGAATTAACAGCAAAGATCCATATATCCCGATGTGTAAAAAGCGAAGATTCATATATCCCATATGTGAATAGCAAAGATCCATATATCCCATGTGTGAACAACAAAGATCCATATATCCCATAATTATGTGAACAGCAAAGATCCATATATCCCATATGTAAATTAACAGCAAAGATCCATATATCCAATATGTGAACAACAACGACCCATATATCCCATTGTGAATACCAAAAATCAATATATCCCATAGTTGAACAGCAAAGATCCATTGGTCCCATATGTGAACAGCAATTTCCATATATGCCATATTTGAACAGCAAAGATCCATATATTCCATTGGTGAACAGCAAAGATCCATATATGCCCTATGTGAGCAGCAAAGATCCATATATGCAACATTCATATATCCCATATGTGAACAGCAAAGATCCACTGGTCCCATATGTGAACAGCAAAGATTCATATATTCCATATGTGAATACCAAAGATCCACATATCCCATATGTGAACAGCAAAGATCCATATATCCCATATGTGAACAGCAAAGATCCATATATCCCATATGTGAACAGCAAAGATTGTCATATGTGAACAGCAATGATCCATATATCCCACACATGAACAGCAAAGATCCATATATCCCATGTGTGAACAGCAAAGATCCATACATCCCATATGTGAATAGCAAAGATCCATATATCCCATATGAGAACATGAACAGCAAAGATCCATATATCCCATGTGTGAACAGCAAAGATCCATACATCCCATATGTGAATAGCAAAGATCCATATATCCCATATGAGAACAGCAAAGATTCATATTTCCCATATCCCAGATTCACATATCCCAATTTGAACAGCAAAGATTCACATATCCCATATTCAGCTACCAGAACAGCTAAGATTCATATATCCCATACTGAACATCTAAGATTTAAATATCCCATATTGTCCAGCAAAGATTCCCATATCCCATATTGAACAGCAAAAATTCATATATCCTAAATGCAATGTTTTCCATTCTCAAGCTCCCCAAGGGATCATCTAGCATTCTGGTTGCAAGTCCTGACCATCATAACTGTGCTTGCTTCAGAAGAGCATAAATGTTGTTGTTTTTTTGTTTTTTTTTATTTCTTACTACTGCATTTGAGATTGTGTCTTGCCTGTTGCATCTGATAGGGTAAGAAAACAAAACACAAACTTAGAAAATGACGAAATTTTACTATGTTTTTGGAGAAAAAAATATTTATTGAATGTAGACAAATCTATGTTTGGAAGAAAGTACATTCCCTTCTTTGTCTGAGAAACTAGAATTAAGGGCTCTGCCTCATTTCTAGAGAATATGAAGAGTGCCAAAGTAGGCCCATCCCCTATGTCCCCTCCAAAAATGCATTATGCAGGATCAACATTTTAAGTATTAAGCCTTCTGAATGTTGTTGGTAGACTGCCAGGTCTTACAAGCATATAGGAGACTTAGCATTACCTTAGATTTGTATAATTTCAGTTTTGTAACCAGCTGACTGTCTGAATGATCCAATATGTTTGCATGAATCATACCAAAGAAATGACCATGACATCTTATGGGTACAGAAAACAAAGATCCAGACCACCTATCAATACAGCACAGTACAGATAATCTAAATGGGAGAAGCAGAGTCCTAGATCTCCTATATGTGAACAACAGAACACATAAATGACAAGATCAGACACCTACAGGGATCAATTTTAGCACTTGCTAACTTGCTAAATGCTGGTTCATTTCCTCAAAAAAGCAAGCCGCAATTTCCATCACTTGCTAATTCTAGCAAGTTGGAAAGATTCTCTAATTGGCAGAACCTGAGGCATTGTTGCTGAAGTTTTGCTATTTCTTTTCCAAAAGCAATGACGATATTTTTCTTATTTTTCCCAAAAAACAGGTTTTGACATTTCATGCAAATTGTCTCCTAAACAGGTTTTGACATTACATGCAAATTGTCTCCTATGGAGACAATTTGCATGAAATGTCAAAACCTGTTTTCTGGGAAAAATAAGAAAAATATTTTAAAATATCTGCTGAAATTTTTACCCAGAGTGCTAAGCCACATGTAACAGTGTTATAAGTGTGAAAAAGCAAGTTGGCTGAAAGGTTTAGCAAGTTAAAAATAATGCTACTTGCTAATTTTAGCAAGCTGTCAAAAGTTGAATTTGAACCCTGACCTAATAATTATGTGAATAATGAAGTTCTACAGGATATCTCATATGAAAAGAAAAGCCATTATGTGAACAATATACCTTGAACAGTGAAGACTTAGCTTTAGATTAACATCAAAGAACAATATTAAATATGCCTTGTGAAAGTTCTCCAAAGACTCAGACGATATATATCTATGGCAAATAGCCAGATATTCTAAATATTAACAACAAAGATCCAAATACTACTTGTAAACAACATGTATATAAATAGTAAACACTAAGTTATCAAATATATGAACAACAAAGATTTGGGAACAACGATAACATAAATATCCATATACATAAACAGCAAACTCATACATGAATAGCAAGGACACAAATATTGTCTATCAAAATACCAATGACCTGAATATCCCATTATGCGAAAAATAAAGGTTCAGATATCCTACATGTTGAACATTGATATCAGTTGTAGGAACAGGAAAGACACAAGGGTCTTATGAAGAGCAAATATTATTTTTAAGATACTGGATAAAAATTGCTGAGATATTGTATACATGAAGAACAATGACTGAAGTAGGCATTCAGAAGTTCAAAGCAATCGTTTACTCCCTGGATTTCTATACGTATTAGTGAATGCCAAAAGGAACAAGAACCCAGGGAAAAGGTTCACATATATTTTTACGATTCTGTATGTAGCAAAGACATCAAATACCGTATTCGACCTAATTACCGCACTGTGCGCTTAAGAGTTTTCAAAATATCTGAACAAACTTGTAGCAAAATATCAACCCAATAAATAAAGACACTCTTTAAAGAAAGATCAGCAGAGGACTTAATGAGTAGCATATTAAATGATGCTTTTGGAACATTATTTTCTTATTTTCTTTATAAAAAACATATCGATGGCTCAGCGCAAAACTAGGCTAAGTCCATATTTTTCCAAAATTAGTTTTATTACAAATTCTGAACAAATGTCACAGTCTCTATAATCTGTGAAAACATTGTGAATATATTCCAAGTATTTGCATAGATATTTAATTTTTAAGAAAATATGCTAAGTCAAAATGTCATTATTTTCAGTGCAAAACTATATCTAAGTAGAGTTAGCTATAGTTTTGCACTAATAGTTTTGCAAAATTCAAAACAATTGTTAGTGCAAAACTATTACTAACTTGACTTAAAGCATTAGATTTAGATCAAAATTAAATGCTGTTAAGCCTTGCAAGGACACCAGACATACATTAACATATCTTGGCTGGTTTTTCCACCCCTGTGCAGAATTGTATATGTCCATTTCGCAGAAGATATACTTTGATTAAAGCCTAAAATAGTATCATCTTAACTTAAAAAATACAGTTTTCTCACTATATTGATTGTTTCTTTTTCAAGATTGGGCAAAGGTTTTGCATAATACTTACATTACTTACATATAAAAAAATGTATCATTTTAAAAATTAAGAAATTATGTATGTTAATATCTGTGTAAACACACATAACGTACCTATAAAGCATAGAAGGAGTGAAGCCTGAGATGTGTCACCTTAATATAAGTTCTGTCTAGATTGTTAAATAAATGATTTTAAATACTATTAATTTTAATAATAACAATATAATACCATTATAGTCTTTTTAAGTGATATGATGTTTAAACTAACAAGAATTGTCAATAAGCAGTGCTTATTTGAAAACAGTATAAACCCAACAAACATGGTATAATTTTAACACAAAATCTATATACTCTACACATTTAATAGTTTTTAGCATACATTGTAACAGAATGTTTGCATTTTTTATAAAACATTAAAAGAATTTCTAATAATATGTTTAGAAGACATAGAGAAATCTTGTCCTCTGCAAGAGCATCAGTGTAAGTCAGTCAGGTAGCTGTGCTTTGCATGAAATTGTGATCATAACTGAAACGCTGTTAGACCTTGAAAGATCTACTTGCAAGGATACTCTGAGACAGTATGCCTGGGTTGATTTCCCATCTGAATACAGAATTGCCTGTCTACAAGGAAGATTTAATTAGAGTATATATGTAGGAGAAAATAGATTCATAACTTCTAACAATTCTTATTATCTCATTACACTGATTATTATTATTTGTTTTTTTTTTAATTCAGCAGAAATTTGCACCTGGTGCCAAAAGTGCATGATTAAAGCATTTTAGGAATTCTGGATGTCAATATCTGTGTAAATATACACATCATACACCCACTCAGGTGTAGTGGGGCAAAGCCGGAGGTATGTCCCCTTTATAGACTGGGTCTAAATTGTGTGAAAGGATTAAAATAACCTTTATTTGGAGAATCCGTATCATATTGAAATGTCTACTGCGCATTAACAGTATACATTTGCATAAAAAACTATATATTTCCAGTGAAGTCAATATTTTATATCTGCAACATTAAAAGTTTTACTAAATGTGGCATTATACATTCTAAATATTTTGGTTAAGTGCAAATCTGCAATACAACAAGGTAACACTATTTCGTACAACTATTACTTATAGTAATCACACCATCAGTGGTATGAAAGTAAGTAGTACTTAGAACCTTGAGTTTTATGTAGAGTATGCCTTAATATTTAAAATACTTTGTAAATGTAGTATAAAATTTGCTTCAATTAAAGGAAGAAATAATTTTTTACTCTATGTTTTCTACTCTTAAGTACATGTTGTTAAAAAATATCTATAAAGATATTTAATTTTCCCTTCTGCACCAGCATACGGCATTTACATTTCACAGTTAATCTGTTATGCCAGAGCCTTTTCAAATTATCAGGGCTTCATGGCGTAGGAAAGTGCTCACAACAAAGTTGTTGAGCCAGGGGTATCAAAAAAACCAAACTGGTAGCAATACTTAGGAAGTTCTATGGGAGACATCATGATCTGGTCAGTCCCTACAATGTGGCAGTTTCCAGAATTGTTTCTGATGTTTTTGCCAATGATGTGCCATAAGTAGATTTCCCAAATCCCGGACATACACTTCTACCGATATTTCCTTAGTTCAGGCCTATGGGCATGGTGGGCGAAGCTTGCTTACCAAGTAATGCTTACTGTCCGTGGACGCCTGTTTACACCCTTTATTCTGGGGCCCATGTCTGTTGGTCTGAACGGTCTGATTCATCATTCGTTTACGGATTTATGAGTTTGGATTATGGCTTAGGTACCATGACCACAACTACTTAATTATTTAACAAATGTAACATAAAACCAATTTCATCCATACAGGTGCATCTTTTTTCACATATTTATATTTATTAATTTAATGAATTGAATAGAAAGACAGAGCAGATAGTGTGACCTGTATTTCAATACATTTTTTTCCTATTTATGTTCTATTAACAATGATTTTTTTTGGTCAAAATACAAACAAAGCAATTTTATATTATTCTACTATGAAACAATAAAATAAATTTTTATTCATTTATCTTTTTATTTATTTAATCATTATTTATTAATCAAAAATAAGCATTAAGCAGAGCTGTATGTAAGAGCTGACATGTTATTTATCTAGTTGAACAGACTGCCATGGACTTGGGACTTTTGCTAGTTAGGTCATCAGCTGCTGTTTATGCCAAATTAACAGACTGTTAATAACCATTGCAATTTATGCAGCTCTTTCAAAAATGTTTTGAGATTCTGACATTGTCAAAGTGAAAGAGAAATATGAGTCAATCAAGAACAAAGTATTTGCTAGGGAAAACAAGCAAAAAGACAAGCAAAAAGCACAAAAAATAAGAATTAAACTTTTGTAGATGCGTGCTTTGATCCTGAGGAAGTGCCGATGACTTCCAAGGCCAAAATTTGAATCTAGTCTTATTACAAACATCATTTGAATATTTTTAACTTCAGTATTTTTGATTTGCAGTCATATAATGCATACTGCTACCTTTGGAATGTATCTGTTTCAGGAAGGGAAGCATATGAAGTGTCAAGCTGTATTTTTGAGTTTTTGGTTGCTAAGTCAAGATGGAAAGAAAAATCTTGTACTTCATTCAGACAGTTGTGTTTGTTTGTTCATTTGTTGAGGTTTTGCAGCCCAGTCAACCCATTAGAGCCATGTCGAAATTTATCCAACCACATGTTTTCCTGGGAAGGCTTAGACCACTAGGCAGTTAACAATTACTTGAGCACATTCTTTTGCCAGAAACTGACAAGTGAGAATGACCGAAGAAAATATTTCATGATCAATCTCCACTTAAGAATGTTGCCAGACCTGGCGGGGCTCAAACCCTTGACCTCCTGATCACTGACTGAGCCACTGAGGCCAGCTTAGACAACTGTGCTGCCCAAAATAAAAAAAGGTATATTTTTTCTATGTTTTGGTATGCCATACAACTCTGTTTAGAATCTATAGAAAAAAAAAGTATTTAGAAAAGGGACAAACTCAGAATGAGAACAATTCTGTCCATGCTTTTATTGACTAGAGCTAGTCACCCTGTTTGTGTTTAGACAACTTTCCCAATGGGCTGCTGTTATTAGAACTGTATGTTGAAAAAATCCATATCATGCAAGCTAGTTTTTTTTATTTATTTATTTTATGTCAATCTCAAAACTGCTAAAAAAATTGACCTGGATTTGAGCAGAACAAAATTTACTGGTCAGATGTAAGGTCATTTATTTAAAATAGGGTCAAGTAATCCAACTACAGTAGCCATTAAGTATGACTACAATGGCTCAGTGCACTAGATCTGGCTTGGCAGTTATGAAGGGCACTCACTACTTTGAATGTGAAAGATATTGAATTGTGCAAGACAAACTGCATAAAGAGTATCCAATGACAATGTCTGAGAATTCAAGTAAAAGATCTAACTCAAGTGTGATCCCATATGCTCCCACAGTTTATACAGCCCTTTCTCATGATTCACAGTACTCTGTGCAGTTGGATCAAAAAGTGAAACATTCTGGTTTCCACTCTCCTGTCTGACCTTCAGCTTTTGACCAACCCAGTGCTATTTAGTTTCAGACCCAACCTTTAAGAATGGTCTGCAGCATAATTATTTGCTATGTATAATATTAAAACAGTGTATGTAGTAGGATGTACAGAAGAACACATACATGCAAATTTCTTTATAACACTCTTCCTTACAATACAGGTTTGGATATGATACTGTTTGAAGATGGCTCTCCAAAGTGTATAGATTATTCAGAGAAAATATGACCGTCAATGGTTATTTTCCTATGTAATCTTCACATACTTAATTTGATGCAACATGGTTGTTTAATTAAAACAGTTTCTTCTTTGGACCCCAATCACTGTGTTATAAAGAGGTTGTGGTGTATCTTTGATATATTATAATAATTATATAATGTATATTTGGCGATAAGTACAATGGTATGCTCTCAAACATTCTTGTTATCTCAAACTTCAATATGTCAAACTACTGCTTAAGTTAATTAAATTAGAGGCAATGTTATTTATTTTTGCTACATTTTCCTTAGATTTCAACTTCTTTTCTTTCAAACTACTAGCTTTTATCTCAAACCAAAACTTCCAGTCCCATGGAATTTACGATAACAAGTCAACTGTATTAGGAATAAATTGAGAACTACTGACTGCTGAGTTTAATTTTAAATCTGACATGATGTTAAACTTTTAACTACAGACCCTACAGGAAACTGCAATGTGTGAAATTTTCCATTTAGGCACGTTGTTAGTATAGAGCATGCCCAAGTGTATGCACAAGCCCACATCTGAAGCCAGATGAGTCGGCTTCCAAAGAGTCCTTCAGAAAACGTTGCTATAATGATACATTTCTTTTCTGAACAATGTTACTTTATCAAAATAATTTTCCTTACCTGAGTTTAAATGTGATTATACCATATTGTTATTAGGCAAATGCAAATTCTTCATGGCATGAATTCATACTTTGCAACTCACCCTCCAACAGCATACATAAATAAGGATAAGGCATGGTCGGGAAAAATTATTTCTTGAATAGAAAGTTCAAATATTTACTAGTGAATAAAATGGGAAAGTATACCTTTATTTGTTGCCAGAAAATTAATAATTTTATGATAAATCAAAATTAAAAATGTTTCTCAGTGTTGTGCATCTTAGTAATGTTTGAATCAGAAAATATAAGTGATAATTACTAAATTTCACTGTTGTTTTGGAAGTTTGAACTATCATATCGTCTAAATGGCCTTTATGTATTGAAAAGCTGTTAATTTCATTTTCAAAACAGGTTTGAAATTAAATTACTGAAATTTTTAACATTGAGTTAGCACTTTTTTTAACACCATTCCTTCAACATTTCAATAATTTTGAGTGCAATACTATATCTAACTTGACTTAGTTATAGTTTTGCGCCAACTTTTTTTCACTAACCAATCAATTTTCAGTGCAAAACTGTTACTATCTCAAATTCTTGATTTTTAACTATTTATAAAGTATTCAACATGAAAATGACTATTATCATTAAATATAAAATATTTTCCAGCATACATTGCTGAAGAAAAAGTTACAAACCATAAAAAGAAAAAATAAGTAGACAGTTTTTTCACTCTCCTGTAAAATTTCACAAAACTGAGTTAGCCTAGTTTTGCACTAAGCCATCGATATGTTGTGGCTACTCTTTTGAATTGCCTCGACTTGTCGAGGCAATTCAAATGAGTTCCCATAACATATGTTTTTTTTTATAAAAAAAAAAGTAGATAAAAGTACACTGACTGTAATCTAAAGGATACTTAATTGCTTTACTGTGCGCTTATAGGACCATGTGCGGTAATTAGGTAGAATACGGTAAATGAACAACAAAGACTCAGATATACCAGTACTATACATATATAAAACTCACACAGATATACTACTATTATGTAAGTGAAAGACAGACAAAGTTTAGCAGGCCCATCTTCAGTGTTCTCATATAAGAAAGTAAGTTTTCCTATAGTGGAAAAGTAAATTTTCCTATAGTAAGGTTTCTTCAACAATATCGTATTTACCCTAAATATTGGGACATCTTCACACCTTACCTAACTTGTCCTAAAACTGAACAAGTCTATTTATCAATCAACTGATGTGGATAAAACCTGTCAGAGAAGTGGCAAATAATTTATCTGAGTCTACATTGTTTGCATAGGCATGTCTGTACCACTACTTAGGCTAAATGTGGTAAATGAAAAAACAAATTCAGATTAAACTTTGTCATGCTGAATAAATTAAGATGCCACACCTATTTCTAATTGTCAGCCAATCAATTTGCTTGATCAAGGTTGTTGAAACACATCTGCATATTAAATAACAAACAGTGCAGATCCAGATCAAGCAACTGATCTGGACCTACACTGTTTGCTAAGGCAGGGCATATCCAGGTTCAGCAGGACCAGGGTTAAAGTAGCTGGCAGTTCTAGTATGGAGACTGAGAAACAGCTGATAAGCAGTTGCAAAAACAATTTCTGTTTAACTATAGTTACCAATTGGGGTTCCTGCAACATTCCAAATACACAAGCATAACAATGTAAAACAGTATACAAAATAGCAACAAGAAAACATTCAAAACACATAAATATAACGTTAACACGGTATTATTGCATAAAAAGCAGTATTAACAGCCGTGCATTAACTGGCGAAAAGCCATGTATTAACAAGGCAATTCACGCGCTGTAAATGCACGGCTATACAACTTTCAATATGATCATACCGGGGGCCACAGATTTGCTGTTGTTACGAGATGTGTACTGCCTGGCCCTAGAATGAGCATAGTCCGTGGAAATTGCGTCAGCGAGACATCGGTGAAAAGGCGAAACAAAATAGTGCAAGAAATAACGCGAAATGTAGCAAATGATTTCAGTTTTTATGCAATAATAGTGATCGAACATGTTTTTTTAATGCATTAACATTTGCCAGGTCCCTTGGGAGGTGTTGAAAACCGTGGCCTCCGGCCTCAGTTTTCAAAACCTCCCACTGGACCTGGCAAATGTTAATGCATGAAAAACCATGTTTGATCCCTATAATGCATCCTGGTTACAGGTATTAGAGTGGATTGCCACACTGTCATCTCTCAGTACCAGCCATCTCCTTGTAACAGCCACATACAGTTATTATTATACTTTCTCCTTATCTCAAACTCCAAGGAACTTGTTTGTTTGTGTTGAGGTTTTACGGCCCAGTCAACCCAATGGGGTCATGTCGAGCGCGGTCAGTTTACCTAACCACACGTTTACTGGGCAGGCTTAGTCCTCTAAGCGCTTAACCAGTATTGTGCACATTCTTTCGCCAGAAACTGACAACTGCCCTTCTTGAATCAGCGGAAGGGAGAGAATGACCGTAGAAAATATTTCATGATCAATCTCCACGAAAGAATGTTGCCGACCTCGGCGGGGGTTGAACCAGCGACCTCCTGGTCTCCAGTCGGACGGCACATCCAACTGAGCCACCGAGGCCGGCTCCAAGGAACTAAATTTGTTGGTTTGAGTTAACAGTAGTTTGAGATAGTGAGTTGAAATGTAAAGAATACGTAGCAAGCTAAGCCAACAATGTCCCTAAATACTTTGTTTGACAGTATGAGATAATCGAGGGTTGAGCGCAAGACTATGGTAACTCAAACATATTTTTGAAACCCTTTTTTAGGGGCAACTTGGACCCCTTTGTAAACAATGCAAATTTAGGTGCCATTGCTCGTACGAGCAATGGCACCTAAATTTTCATTGTTTACAGAAAGAAATGTCGTAATCTTCATAATGCCTTCATGGTGAGGAGATTAGGTTTGGGGAAAAACAACCATCTGAGTTACGCTAGTCTTGCGCTCAACCCTCGATATGTAAACTGTGCAACAGCCACCACTCTACAACTTCTGCACCGTCTCAGTTTGGCTGTTGTAGGGAGGTTGCACTGTACAGCAACATGGGGCATTCATAATGCCTGAACAATACTAAAATATACCAGAACATGTAAAGGGAACTAATACACTTTCAAGAAAAATAACTCTGTTAATATTTTATGGCCCCTTCTAAAAAGGAGTCTACTCTGAAAGAATTTGCTACCCTTGGAAACAAATTCTTTTCTTTTAGAGTAGATTACTATCCAGTGTGGAGACTGTTGTACAGGAAAAGCAAACAAGAAGCCACAAGAGTTGTTTCCCTTGTACAAAATGGCAGAAAATCTACGAAGTGTATCCATTTACCTTAACTCTTGCCTTGCTGAATAAATTAAGATGACACACCCACTTCTAATTTCCAGCCAATCATTACTTGATCCGGGTTTTTGATAGAAATTCACATATTTAATGACAAAAAGTGCAGATCTAGATCAGCTGGCTTCTGAAGAAACCAACTGATCTGGATCTACATTGTTTGCTAAGGCAGGGCATGTAGTGTTCAGCAAGAGAAGGGTTATATGTGTAAGTATAACAAAATAACAGGAAAGATTCTAAACTATATAATGTAACAATGTAATTCAATAACACAGAACAATGTATTCAAAACAAAGCAACAGGAAGCATTATAAGCACATGAACAATATAAGTGAAGATGACCAGAAAATGCTACAAACGCAAAGCATAGCCTTCTTGAGGCAATATATGCGACACAGTCGTGAAAATTCATGTTTTGTACTGGATTTCTTCTGTAACTAAAACTAACCATCAACAGCAGCCAAAATCCCAGGTTAAAGCTTCAAAAGGGTTTTGAACTGAACCGGTCCAGGTATCACATAAATGAACAGCAAAGACTCAAGCTATACTACACTTAAACAAACCTCAGAATTATCCCTTTATTGTCTTACTGAAGAGTTAAACTCTATGCTAACTACACCCATACTATCTGACCAGAGTGTCTGCTGTCCACTGTACAAAGTGTAGAAGTTCAAATATCATTATGGTGTTCAACAAAGAGTTAGGAGCTTGGCAAGACTTCACTATGTTTTCAATGCTCACTTATAAGAAAGAATCAGTTTTCTCACAGTATGTTTAGTACGGTTTCTACAATATAAATAAAAAATTTCACAAATTAACGAAACTGGCAATTCCAGTATGGAGAATCAAACATAAGTTATCAAATCAAGCAAAGCAGTTTCTGTCAAACTTTATTAACGAACTTCAAACAAGCAACTCTAAAGTAAGCTATGAAATCAAGCAGCTGAAATTGCAACTCAAAAGTAAGTTATCAAATCAGGCAGCTGATCAGTAGTTTTAAAGCAGTTTCTGTCAAACTATACTTACACAATCCAAATTGCAACTCAAAAGAAAGTTATCAAATTAAACAGCTAATCAGCAGCTGTAAAGCAATTTCTGTCAAACGACATGTACATTTACCAACTCCAAACTGGCAAATCAAAAATTACTTATCAAATCAAACAGCTGATCACCAGTTGGAAAGCAATTTCTCTCAAACTTTATTTATCAACTCCAAACTGGCAACTCTAAGTTATCAAATCAAGCAGCTAATCAGCAGTTGTAAAGCAATTTCTGTCAAACTTTATTTACCAACTTCAAACTGGCAGCTCAAAGTTACTGATCAAATCAAACAACTATCAGTAGTTGTAAAGCTATTTCTATCAAAATTTATTTACCACCTCCAAACTGGCAACTCAAACATTGCTTATCAAATCAAACAGCTGATCACCAGTTGTAAAGCAATTTCTTTCAAACTATATTTATCAACTCGAAAACTGGCAACTCTAAGATATCAAGTCAAGCAGCTAATCAGCAGTTGTAAAGCAATTTCTGTCAAACTTTATTTACTTACTTCAAACTGGCAACTCAAAAGTTACTTATCAAATCAAACAGCTATCAGTAGCTGTAAAGCTATTTCTGTCAAACTATATTTACCAACTCCAAACAGGCAACTCAAAAGTAACTTATCAAATCAAACAGCTGATCACCAGTTGTAAAGCAATTTCTGTCAAACTTTATTTACCAACTCCAAACTGGTAACTCTAAGTTATCAAATCAAGCAGCTGATCAGCAGTTGTAAAGAAATTTCTGTCAAACTATACTTACACAATCCAAATTACAACTCAAAAGTAAGTTATCAAATCAAACAGATGATTTAGCAGTCGTAAAGCAATTTCTGTCAAACTATATTTACCAACTCCAAACTGGCAATTCAAAAGTAACTTATCAAATCAAACAGCTATCAGCAGTTGTAAAGCAATTTCTGTCAAACTATATTTACCAACTCCAAACTGGGAACTCTAAGATCAAATCAAGCCGCTGATCAGCAGTTGTAATGCCATTTCTGTCAAACTATATTTACCAACTCCAAACTGGCAACTCAGAAGTAAGTTATCAAATTAAACAGCTAATTAGCAGTTGTAAATATATTTACCAACTCCAAACTGACAACTCAAAAGTAAGTTATTAAATCAAACAGCTGATTAGCAGAGCAGTTGTAAAGCAGTTTCTGTCAGACTATATTTACCAACTTCAAACTGGCAACTCAATGGAAGTTATCAAATCAAACAGCTGATCAGCAATTGTAAAGCAGTTTGTCATTTTGTTCTTTAACAACTCAAAACAAGCGAAACAAGACAAAGTTATTAAATCAAACAGCTGATCACCAGTTGTAAAGCAATTTCTGTCAAACTGTATTTACCAACTCTGATTCCTTCAACATTCCAGATATACAAGTATAATACCATTAAACAGGGTATATACTACAGTAACACGGAAACATTCAAAACATTGAAATAACAAATAATATTTTATTTGATTTGTAATTTTATAGCCCAATCAACACTGTTACAGTCATGTCAAGCCAGTCATTTACGTTATCTCACACTTTTCCTGGACAGGCTTAGTCCTCTAAGTGGTTAACCTGTACTATGTGCACATACTTTTGCCAGTAACTATCAACTGTTTCTTGCATCAGTGGAAGGGAGAGAATGATTGTAGAAATGATTTCATCGTCAATCTTCAAGAAAGTTATGTGGCCAAGCTGGGTCTGCAGTCAGACATGCTACCAACTGCTCTATGGAGCCTAGCAACAGGTAATATAGTGGAACCTCCATAAACAGTCACCTCTCAACAACAACCATATCTCTGTAACAGCCAGTGCCACAACTTTTTCTTGAAAATACTGTTCTACAGTATATTTAAGTTCTCTAGAACAATCATTTCTCTTCAAGTCAGTTCTGTGAATTCCTAAGGGTGGCTGTCATTTAATTTCATATGGTAGATGACCACATTCTGACCCTCTCACACCCTCTGGCCTCACCACAAGGGGCGAGATCAAAATACAATATACCCATGCTCATCTATATACATGTACAGAAGACTTGTTAAGGAGGAGTATTTAACCCTTAAACTGCCAATCACAACAATTGTCGTCTGCTTTGTCATCTGCTTGTTATTTTAAAAGTCATTTTTGCAAACAGTGTGGACCCAGATCAGACTGCTCCTCTAGAAGCAGTCTGATCTGGGTCCACACTGTTTGCCTGTATGTAAAAATAGGTTTGAAAAGTTTGCAAGAATATTCAGCAGACGACATAAACAGACGATATTTTCAGATGCAGGTTTTCTTGGCGTTTTAAAGGTTAATGATAATTCTGGGATAATTTTCTCAATTTCTCCATATAAACAAGACACTTCTAATAACAATAACACATGTTTTCATGGAGAAATAAGAAAACTATTATGTTGATACCTGCTCTTATCTAGAGCTATGACCTATGTATCCAAGTTTGCAACCATAAAAGTCTGGGTCAAAACAGATCATTTACAAACACACAGACGAATGCGTGGGACAAAATGATCCCTGGCTTTTTTCCAGAATTGCAGGAATAAACATTCTAGAAAGATGATTGTAACAATGTAACAAGCAACAGAAAGTATTCATAAAACAACCACTATACAGAACAACAAAGAACATTTTGGACAATACAGAATAACACTGAAACAAAACAACATAGTGTCTGAAATTCTCATACAAAATTTTCATGCATGAATAAAACACTATGACACATGAAACATTTTAAGTAACACCCACATGCCCCCCCCCCCCCCCCCCCCCACTCCCTACACACACATATGTTGCACAATGAAGTAATCTAACACATGAATACATTAACAAATCACCACAAAATGATACTATTGCATAAACATATGCAATCATTAACACAAATAAATCAAAAAAGAATACTTGTGCCTATTAAACAAATGACCATAATATAACACTTAAACATGCCAAAATAAAACATTCTTAAAACATACAAAATGACCATGACATTCCATGGAATTATTATTAGTGTACAAAATTAATGCTAGCACAGGTATGTAGCGTTGACATGATCATTAGCAGTTTGCATTCAGCCCCCTTCCAGGGCTTCCATTAACTTCCAGACTCAGGAAGTCCCAGACTTCCTACCCCTCAAATTTGGAAGTCCCACAGGAAAATCTAGGAAGTCCCACTTTTTTACCGTGCTGCGGCGGTCTGCCCTTTCTTTAGCAGAACATAGGTTCTTATTTCTGTGTCACACAGAATCATCATGATATACGCTTCTCTTAGATGTGTTTTAAAAATGCCCTTATCGCTTATTAAAATTCGATCGCATCTTTTTGGAAAGCCTGTACTTGTATGTCGGACCTTAGAGAAGGCATCAACATTGGTACAACTTCGCATTCGTTTCAAAGCCCAGAGAAAGAAAAAAGAAAAGAGAATACATGAGAGAAAACACCCAAAACATGTTTTCTTAAAAATAAACTATGCTGAAATTATTTTGCAGAAATGTATCTAATGAAATATTTGTTCGGATTGAAGCTGATCAACACGAGCGAACGAGTTGCTTACTTCACAAAAATTGCGGGAAAACGGCGCCGACTCGTGCAACAACAAACAAATTAAAGGCAGCTCTCGATGAAATACCAACAGCAAAACGTTCGTTCGCGGAGAAAAGCAAGCAAAACCATCGCAAATCGCTTATATTTAGACTTACTTTGCGTCTTTTCCGCGCTGGTAAACAGCGCAACCGGAACAAGGCTACGCATAAATTTAGAAACGGGTTTTCCGAAACTTTTGACGAAAAGTATGTTTTCTTTTCATTTGAAAAATTGCTTTTGGTGTCATGACAAACGTAAGCTTCTAAATTCGAATAGATTTCAATTTGCGTTCTGTGCATAATTGTTATTTATTTATTTATAGAATTTCACTCGGCAATTCCCGGAAGTGTTGCAGACGACACACGTTCTTAGCAAAATAATAATTTAAGATTTTAAGACGTGAATATTAAAAAATAATAATGACTTCATATAATTTCAACGAATATTTTCGGGGTCGCAGTAGAAAATGTAATTATATAAAGATCAATTAATCAACTCAGCACGCGTGATAAATACACGCAGTGATCACGCAGCCATCAAAAGGTAGCCGCGACGCTTGACACGGCTGTCAATAAAACTCCCGCAAGCGTAAAGTGGGACGTCCTCAAAGCTCAGTCAACACAGGTAGCGAATTTCCGGTAAGTAGGCGGGGCAAACATCATACAACTGGTTAAAAGTGGGCGGGCCTTTTGACAATTTCTGGACGTCTCGGGTATCGATTTCGGACGGACAAAAGAAATTTCGGAAGTCCGCGGTACGTCTTTGAAGATCAATTTGGACGTCCGGTGGCAATCTCAGGGCGTAATATACGTCGTACGTCCGCTTAACGGAAGCCCTGCCTTCCATTTGAGGCAAGTATGTAACAGTTTTATTTACTTAGTTTTTTTTTTACTTCATGAGAAATGAACTAAACCTGAAAACTTAAGGAAACTAGAAATGTGTCCAAAGGAAACTGATGCCCCCAACTGAAAAACTTAAATGCAAATTGCTAATGACGGACGCAGACGGAGTCTGACAGATGCATGGAAGGAAGGACGGACCGACAGACAGACAGGGTTAACACTATATGCCCTGTTCACCATTCTTTGAATGGCGAGAAATAAAAATGTAAAACAATAATACCCTGCTATTAGCCTGCGGCGAGCAGATAACTTGTCATAAATTAATGAAATTTACCCATTAGCACACCCAAACTAGACCTCTACAATATCAATGCATAAACCAACTTTGATGAAAATCCATTGACATTTACTCAAGTTATCATCCGGAAACGAAAATATGGATCTGTTTTGGGCAGATAAGGTTAAAAAAAATTTGATAGATTCTCAGACACTTTTTTCAACAAGAGGCCCACGGGCCACGATTCGCTCACCTGAGTGACATAGCCACTGCAGACATGCAGATGTTATGCAACATTTATCCAATCCTATCATCGCAACTAATGAAAATATCATCATTTGAACAGTTCTTAGTTTTGAAGAAGAATATATGGGCCTGACAGTCAATGGAGCATGATCATTTGAATAAACTATCAGTCACATTTCAACAGAAGGATCAATGTGAAATTAAGTGGAAATTGGCAAAGTGGTTTCTGAAGAATCGTGAATTTTATACATATAAACAGCACAGTGGCAGGGAAATATTATAAATATAAACCAGATGATGGCCATCTTAGATTTCCAATCAGAACAATTTTAACTACTGTTGATCTACAAGTCACTTCGATACTTTCAATATAAATGTATATGGCCCACACAAATAGGGAAGCAAATTTGACCTTGGAGGCAAAAAGGTCAAATGTCAACATAGAACCATCATTTGAGCAATTTTGGTAGATCTCCTGTCCCCCGTAATTTGTGCAAAGATTAGGACCCAGGGCTTATTTGGTTATGGAGAAGAAGATTTTTAAAGGTTTTTACCATATATGGGCATGGCAGCAATGGACCATACCCATTTTAGCAATCTTTCATTCTCCTGCCCACGGAGGCTCCGCAGGAAATTTGAGCAACACTGGCCCGGAGGCTTCAGAGGAAAAGCCATTTGAAATTATCAACATTTTGTCCATACAAATGTATGGGGCCCATACAAATGCATACAGAAGCAAACTTGACCTCGCCGTAAAAAGGTTAAATGTCAATGTATGACAATTATTTTAGCAACTTTGGTAGACCGCCCGTTCCAGATGATATATGCATAGATTCAGCCACAAGCCATCCTCGGTTTTGGAGAATAAGATTTTTAAATGTTTTTTCCCATGCAAATGCATAAGGAAGCAACTTGACCTTGCCGTAAAAAGGTCAAATGTCAATGTATGACCATTATTTTAGCAACTTTGGTAGACCCCCTGTCCCTGATGATTTATGCAAACATTCAGCCCCAAAGCATCCTCGGCTCTAGAGAAGAAGATTTATAAAGGTTTTTACCATTATGGGCATGGCACCCATCTTGGTCAACGAACCGTGACCATTTTAGCAATCTTTTGTTCCCCCTACCTAAGGAGGCTCCATATGAAATTTGAGCAAAATTGGCCCAGAGGCTCCAGAGGAGAAGTTGTTTGAAATTCTGAAAATTTTTTCCCATACAAATGCATAAGGAAGCAAAATTGACCTTAATGTAAAAAGGTCAAATGTCAATGTACGACCATTATTTTAGCAATTTTGGTAGCCCTCCTGTTCCCGAAGATATATGCAAAGCTTCAGCCATAGGGCATGCTCGGTTTTGGAGAAGAAGATTTTTAAAGATTTTTCCCATACAAATGCAAAGGGAAGCAAACTTGACCTTGCCATAAAAAGGTCAAACGTCAACGTACGACAATTCTTTTAGCAATGTTGGTAGACCTCCCGTCCCCGATGATTCCTGCAAAGGTTCAGCCCTAAGGCATTCTCCGTTCTGAAGGAGAAGATTTTTAAAGGTTTTTACCATATATGGGCGTGGCGGCCATCTTGGTCAACGGACCGCAACCATTTTAGCAATTTTTCGTTCCCCCACCCTAAGGAGGCTCCATATGAAATTTGAGCAAAATTGGCCCAGAGGCTCCAGAGGAGAAGTTGTTTGAAATTCTGAACATTTTTCCCATACAAATGCATAAGGAAGCAAAATTGACCTTACCGTAAAAAGGTCAAATGTCAATGTACGACCATTATTTTAGCAATTTTGGTAGCTCTCCTGTTCCCAAAGATATATGCAAAGATTCAGCCATAAGGCATGCTCGGTTTTGGAGAAGAAGATTTTTGAAGGTTTTTCTCATACAAATGCACAGGGAAGCAAACTTGACCTTGCCGTAAAAAGGTCAAATGTCAACGTACGATAATTCTTTTAGCAATTTTGGTAGACCTCCCGTCCCCGATGATTCCTGCAAAGGTTCAGCCCCAAGGCATTTTCAGTTCTGGAGGAGAAGATTTTTAAAGGTTTTTACCATATATGGGGTGGCAGCCACCTTGGTCAAAGGACCGCGACCATTTTAGCAATTTTTCGTTCCCCCACCCTAAGGAGGCTCCATATGAAATTTGAGCAAAACTGGCTCAGCGGTTTCAGAGGAGAAGTCATTTGAAAATGTTAACGGACGGACGGACGGACGGACGAAAAGTGATCGAAATAGCTCATCCTGAGCAGAACTCAGGTGAACTAAAAAACAGATGCTTGCGGGCGGCTTTTTATTTTTACTTTTATTTTCCGGTTGGGTACATTTTTTGACATTTGGGTTTGTATGGCTAAACAAAATGGCAAACGGAAATATCTAAAATCTATCTATCTGCAAGTTTAGTCTCATTTAACACAAACAGATTGTAATTTACCGATTTTCTTTGCAAGTAAGTAAGAATGCCATATGTTTGTGGTCTAGATTGCAATTTGGTTAGAAATGATTTCCTGATAAGCGAGTAAAATCCAGTGTCACGTATTTTCGTGGGTCGGAAAAAAACTTACCACTAAAATATATGTGGGACCTTTTGGACAGATGCGGCAGTGCTTAAGAATCTAATACTTTTTTGGGCCTAACTCTGTCAGAAAACTCTGTCAAAAATTGAGGAAAATTTGCCCATTAGCAATCCCAAACCAAATCACAGGGCATTTTCTGCCTGTTCAGCGGGGCCGAAATTTGGCCCCATTCCCAATGCCAAATATCCTCTATTTTTCCCCAATTTCATCATATTTTTTCCCAAAAAAATGAAGAAAAGAAATGCCACCAAAAAAAAAAAAGAACGAAGCGTCGACCTGAATGTACCGATTGATCACGCAGTGTCTGTAACCACGTGTAGTAGCAAACGGCTATTGATTATACTGGTTACCGGCTATGCATACTGGCGGTATCGAATTTACATAAGTAGGCTGGGACCAAAAGTGATGTGCACGCATATAAAAATACGAAAATAATGTTAGTAAACCTAGCTTTACTTTGACAGACCAATCAAATTATCGGATTTAAAAGGTTATGTTTCTGGAATTGTAAACAATCATCATGTCACACTCAGCATCTCTTAACAGCAAATATTACACAAAAAAGATAAAAAAAACAAGATGCAGACTCTTGCTTGAAGCTTTCCTCATTTGGTTTCAATTGAGCTAATCAAGCAGTGACTGATTTGTCATTAACATCATCAACTGAAACGCTACCAAGTACAAGCTGGGAGGCGGAGAAATTTAAAGATTCGCCGTCATTACGTAAAACATCTAAGAAACAGGAGGACGTATCTGATTCTAAGCCAGAATCAGATGAAGGTCAGAGCCAACAGGCATCAACCAACCCAGAAAGCAACACATGATCAGATTCTGATATTTCTACCTCTGAGCCAATTCTAAAAAAGATTAACTTCGATCAGAGAAAATTTGAAAGAAAAAAAAACATCAATTTTTCACCTGCTGAATATGAGTTAACTATCAACTTCATAAGGCTATGCTGAGCAAAACTTCATTATCCTGGCATTTCTCAGATGAAATTGTGTTCCCAATTTTGGTGTTTTGTCGATAATTTTTCCCACTTTTTGCCCAGGGGCCTTTTCCCAAAATACCTGGATAAAGCCCTGGATCACCACAATATCAATGCATATACCAAATTTGGTGAACTTCCATTGACATTTTACTCGTGTGACCGTCCGGAAAAGAAAATATGGACTTGTTTCTGGCAGGTAACTCCATCAAAAATCGACAATGCACATACCAAGTTTGGTGAAAACCCATAAATATTTACTCAAGTTATCGACATTAAACAAAAATATGATGACAGATGGACAGACACATGGACAGCCAATGTGATACCATAATACTCTGCCACTATTGTGTGGCATGGTAAAAAAATGATACACTTTCAAGTGTGGCAACTCTATCAACATTGGTTTGCTCCCTTCTCTTTCAAGGGAGGCAACTCTATCAACATTGCTTTGCACTCTTCTGTAAAGTGGTGCACTTTAAAAGGAAAGAATTTGCTCCTGATGGGAGCACATTCTTTCCTTTTAAATGCACCACTTTACAGAAGGGGTATAAGATGTAATTAAGCAAACAGGAAGTCTGTTGTAAAAATGGCCAAGTGTACTGAGTCCTCTCAAAGTGACACAAAGTCATGAACTATGAAAAACTGCTTAAGATTATCATTTGTGCACTTGTGTGCACTGCAGTTAAGTCCCCTACTCTAAGTGCAAGTGTGTGGCAAATTTCATTCAGCTGGACTTTGTAGTTCCTAAGGCATATGTTAAATCTGAAAAATTTACATCAACACATACAAAGTCAGTGGCCCATGAAATGGATGTAAAGGCTCAAGTGTTATTAATGCAGTTATGTTTCCTCCTTTAAATGTAAGAGCACACCAGTCAGATACCATATTTGATCTCCACCTTTTCACTAAATATTTCATGAATTCAATGCATAAACCCATTTTAGTCCAGAGACCACAAAAGGGTAATTTGCAGAATGTGGTGTCTGATCAGGGTCTGCACTATTTGCAAATAGTTTAACCATTTTTTTTCTACGAAGATCTAAATCATATAGCTAACTTACCTAAAATTTAAATTAGACTCTTTCAATATATTGTGTTTGGGAGTTTATTCAGTCTAAAATGGGTTTAAAAAATTAGGCAAAAAAAAAGTATGAAATAAAGTGTTCAAAATTTTTTGACATTTTCTGCAATGTGGAGCCCTTTGCACCTGGTTTAACCCTTAAACTGCCAATCACAACTATTGTCATCTGCTTTGTCATCTGCTTGTGATTTTAAAAGTCATTTTTGCAAACAGTGTGGACCCAGATCAGACTGCTCCTTTAGGATCAGTCTGATCAGGGTCCACACTGTTTGCCTGAATGCAAAAATAGGTTTGAAAAGTCTGCAAGAATATTCAGCAGACGACATAAACAGACGACATTTTCAGATGCAGTTTTTCTTGGCGCTTTAAGGGTTAACTTATGCTTCAGTTATCCTACCTTCATTGTCAGTTTCAAAATGTTCATCTATGAACTCTGTGATCCACATCGTCCTTGCTGGTGGATACTTCTCACACTGAAAATAAAGCAGTACTTAACTCTTAAATGACTATTCACAACTATAGCAGACAACACTTTGAAACATTTGTTTTTAACCCTTGTCCTGCTGAATAAAGTAAGATGCCACACCCACTTCTAATTTTCAGCCAATCAGATTACTTGATCTGGATTGTTGCTGTAAAGTCATATACTTAATGGCAAACAGTGCAGATCCAGATCAAGTGGCTTCTGAAGAAGCCAACTGATCTGGATCTACACTGTTTGCAAAGGAAGGATATATCCGGGTTCAGCATGACAAGGGTTAATTTTAACAGAAACTAAAGAACTGACATTTTACATGCATTGTTGAAATGTCAAGTCTTACTTTCTCTGAAAAATAACATCAATTTTAGAATGTCATCTACTACACATTTGCTTGGCACTTTATGGGATAACCCTTGTCCTGCTGAATAAATTAAGATGCCACGCCTATTTCTAATTTTCAGCCAATCAGATTACTTGATCCAGATTGTTGATATAAATTCACATACTCAATGGCAAACAGTGCAAATCCAGATGGCTTCTTCAGAAGCCAACTGATCTGGATCTACACTGTTTGCGAAGGCAGGACATATCCGGGTTCAGCAGGACAAGGGTTAATTACCATAGGTCCAGACAACAGGATTATTTGGAATAGGATTCCACTGAGTGCCCATTAGATATTGTTTGCTGTTATTTATAATAAAAATTATAACTGTAAAATAATAATTAATAACTGTATAATAAAAATTGTAACTGTATAATAAAAATTATAACTGTAAAAATATTTCAGTGTACTACATGTGTTTACATTCGTACTTTTTGTCGTTTAAATTAAAGGAGGGAAATCAATAGCAAATACAAAAATCAAATATGTTACTTTTACATAGCTCCTTTATTCTTAGAAGTGTGTTATCATCTACATCTATGCATAGAACTGTGTAACAGGGATTTCTTCGTATAATTTTATCTATCGTAGGTTTCTCTTGTATTATTTGAAACTTATTAAACTTTAAATGAAAGTTCACATCATCTTTTATTCTGTATCTTTATTTCTCTATCTTTTTCTACATACAATTTATTAATTTTAAAACAACACATATACGTAACTTGAACATGACAGGGGCCAGAGCCCCTGCAAAATGTTTATACAATCTGGTCACATAATGTCCTTTCTACACAGTCAGACAAAAAAAAAGTAGATAGATGTTGACCCTTTGAAAGCTAGCCTTAAACTGATTTTGTTGATCAGGGCCCAGTTGTTCAAAGCTAACGATGTCGTTAGTTAATGATTCGTTAAAATTTACATCGAGTGATACGCGAATTTGCTGAAATTTTTTGCTGAAAAAATGTGAGTGCAGTGCAAAAGCAACTCACATTTTTTCAGCAAAAAATATCAGAATAATGTGTACTGAATTCGCTAAAACAGTTAACGAAATGACCCTTAACAAGCTCGTTAAGCTAACGACGCTTTGAACAACTGGGCCCAGATTATTTTTTGATTATTTCCCTAAATGTTTAAAAAACTCTAAAAGATCCAAAAATTCCTTATTACAACTGTGTGATCATCTACATTACGCACAGAACTGTGTTCTCATCTGCATCTATGCTTAGAACTGTGTTGTTGTCTACATGCTATGGATTTCTATGGATTTCTGATCAAAACACTTTTCGCTTATTTTTTATCTACAAGTTGCTCTGATAATTCCTACCAAGTTTCTAGTCAATTGGCCTTTCCATTCAGGAGAAGAAGTTCAAAATAGATTTTCAAGATGGCCGCCATGCAGCAATCTTAGATTTCCGGTTGGAACCATTTTAGCTATTTTTTGATCTACAAGTCACCCTGATACTACCTATCAGTTTCGAGTCAGTTGGCTTTCAGTACAGGAGAAGAAGGACAAAATAGATTTTCAATTTTGATCTACAATACACCCTGATACTTCCTACAGTTTCAAGTCAACTGGCCTTTCAGTCAAGGAGAAAAAGCTCAAAATAGTTTTTCATGGCGACAATCTTGGATATCCGATCTTTCTGGAACGATTTTAGCCTTTTCGATCTGCAAGTGTCCTAAGACTTCCTACCCAGTTTCGAGTCAGCTGGGTCTTTCGATGCAGGAGAATAGAGCCAAAACAGATTTTCAAGATGGCGGCAAAGGCAGCCATGGACTTGAGCTATATCTGATCTACAAGTAGCCCCGATAATCCTAGTAAGTTTTTCAACTCAATTGGCTTTTCGGTTCAGGAGAAGAAGGGCAAAATAGATTTTCAAGATGGCCGTCATAGCAGCCATTTTGCACTCCTGGTTTGTATGATTTTAGCAATTTTTTATCTACAGGCTGTCCCAAACTTCCTACCAAGTTTCCAGTCAATTGTTTGTTTGTTTGTGTTGAGGTTTAACGGCCCAGTCAACCCAATGGGGTCATGTCGAGCGCGGTCAGTTTACCTAACCACACGTTTACTGGGCAGGCTTAGTCCTCTAAGCGGTTAACCAGTACTGTGCACATTCTTTCCCCAGAAACTGACAACTGCCCTTCTTGAATCAGCGGAAGGGAGAGAATGACCGTAGAAAATATTTCATGATCAATCTCCACGAAAGAATGTTGCCGATCTCGGCGGGGGTTGAACCCGCGACCTCCTGGTCTCCAGTCGGACGGCGCATCCAACTGAGCCACCGAGGCCGGGCTCCAGTCAATTGACCTTTCTGTTCAGGAGAAGAAGTGCAAAATAGATTTTCAAGATACTTCCTACCAAGGAGTTGTCTTTTTAAGCAAATTGTTGTTGCCACACAAAGGACAACAAACGAGGGACAAAGCATGAAGGCCACTGACCGATCACAATAACTCATCTTGAGCACTTTGCTCAAACGGGTAGCCACATATCAGGTGAGCTAATAAGAAGGGGTAGCCACATAATAGTTTACTTATTTCATTATGAAAAATATGTTGTGGGTATCCACAACATAAATTTTAGTGGAGAAATAAGAATATCACTACTTTTCGGCTGAAAAAGCCCTTTACCTCGAGCTATGTATAATGACTAGGGATATTTGGAGACAATACACCAAATACGAAACTCCTGACAAGTTTTGTGTTGAGGTTTTACGGCCCAGTCAACCCAATGGGGTCATGTCGAGCGCGGTCAGTTTACCTAACCACACGTTTACTGGGCAGGCTTAGTCCTCTAAGCGGTTAACCAGTATTGTGCACATTCTTTCGCCAGAAACTGACAACTGCCCTTCTTGAATCAGCGGAAGGGAGAGAATGACCGTAGAAAATATTTCATGATCAATCTCCACGAGAGAATGTTAACTCCTGGCAAGAGGACCACAACTCGATATGATGTTTTTTTTTCCAATCTAAAAGTATTCATATCTTTCTTATTTCTCCACAAAAAACATTTTTTTGTGGGTACTCATTTAAAGTGCCTCGGGGAGGCACTTCTAATGAGCACCCACAACATATGTTTTTATGGAGAAATAAGAAAAAATATTATATAGCTATAAATAGTAAATGATTAAATGTGTGACAAAAGACGAGGAGCTAGTGTGACAATATCACAAGATATTGACACACTTACTCAATATTGCACACTTACTCGGATGCCTTCTCATATTACCTTTACATTACGCTGCTTTTGATGACGTCATAATGCAGTGACATAGCACAAAAAACCTTGTCACACACATTGTTAGAATTCACAGTTTTATTATTAAAACAGTGTTTTAAAAGTGAGAAACACTGGGAAACGAAACAAATATTCATAGCTGTATAATAAACGGGTTATTACACTGATATTGGTGAATATTGTCCCTCAATGGGGTATCTACGGACGCTCATAAGCTTGCGTCCTTCAATATCCCAACTCGGGACAATATTCACCAATATCAGTGCAATAACCCTATATTATCTAAGCCTACAAGGACTATTCAAAAGATAAATTTTGTTATGTTTGACTGCAACATATATCTAAATAGGCACTGACTGAGGCTGATCGAATGAGAACCCATGTTTTGGTGAAAAGATAACAAATATAATCCTAAATGATCACCTTGCCTGAAGCTATATAATATCACAGAGCCTTTACCTTTTCACAGATGCAGAGCCCACTCTATTTCAAAATGCATATCTTAGATATGTGATATACCTTTTTACTTGCAGAGACTCGAACATGCCCAGCAGACACGGGATGTTTATACAATCTCATATCAATGTCAATGCAATGTCACGATACATTGTATAAACTCTAGCTGGGCTCTACGTCATTTGTATCTATCAGTCAACTGCCAGTACAACTTAACTGACTGCTACAGATTTGTAGGCTTGTAGCTACATAAAGCAATAAAAGGGTTATGCTTTGGCTTGCTATGGGTAAAACTAACCTTGAAAATAAAAATAAAGCAAAGACATTTCATTTCAACTGACGCTTCAACTGAACAGTAACTTTAGGAGATGACCCAAACAAAATACCACGACATATCAGTGCTCCAGCTAGCCCTACATAAAGGGATGGGCTACCCCTCTTGCCCTCTCCTGCCACCCCTCTGCCCTTCTTAAGCTGCCCTCTGCCTTCTGTCAACTGCAGACATAAAACCCTACATTTTGGTGAAAATTTCATGATAATCAGACTAAAATTAAAAGTGATCAATGTTTAACGGTCAGTTTTGAGGTATGTATTGCGGAATGGACTTATATTTTGTAACATCATGTGACACATAGTACCCTCATTCTTGTATGACTGTGTAAAAAGGGCCCAATTTGGCACCCCTCTGCCCTCAAATCCCAGCTGGAGCACTGCATATTTTCATAGGGCCATAAGCAAGACTTCAAATTCAGACTACTCTGTCTCTTTGAGGCTACTGTATATATATATATATATCATAAAGCCCATTTTTTTAAGTTGCAATTCAAAAGACCAGACATCTTATCCCCTTCTGGAATTCTTCAGATCTAATCCCCTTCAAAAATTAATAGGCATTTTATCTCCTGTAACTATTCAGATATTTAATCCTGCTCTGTAATTATCAAGACATCTAATCAACCTCTGTAATTATTCAGACATGTAATCTCTTTCTGTAATTATTCAGACATCTAATCACACCCTGTTATTACTCAGACATGTAATCTCTTTTTGTAATTATTCAGATGTGTAATCTCCTGTAATTATCCAGACAACTAATCCCCTTTTGTAATTATTCAGATATCTAATCCACTTCTGTAATCATTGAGACATCTAATTTCCTTCTTGGTCAATGGACCACAACCATTTTAGCAATCTTTCGTAACTCCAACCTAACGAGGCTCCATAAGAAATTTGAGCAACATTGGCCCAGACGCTTCAGAGGAGAAGTCGTTTGAAATTCTAAACATTTTTTCCCATACATATGTATGGTGCCCACACAAATTTATGCATAGGACAGCAAACGACCTTGCTGTTAAAAGGTCAAACATCAACGAACAATTATTTCAGCAATTTTGGTAGACCTCTCGTCCCCGATGATTTGTGCAAAGATTCAGCCCCAAGGCATCCTCGGTTGTAGAGAAGAAGCAATCTTCGCGAAATCTTTCCAACAGATGCAAGACAGCTGTCAGACAGACTGAAATTTTTGGCAGGACAAAATTAAATTCTGCAGGACAGGAGGCTTGTTTGTTATCAAGTTACTATCTCTTGCTGCTAGAAATCGCAGGACATTTGTCAGACAAACTGAAATTTTCTGCAGGACAGAATAAAAATTTGCCAGTTTTGTCAGACAGTCCTGCAGTTTTCGCGAAGACTGAAGAAGATTTTTAAAGGTTTTTACCATATATGGGCATGGCGGCCATCTTGGTCAATGGACAGCGACCATTTTAGTAATCTTTCGTTCCCCCAACCTAAGGAGGCGCCATATGAAATTTGAGCAAAACTGGCCCAGCGGCTTCAGAGAAGAAGTCGTTTGAAAATGTTAACGGACGGATGCACGAAAAAGTGATCACAATAGCTCATCCTGAGCATAGCTCAGGTGAGCTAAAAAAGAACATTCACCATGCAACACCAATGATGATTATTATTATTATTTTAGATAGTTTAGGTTGATGTTCTTGTCTCTGAAAATCAAGCCACAGAAAAAAAAAATCTAGCATTTATTATTTAGCCCTATATCTTATTTTATAACGCAATGAGTAATAAAGCTAAGAATTCTGTCATAATTACCTGCACAATATTATGGTAAACAATACTCAGCGACTCTAAAAACAAGAGGCCCACGGGCCACGGGTCGCTCACCTGAGTGACATAGCCACTGCAGATATGCAGATGTTATGCAACATTTTTCCAATCCTGTCATCGCAACTAATGAAAAGATCTTCATTTAAGCAGTTCTTTATTTTGAAAAAGAAGATATATGGCATGCCAGTCAATTGATCACGCTCATTTGAATAAACTCTAAATGGCAGCCAGCTTGGATTTACGATCTGCACGATTTTAGCTATTTTTGATCTACGAGTCACCCCAATGCTTCCTACCAAGTTTCGAGTCAACTGGCCTTTCAGTTCAGGAGAAGAGGCGAAAAATAGATTTTCAAGATGGCTGCCATGGCAGCCATCTTGGATATCCGACTGGCACGATTTTAGCTATTTTTGATCTACAAGTCATCCCAATGTCTCCTACCAAGTTTGGAGTCAATTGGCCTTTCGGTGCAGGAAAAGAAGCTAAATACAAATTTTCAAGATGGCGGCCATGGTGGCCATCTGGGATTTCTGATCAGAACGATTTTAGCTATATTTGATCTACAAGTCACCCTGATGCTTCCTACTAAGTTTCAAGTCAAGTGACTTTGAGTTTAGGTGAAGAAGCGAAAAATAGATTTTCAAGATAGCCGCCATGGCGGCCATCTTGGATTTACGATATGCATGATTTTAGCTATTTTTGATCTACAAGTCACACAAATGCTTCCTACCAAGTTTCGAGTCAACTGGCCTTTCGGTTCAGGAGAAGAAGCGAAAAATAGATTTTCAAGATGGCTGCCATGGCGCCTATCCTGGTTTAACGATCGGCACGATTTTAGCTATTTTTGATCTACAAGTCACACAAATGCTTCCTACCAAGTTTGGAGAAGTGGCCTTTCAGTTCAGGAGAAGAGAAAAATTGATTTTCAAGATGGCTGCCATGGCGGCCATCTTGGACTTCCGATAGGCACGATTTTAGCTATTTTTGATCTATAAGTCACCCCAATGCCTCCTACCAAGTTTGGAGTCAATTGGCTTTTGGGTTCAGGAGAAAAAGCAAAAAATAGATTTTCAAGATGGCCGCCATGGCGGCCATCTTGGATTTCCAATCGGCACGACTTTAGCTACTTTTGATCTACAAGTCACCCTGATGCTTCCTAGCAAGTTTGGAGTCAATTGGCCTTTCGGTTCAGGAGAAGAAGCGAAAAATCGATTTTCAAGATGGCGGCCATGGCGGCCATCTTGGATTTCCGATCGGCACGATTTTAGCTATTTTTGATCTACAAGTCACCCTGATGCTTCCTAGCAAGTTTGGAGTCAATTGGCCTTTCGGTTCAGGAGAAGAAGCGAAAAATCGATTTTCAAGATGGCGGCCATGGCGGCCATCTTGGATTTCCGATCGGCACGATTTTAGCTATTTTTGATCTACAAGTCACCCTGATGCTTCCTAGCAAGTTTGGAGTCAATTGGCCTTTCGGTTCAGGAGAAGAAGCGAAAAATAGATTTTCAAGATGGCGGCCATGGCCGCCATCTTGGATTTCTGATCGGAACGATTTTAGCTATTTTTGATCTACAAGTCACCCCGATGCTTCCTACCAAGTATCAAGTCAATTGGCCCAGGGGTGTAGGAGGAGTAGGCTTTTAAAGCAATTGTTGACGCCGCACGACGCACGACGGACGACGGACATTGACTGACCACAATAGCTCACCATGAGCACTTCGTGCTCAGGTGAGCTAATAAGTAAGTGGGATTCCAATCTAAACATAAACAGCAATACGGGAATACCGGTTCTAAAAATATCCAGATGGGATTTCTGTACTAGTATGCAAATAGATGGAATTTTCCCAGTTTAAATCTATTTATAGTCTGATCAAATAATGTCACAGTCCAGTCATAAATTATGTTTTTCCAAGGTCAAACTGAAGTTTAAAGCAACTGGATATGTAAACATCCTGTGTCTGCTGGGCATGTTCAGAATGAAATATTCCAGATGGACCTAAATTGGATACCCTGATCAGAACAAAATAAACCACATGGACCTAAATTGGATACCCTGATCAGAAAGAAATATACCACATGGACCTAAATTTGATACCCTGATCAGAAATTCACCACATGAACCAGATTTGGATACCCTATTCATGGACCAAAACTGGATACCCTGATCAGAAATTCACTACATGGACTAAACTTGGATACCCTGATCAGAAATTCACCACATGAACCAGATTTAGATAACCTGATCAGAAATTCACTACTTGGACCAAAATTGGATACCCTGATCAAAAATTCATTCACCACATGAACCAGATTTGGAAACCCTAATCGGAAATTTACAATATGGACCAAAATTGGATACCCTGATCAGAAATTCATGACATGGACCAAAATTGCTATAAAATATCCAAATTTACCATAAATTTAACCAACAAAAAGCCTGACGGATACAAATCCTTACACTAGTTCAATAGCAAACTTGCCTAGTAGTTTCTCAAACTAGCAGTGAACTACAGGGATACAGACAGAAATACAGCTCTTTATATGCTATCAGATGAGAGTAGGAAGAGAGTATACCCTATACCCTTCACCAAAGTATTATCATGCAATTTGAAGTACTGTCCTCCACTTTACAATATCACACAATTACAGTTCCCCAGATAAGCTCATTTTCAGGGCATTCACCCAATAAAAGTCTATCAACTAGAACTTATGGGGTAGATACTGTGATATCAGCAGCTGTTGCACTCACTCACAAAACAGGATAGCCAAGAGGAAAACAAGAGGTTCATGGGCCACAACGCTCACCTGAGTTAATTGCTGTAAGTTAATCAGGTCATTTACTCATCATTCCCTATAAGCCTGTCAAATATCAAGGCAACAGTTTTTGACATATCTTGCTTACAAGATTAAATTGCTGAAATTTTCAAAGGGCCATAAAATAAAACAAGAGGGCCATGATGGCCCTGTAACGCTCACCTGAGCAACATAGCACTTTGAGAGCCTGATCTAGAACTGATCAAGGCAAACATTCTGATCAAAGTTCAAAATGATTATATTAACAAGTAAGACAATGTAGCATCTGGTGTGAGATCTGCCATGCCTGCAGTAAGCCAGCTATCTGGAAGGGGGCCCACAGATGTGGATGTTGCCCCTGTACCTGCACGTTAATCAAAAATCCGATTATATATATATATATATATATATATATATATATATAAATAGCATGTCTAATGGACTGTGAAATAAAGGTCAAGGTCAAATATGGATGACTGCACTCAAAAGGCCATGCTAAGATGTATGCATGTACTAAGTATCACTGGCTGTAGGAGCAATAGTTACTGAGAAACTGACCTAAACACAAACACTTCACAAGTACCAAATATCACTCTGTAGGGCCAATAATTACTGAGAAACTGGCCTAAATGGAAAAACTTAAGAGAGTCACTGGACAGAAAACTATACATCACCTTGAAATCATCAAGACAAACATTTTGAGCAAGATTCATGATGATCACTTCAAAAATGTGACCTCTAGAGCATCAACAAGGTTTTCCTTTGATTTGGCCAGGTGAACTAGTTTTTTATATCAAGTGACCCAGTTTTAAACTAGACCTAGAAATCATCAAGACAAACATTTTGAGCAATATTTATGATAATTATTTCAAAAATGTGACCTCTGGAGTGTTAACAGTTTTCTGCTTATTTGGCCAAGTCACCTAGTTTTTGACCCCATGTGACCCAGTTTCCAACTTGACCTAGAAATCATCAAGACAAACATTTTGCGCAACATTCATGATGATTGCTTCAAAACTGTGACCGCTAGAGTGTTAACAAGGTTTTCTGCTGATTTGGCCAGGTGACCTAGTTTTTGACCCCAAGTGACCCAGTCTCAAACGACCTAGAAATCATCAAGACAAACATGTTGAGCAAGATTTATGATGATTGCTTGAAAAATGTGACCACTAGAGTGTTAACAAAGTTTTCTGCTGATCTGGCCAGATGACCTAGTTTTTGACCCCAGGTGACCCAGTTTCGAACTTGACCTAGAAATCATCGAGACAAACACATTGAGCAAGATTCATGATGATTGCTTAAAAAATGTGACCGCTAGAGTGTTAACAAAGTTTTCTGCTGATTTGGCCCAATGACCTACTTCTTGATTCCAAGTGACCCAGTTTCGAACTTGACCTAGAACTCATCAAGACAAACATTTTGAGCAAGATTCATGATGATTGCTTGAAAAATGTGACCTCTAGAGCGATAAGATTTTACGCTGATTTAGCCAGGTGACCTAGTTTTTGACCCCAGGTGACCCAGTTTCAAACTTGACCTAGAAATCACCAAGACAAACATTTTGAGCCAGATTCATGATGATTGCTTCAAAAATGTGACCGCTAGAGCGTTAAGATTTTCTGCTGATTTGGTCTGGTGACCTAATTTTTGATCCCACATGACCCAGTTTCAAATACATCCTAGTACTCATCAAGACAAATATTTTGAGCAAGATTCATGATGATTGCTTGAAAAATGTGACCGCTAGAGTGTTAACAAAGTTTTCTGCTGATTTGGCCCAATGACCTACTTCTTGATTCCAAGTGACCCAGTTTCGAACTTGACCTAGAACTCATCAAGACAAACATTTTGAGCAAGATTCATGATGATTGCTTGAAAAATGTGACCTCTAGAGCGATAAGATTTTACGCTGATTTAGCCAGGTGACCTAGTTTTTGACCCCATGTGACCCAGTTTCCAACTTGACCTAGAAATCATCAAGACAAACATTTTGCGCAACATTCATGATGATTGCTTCAAAACTGTGACCGCTAGAGTGTTAACAAGGTTTTCTGCTGATTTGGCCAGGTGACCTAGTTTTTGACCCCAAGTGACCCAGTCTCAAACGACCTAGAAATCATCAAGACAAACATGTTGAGCAAGATTTATGATGATTGCTTGAAAAATGTGACCACTAGAGTGTTAACAAAGTTTTCTGCTGATCTGGCCAGATGACCTAGTTTTTGACCCCAGGTGACCCAGTTTCAAACTTGACCTAGAAATCATCGAGACAAACACATTGAGCAAGATTCATGATGATTGCTTAAAAAATGTGACCGCTAGAGTGTTAACAAAGTTTTCTGCTGATTTGGCCCAATGACCTACTTCTTGATTCCAAGTGACCCAGTTTCGAACTTGACCTAGAACTCATCAAGACAAACATTTTGAGCAAGATTCATGATGATTGCTTGAAAAATGTGACCTCTAGAGCGATAAGATTTTATGCTGATTTAGCCAGGTGACCTAGTTTTTGACCCCAGGTGACCCAGTTTCAAACTTGACCTAGAAATCACCAAGACAAACATTTTGAGCCAGATTCATGATGATTGCTTCAAAAATGTGACCGCTAGAGCGTTAAGATTTTCTGCTGATTTGGTCTGGTGACCTAATTTTTGATCCCACATGACCCAGTTTCAAATACATCCTAGTACTCATCAAGACAAATATTTTGAGCAAGATTCATGATGATTGCTTGAAAAATGTGACCGCTAGAGTGTTAAAAAGGTTTTCTGCTATTTTTGGCCCAGTGACCTAGTTTTTGACTCCAATTGACCCAGTTTCGAACTTGACCTAGAAATCATCAAGACAAACATTTTGAGCAAGATTCATGATGATTGCTTCAAAAATGTGACTGCTAGCGTGTTAGCAAGGTTTTCTGCTGATTTGGCCCGGTGACCTATTTTTTGACCCCAAGTGACCCAGTTTCGAACTTGACCTAGAAAACATCAAGACAAACATATTGAGCAAGATTCATGATGATTGCTTCAAAAATGTGATCGCTAGAGTGTTAACAAGGTTTTCTCCTGATTTGGCCCAGTGACCTAGTTTTTGATTCCAAGTGACCCAGTTTCGAACTTCACCTAGAAATCATCAAGACAAACATTTTGAGCAAGATTCATGATGATTGCTTGAAAAATGTGACCACTAGAGTGTTAACAAGGTTTTCTGTTGATTTGGCCCGGTGACCTAGTTTTTGACTCCAAGTGACCCGGTTTCGAACTTGGCCTAGAAATCATCAAGACAAACATTTTGAGCAAGATTCATGATGATTGCTTCAAAAATGTGACAAGGTTTTCTGCAAATTTGGCCCAGTGACTTATTTTTTGACCCCAAGTGACCCATTTTCAAACTTGACCTAGAAATCATCAAGACAAAGATATTGAGCAAGATTCATGATGATTGCTTCAAAAATGTGACCGCTAGAGTGTTAAAAAGGTTTTCTGCTGATCTGGCCCGGTGACCTAGTTTTTGACCCCAAGTGACCCAGTTTCGATCTTGACCTAGAAATCATCAAGACAAACATATTGAGCAAGATTCTTGATGATTGCTTCAAAAATGTGACCGCCAGAGTGTTAACAATGTTTTCTGCTGATCTGGCCCGGTGACCTAGTTTTTGACCCCATGTGACCCAGTTTTGAACTTGACCTAGATTTAATAAAGGCAAACATTTTGAGCAAGTTTCATCAAGATTGGGTCAAAACTATGACCTCTAGAGTGTTAACAAGTTTTTCCTTTGATTTGATAAAGACAAACATATTGAGCAAGATTCTTGATGATTGCTTCAAAAATGTGACCCCTAGAGTGTTAACAATGTTTTCTGCTGATCTGGCCCGGTGACCTAGTTTATGACCCCAAGTAACCCAGTATCGAACTTGACCTAGATTTCATAAAGGCAAACATTCTGACCAAGTTTCATCAAGATTGGGTCAAAACTGTGACCTCTAGAGTGTTAACAAACTAATTGTTGACGACAAACGATGGACGACGGATGACGACGGACATAGGGTGATGGCAATAGCTCACCCTGAGCTTTTGCTCAGGTTAGCTAAAAAAAAAATCCGATTTTTTTTAAGATATTAACTGGGTCATCTACTTATCCTGTCCTTGAAAGTTTTTTTTTTGTTGTTGTTGTTCTTTTTCTTTTTTTAGCTCTGGCAAACATTTTCTTCAGCAGAGCAGAACCATTTTAGCTATTTTGGTAAAAGGACATAAGAGGAACATTTTTTGTGAAATCATTTTTGAAATAAGGCCACTGGCCAAGGAGATGTTGTTTAAAGGTTTTTTTTTTCTATTTTTAGCTCTGGCCGCCATTTTGTTCAGCTGAGTGGAATTATTTTAGCAATTTTGGTAAAGGGCCATAAGACGAACACTTCTGTAAAAATTACTTTAAAATTGGGACACTGGCTGTGGAGGAGATGTGTTTTAAAGATTTTTTCTTTTTTTAGCTCTGGTTGCCATTTTGTTAAGCCAAATGGAACCATTTTAGCAATTTTGATAGAGGGCCATTGGAGGAACACTTCTGCGCAAAGTTTTTTGAAATTGGGCCATTGGCCAAGGACGAGATGTCGTTTGAAGATTTTCTATTTTTAGCTCTGGCAGCCATTAAGCTCAATGGAGCGGAACCACTGCGACCATTTTGGACTTCTGATCGACACAATTTTAGCTTGTTTCGATCCAGATGTCATCATGTCACTACAGAGAAGTTTCGGCCCAAAGCAACCAAAGGTTTGTGAAGAGATGTCGAAAATTGATTTTCAAGATAGCGGCTGTGGCGGTCATCGTGGATTCTCTATTGGCTCATTTAGCTATTTTGTGTCTACTAAGCACCCTAATGCTCATCATCAAGTTTCGACTCAACTGGATTATAGTAGAGATGCCCAAAATATGACAACATTTTCCCACATAAATGTATAGGGCCCATACAAATGCAAAGGGAAGCAAATTTGACCTTGCCATAAAAGGTCAAATGTCAACGTAGGACCATCATTTTAGCAATTTTGGTAGATTTATAGACTTGTCCCAGATGATTTGTGCAAAGATTAGGCCCATGGGCTTATTTGGTTCTGGAGAAGAAGATTTTTAAAGGTTTTTTACTGTATATGGGCATGGCAGCCATCTTGATCAATGGACCATGACTATTAAGCAATCTTTCATTCCCCTGCCCCAAGGAGGCTCCACATAAAATCTGAGCAACATTGGCACAGAGGATTCAGAGAAAAAGTCATCTGAAATTATCAACATTTTTTCTATACAAATGTATGGGGACCATATAAATGCATACGGAAACAAACTTGACCTTGCCATAAAAAGGTCAAACGTCAATGTACAACCATCATTTTAGCAACTTTGGCAGACCTCCAGTCCCCAATGATTTGTGCAAAGATTCAGCCTAGAGGCATTCTCTGTTCTGGAGGAGAAGATGTTTAAAAGGTTTTTAACATATATGAGCATGGGGGCCATCTTGGACAATGGACCGTGACCATTTTAGCAATCTTTCATTCCCCTGCCCCAAGGAGGCTCCACATGAAAACTTAGCAACATTGGCCCAGAGGTTTCAGAGGAGAAGTCGTTTGAAATTCTCAACATTTTTCTCATATGAACGTATGGCACACATACAAATGCATAGGGAAGCAAACTGACCTTGCCGTAAAAATGTCAAATGTCAGTGTATAATCATTATTTTAGCAATTTTGGTAGACCTCTTCCCAGTCAGCATTCTACGTAAATCTATATCGGGCCGTCATCGGCCCGTCAGGGTAGCTGACGGGCCGATGACGGCCCGATGTAGATTTACGTAGAATGCTAGCTGGGTTATCCCCGATAATTTGTGCAATGATTCAGCCCCAAGACTTTCTCGGTTCTGGAGAAGATTTTTAAAGGTTTTTACCATATATGGGCATGGCGGCCATCTTGGTCAATGGACAGCGACCATTTTGGCAATCTTTCGTTCCTTCAAACTATGGAGGCTCCATATGAAATTTGAGCAAAACTGGCCCAGCAGCTTCAGAGGAGAAGTTGTTTGAAAATGTTAACAAACAGACGGATGACAGACAAAAAGTGATCACTATAGCTCATCCTGAGCATAGCTCAAGTGAGCTAAAAATCCTGATGTATACCCAATTCAATGAGAAAATGGAGGGACAAAAACAGCTAAAAATACCAAATTGCTCATCCAAGGCACTAAATGCACAAAGAAAAATACAGTAATCAAACTGATACTTCTAAATCATGAAATATAGCAAGCCAATTGTATGTAAAATATATACTCAGATATGATCACTGCCTAGTCTGCACTATCCAGTTCAGATATAAGGTATGTGTGTTACACATATAATGATATTCGAAAAAACTTTTTTGTCCTTAACGCATGTTTATACTTATAACGTGCAGTATTCAATTCCATTTTATAACTAGTAGTTCTCCAAATAAAGATAATTTTAAATCCTTAGAATAGCTTAGACCCAGATGTATAGGAGAAATACCTCAGGCTCCGCTCCGCTACGCCTGAGTAGATATAAGGTATGTGTGTTTACACAACAATTGATATTCAAATAAATTTTAAGTGTTTAAATACTATATTTTATCTGATGGAAATTACGGAATTTTGTTAAATATATTTATATATATCCAATGTAATAAAGTAAATGTATTGTTACAAATTATGAATTTATTTTGTTATACTCTGATTATTTCTTCTTTATCGTCGACGACGGACATACACAATTCTGCACGCGGGTGGGAAACCAGCCCAGACATGCCAACGTATGTCTCAGAGCGTCCTTGCACGTAGGTCCTTCAAGGTCAAACAATATTCAAGTTATGATCTCAAACTTGTTCACTAACAATATTCAAGTTATGATCTCAAACTTGTTCACTAACTTTGAACACATTTTTTCATTCACCCCACCTAATCTTCTGTGAATACTCCTCAGCCATGACCACTAGAACACTGAAAGTTCTGAATAATGAAGTTGAACTAACAGGAGCTCCACAAGCAGAGGCATATATATACTCCCGTGGTAAATAATAAGAAGTAGAAAAATATCAACACAATTTTGATCGGAATTTTGCTGACTATAACATCTAAGGATGACATATCTACAGCTATAGAATATCTATGACAAAGATATCAGATAACACACGTTTAATATACGATCTGATGAATTACACAGAGCAAAATAATATACCTGGTTTACTTTTACTCATTGATTTTGAAAAAGCATTTGATTCTTTATCTTGGTCATTTATTCAAAAAGTACTGAAATTCTTAAACTTTGGCCCATCAATATGTAGATGGATAGAGACTTTTTATAGTAACATTACTTCATCAGTTATTCAATGTGGATTTATGTCAGAATCTTTTAGAATAGGACGTGGATGCCGCCAAGGTGACCCTCTTTCACCTTACATTTTCATAATATGTGCTGAGTTTTTGGCTATTAAAATCAGACAAAACAGTAAAATAAAAGGCATAAAAATTCATGACACGGAGTTCAAAATCTCACAATATGCAGATGATACATCTATATTTTTAGATGGAACATCAGATGCCCTAAACTGTACATTAACAGAACTGGACAAGTTTGCAAATGTATCAGGTCTTAAGATTAATTTTGATAAGACACAAGTTGTATGGATTGGCTCAAAAAAGCATAGCACAAGCGCAATCAAAACTAAATGGAAACTTTCTTGGGGAAGCAGTAAATTTAAAATTTTAGGAATCATTTTTAATGTTGACCTAAACCAGATGATTAAAGAAAACTATACAATAAAAATACAACAGTTAGAAAATTTAACTAACATATGGAATAAAAGGTTGATGACACCCTTGGGGAAAGTCACAGTAATCAAATCATTCATGATATCAGTATTTAACCATTTATTTATAGCTCTGCCTAATCCAAATCAAGCAGTTGTAGATTACATTAATAACATTCTGTACAGCTTCTTGTGGAACAAAAAGCCAAGTAAAATCAAAACAACTATAGTTACAAAACAATATTGTGAAGGCGGGTTAAAAATGCTAAATTTAAATGCTTTTATGGGAGGCCTTAAATCAACATGGATCAGGAGGCTCTTACTAAGTGATTGTAAATGGCAAAATTTTATCAAATTAGAAATGGATATGAAAAACTTGGCTGCATGTGGGACTAAGTATATTGAAAAGATTATTTATAAGATACAAAACAAATTTTGGAAAGATGTGTTGCAGTCTTTCATAAATATTAACAAGGTAAAGTATTCTAAACAGGAGCAAGTGCTAAAAAGTCCATTATTTTATAATGAAAATGTAAAAATAGGAGGGTCATATATTTATTACAGCACATGGTTTCAGATTGGAATTAAATATATAAATGATTTAATTAAAGATAATGGAGAATTTTACACCTATGAGGAGTTCAAAGACATTACAGGAATACATCCTAATACCCTCGTATATCATGGAACTATTAGGGCAATAAAATCAGATCTTAAAGAAATTAAGGTCAACATAACCCATAAAGAAAAATCCCCTTTTATTCCTAGTCATGTTTCATCTTTAATACAACATAATGGATCAAAAGTAACATATGACATTTTAAATGAAAATAAAGAAGTTCCAACAGGTAAAATTTCCTGGAACAAGATATATAATTTTTCACAAGAAGACTGGATACAGATTTTGTTTGATTTGGGCTTAACGTCGCTTTCAACCTTTTTCAGTCATATCGCGACTGTGTCTGGATGTGGCAGGGAGCTCAATGCTCACTTTTAGAGTGCTGCCTCACTGAAATATCACGCCCCAGACACTTTGACATGATATTCCACCCAGTCACATTATACTGACACTGAGCTGACCAGTTCTAGCTCTACTTTCTTAATGCTGAGCGCCAAGCGAAAGAGCAGCTAGTACCATTTTTAAAGTCTTTGGTATGACCCGGCTGGGGATCGAACCCGCAACCTCCCGGTCACAAAGCGGACGCTCTACCACTGAGCCACTGTGCCGGTGACTGGATACAGATATAAAGCTTCCCTTTTACTATTACAAAATACCCAGCACTGGTTTGGTTTCAGGTCAGCATTAATCATAATATATTAATTACTTATAAACTTCTTCATCAAATGAAACTGAGAAACAATGCAATATGTTCCTTCTGTGGACAAAATAATGAAACTATAATACATTTGCTATGGCAGTGCGAATGCACCAAACAGTTTATCAAAAAGTTACTTGAATGGTTAAGGTCTTATGACTTGAATTACATTGTTACAGAGGAGTTTTTCATGTTTGGTAAACAGGGGAAGCATGTTTATCCTAAAGCTATCAAATTCATTATTCTTTATGCCAAATATTACATATATGTATCACGCTGCAAACAGCGATCTTTGTTTCTCAATCCTTTTAAAAAACAGTTGAAATTCATGCATAAAGTGCACCAGTATATTGCGACCAAAAATAATGTGTTTGATACATTTCAGAAAGAATGGAGTCAGTATGAGTTATTAATAAATGATATTATATAAATTAGAAAAAAAAAAAAAAAAAAAAATGAATACATTAGATTAAATGAACAAATATAACAACTCTAACAGTTACTGTGCAAGCAATTTCCTGACCTCACCAAATCCCACCCACTACAATTGCCATGTTCCCCTTCCGTTTGAACACCCACCCCACCCCAATCCCCCACCCCAGTTGGAATGGTTGCCAGACCAAAAATGGGAATCTAATATGTATTGTATAAGGATACCACTGTGATTACATCAGTATTTCTCAATATTTTGGAATACGGCCACAGAAAGCATACAAACAATGACAAAAAATCTCAATATAATGCACAGAGATATATATAAAAAAAAAATTAAGCCAAACTTTGTATCTCTGAGGCCGATCATCTTATGGAGAGATACTGGTGTAAATATGTATAATAACAATGTTTAGAAAATCTTTATTGAAACCTAACATTTCCTTCTGTAACTTGCCATAAAATTGTAGTGCGATTGATAGTGAGAGAGGTGCACCACAAAAAATTGTAAAGGTCTTTCAACATATAATTTTTTATTTTTCTGTAAGACAGGCTCCAGACTGTCAGAGAGTGAATATGAATATGAGTGTGGTGCACATATGAATATATGGGAAGAATGACGTTGTATGAAAGGACTGGAGACCCTTTTGAGATTACCCGGATCTCAGAAGGTGTTTTGTAACGGGAAATTACAAAATAAAAATCAGATTCAAAAAAAAAAAAAAAATATATATATCAGACTTGAAACACTCACCCCTTCTAATGGCATCTCAAGTTTAACCCTTTCTGCCTCTTCACATAGCCTTTTAAATGGACAATGAAGTTTTGTAAAGACCAATTTGTCAACCTCAACAGACTTGATGGAGAAACCTGTCTGCCTTAAAGCATCCTCAAATCTCTTCCTCAGCCGTTCTTTCTTTTGCAAACTTTCTTTCTTACTCTGATTACTTGTCTCATCGGACCTCTCTCTATTATGAACCAACACATAGTCTACTCTCTTATAGTCAGGTTTCAGGAGTGGTCCAAGCTCAGTGTAACGTTTATCAAATTTTGTAAGTTTTCGTTTCCTGTGTTTTCTCCTGTGTTTAAGAGTCCCTGCAGCTTGAACAGCCCTTGCCGGTCCTAACAGGATTGGTGATTTGTGGATCTCATCTTCCATAATTACCTTCGGTTTCAATTTTTACATCCCTGAACCTGAAAAAAAGAACAATCATTCAAACGAACAATACCATAGTTACGTGTATCCTAAGTATTGGAACAATGGCCTGAGCAATCAGTGCAGATCTAGATCAGATGCCGCAACATGCGGCATCCCATCTGCGTCTACATCGTTTGCCATTCATCCAGTAGTTTTGAGACAAACCAGCTGGGAGTAAAAGAGACTTGTTCAAAGTTGTATGACAAAGTTGTAAGTAATTTAAATGTCCCAATATTCAGGGTAATATGGTACATTAGTATCTTCTCATCAATGTTGGTAAAATCAGAATTTACCACAATAACCTGAAATTTTGGGACAGATAGGCTTCAGCAAACAGTGTAGACCCAGATCAGATGCTGCAAATTGTGGCCGCTGATCTAGGTTTGCACTGTTTGCCAATTATCCAGCAGTTTTTAGACACTTCAGCTGGGAGTCAAACGGACTTGTTCAAAGTTATAATGGTAGTTAAGGTGTCCCAACATTTAGGCGTAGCTCCAAATATCAGGCACTTTTTTCAAGCAAAAAGTACTTATATGTTGAGGCACTTCTAATGAGTACCAATAACATATGTTTTCATGGTTAAATAAAAAATGTTTTCCTGATACACTCTCTTATCTGGAGCTATGTCGTTAGGATAAATATGGAACATTATTATGTGCTCTTCAATGTTGGTTAAATCACAATTTACCATAATAACCCAAAGCACTGGTACAGACAGGCCTGAGCAAACAGTTCAGACCCAAGTCAGATTAATGCTGGCTCAATCAGAGCTGAAAAGATAATCGATTATCAGTCCTACCACTGCGATGGATAATCGATTAGTAATCACTGAAAATTTGGTCATAATTTTACCTGTCTGTCTGACCATGTTGTGCTTTACTGTATGTATTTGATCAGACATGCTTGGGCAAACAGTGTATCTCCAGATGAGACGCTGCATTTAGACACCGCAAATGTGGCGTCTGATCAGGGTCTACACTGTTTGCCATTCATCCAGCTATTTTTAGCCACAACATTGGGTAGTAAGCTGTACTTGTTCAAATTTTAGATTAAGTATGGTAAGGAGTTTAGGTGTCTGAATACTAAGGGTAAATATGGTAAAGTAAGAGACACAGAAATTAAATGATCAATTATTACCAAATCTGCAATGATAATCATTTTTGTGGAATTTATCGACCAATTAATCGATTATCCCATTAATTGTGCCAGCCTTAGTTCAGATGCAGCATGCTGCAGAATGTGGTACCTGACCAGGTGCTGCACTGCCACTCATCCAGCAGTTTGTAGATGTACATGTACATTGTATCTGAAGGGAGTAAAACAGACTTACCATATTTACCCTAAATATTGGGACACCTTAACTTCTTATCTTACTTGTCCTAGAATTTGAAACAAATCCCTTTTACTACCTGTTGATGCATTTAACCCTTAAACTGCCAATCACAACAACTGTTGTCTGCTTTGTCATCTGCTTGCGATTTTAAAAGTCATTTTTGCAAACAGTGTGGACCCAGATCAGACTGCTCCTCTAGGAGCAGTCTGATCTGGGTCCACACTGTTTGCCTGTAAGCAAAAAAAGCTTTGAAAAGTTTGCAAGAATATCCAGCTGACAACAAACAGACAACATTTTCAGATGCACGTTTTCTTGGCATTTAAAGCAAGATGCTGGATGACTGACATCTACACAATTTGCTCAGTCCTGTCTGTCCCAATATTTAGGGTTATTATGGTACTTGACTTCACAGCAGCTGTTGTTTATTGTTGTGTGGTGGCCGTACAATGCTCATTGTATGTCATCATAATGCAGTTCATATATATGCACTTTCCTTCGTATCATTGAGCCATATCTTAGAAAACCAAGTTCAGCTTAAGTCCTAGGGGTTGTATACAGCTCAGCAAACTACACTGGTGAAGAATCTCAATGAAACTGACTCTGGTTTTCATTTTTTTATGTGTTCAGTGTTTCCTAAGGGGAACTTTTATATTATTTGACTTCAATGCAACTACATGTATTAGTTCGAACTGTTTGAAATTGCAGAAAATCTCCACAATCTCAACACAAGAGGCCCACGGGCCACGGTTCGCTCACCTGAGTGACATAGCCACTGCAGACATGCAGATGTTATGCAACATTTTTCCAATCCTATCATCGCAACTAATGAAAATATCATCATTTGAGCAGTTCTTAGTTTTGAAGAAGAATATATGGGCCTGACAGTCAATGGAGCATGATCATTTGAATAAACTATCAATCACATTTCAACAGAAGGATCAATGTGAAATTTGGTGGAAATTGGCTAAGTGGTTTCTGAAGAATCATGATTTTATACATGTAAACAGCACAGTGATGGCCATCTTAGATTTCCAATCAGAACAATTTTAACTACTGCTGATCTACAAGTCATTTCGATACTTTCAATATAAATGTATATGGCCCATACAAATGGGGAAGCAAATTTGACCTTGGAGGTAAAAAGGTCAAATGTCAACATAGAACCATCATTTTAGCAATTTTGGTAGATCTCCTGTCCCCCATAAATTGTGCAAAGATTAAGACCCTGGGCTTATTTGGTTATGGAGAAGAAGATTTTTAAAGGTTTTTACCATATATGAGCATGGCAGCCATTTTGATCAATAGACCATACCCATTTTAGCAATATTTCATTCTCCTGCCCACAGAGGCTCTGCATGAAATTTGAGCAACACTGGCCCGGAGGCTTCAGAGGAAAAGCCATTTGAAATTATCAACATTTTTTCCATACAAATGTATGGGGCCCATACAAATGCATACAGAAGCAAACTTGACCTCGCCATAAAAAGGTTAAATGTCAATGTATGAAAATTATTTTAGCAACTTTGGTAGACCCCCCATTCCAGATGATATATGCAAAGATTCAGCCACAAGCCATCCTTGGTTTTGGAGAATAAGATTTTTAAATGTTTTTTCCCATACAAATGCATAAGGAAGCAAACTTGACCTTGCCGTAAAAAAGTCAAATGTCAATGTATGACCATTATTTTAGCAACTTTGGTAGACCCCCTGTCCCCGATGATTTATGCAAAGATTCAGCCCCAAAGCATCCTCAGTTCTAGAGAAGAAGATTTTTAAAGGTTTTTACCATATATTGGCATGGCGGCCATCTTGGTCAACGAACTGTGACCATTTTAGCAATCTTTTGTTCTCCTTACCTAAGGAGGCTCCATATGAAATTTAAGCAAAATTGACCCAGAGGCTCCAGAGAAAAAGTTGTTTGAAATTCTGAACATTTTTCCCATACAAATGCATAAGGAAGCAAAATTGACCTTAACGTAAAAAGGTCAAATGTCAATGTACAACCATTATTTTAGCAATTTTGGTAGCCCTCCCGTTCCCGATGATATATGCAAAGATTCAGCCATAAGGCATGCTCGGTTTTGGAGAAGAAGATTTTTAAAGGTTTTTCCCATACAAATGCATAGGGAAGCAAACTTGACCTTGCCGTAAAAAGGTCAAACGTCAACGTACGACAATTCTTTTAGCAATTTTGGTAGACCTCCTGTCCCCGATGATTCCTGCAAAGGTTCAGCCCCAAGGCATTCTCGGTTCTGGAGAAGAAGATTTTTTTAAGATTTTTACCATATATGGGCGTGGCGGCCATATTGGTCAATGGACCGTGACCATTTTAGCAATTTTTCATTCCCCACCCTAAGGAAGCTCCATATGAAATTTGAGCAAAATTGGCTCAGCGGCTTCAGAGGAGAAGCCGTTTGAAAATGTTAACACGTGGATGCACGGACGGACGGACGAAAAGTGATCACAATAGCTCATCCTGAGCAGAGCTCAGGTGAGCTAAAAACATAAAAAAAATCAATAACTAACCTACAATCACTGGCTGATGTGTCGTGACTATTTTATTTATTTTTTTTTTTTTCAAAGAATAAAGTCTTGACATTTTAGGTGAATCATCTGCCAAGTAGATGATTCACATGAAATGTTGTCACCTATTTCCCTGAAAAATAAATAATAAATAAAAAAATTCAAAATACTGTCTGCTACAAATTTTTGCTTAGCGCTTTAAGGTTTTGTTTAAACTGGCTGTCAATCAGCTTTGATCTAGCCACTATAAGGATAAATGCCCTTGTGTCATGTATGAATGAAACCTGAGCAAAACAAATGCCGAAAGGCGCATTGATATTATCGTAGGTTGTGAACACAATTAACCCATAAAGTGCCATTGCTGTGGTAGACTGCACTCTTTTTTCTTTTTTCCCTGTTTCCAGAGAAAACAAGTCTTGACATTTCATGTGAATCATCTGCTTGGTAGACAATTCACATGAAATGTCAGGACTTATTTTCTCTGACAAATAAAAAAAAAAAGTCAAAATTGTTGTCTGCTGCAGTTGTGATTGGCGGTTTAAGGGTTCACTGATATATACATGTAGATGATCTGCTGAAAAAGAAATGCCAGAGCGTGTATAAAGGGTATTAGTTCATTAAATATCCAATCTAGCGCATGCCTTCTGTACAGGTAATTGCGTCAGCGATAATTATAAAATAGGGCTGGGTACCGCCTTTGGAAACTGTAGCGCGGTATACCGCGGTACACACCCATGTACTGCGGTATACAGCATGTTTCAAACTCCAAGTGTTTGTACTTACATTTGCTCAATATTACGGTAGATTTCCTATTAGTTCGAACACACGAATAATTCGAACACCCCTTACTGTTTTGAAATCACCTCCCGAAAATTGCTCTTTTAGTCCGAACAGTCACGTATTTTTGTCAAACTCATTTTTAAATAGTTCGAACACGTGAAGTACGATTCACAAACTGTATATGTATAGTTCGTTGATGAACATAACGTACCTCGAATTTCCGTGTGCAATCCGATGAAAAAAAAAATGATACACATGAATTGTTACACAAAAAAAAAAATAAACTTAATTTAACAAAGAAAGCAGTCACCAACAAAAGTACCTCGCCGCTTATGTGACTGATCAAAATAGTGAACGAAGCGCTCGGGTCAACGCATTCTCGCAGGCAGTTGAAAATTTATGTAATTTGTAAAGCTGATTCTGAAGAGCCTAAAAACAAATCAGAATTCGTTTTTTTAAGCGCAGACTCATCTGGGTCTCTGTATTTTGCAATAGTTATAAAGTACAATTTTCCTCGTTGCTATTCTGCAGGTGGTCATTAAATACTGAAACCAAAAAAGGTATCTTACCGATTGTAAAAAAAAAAAAAAAAAAAAAAAAAAAAAAATAGGGCAGGGTGTCACATCGGCTTATTCCGATCAGGACCTACTCTGTTAACTTGACAGAGTTTGCAGGGCCTAGAAACAGAGCGTCGTTTCAAACAGTCAATGCGCAGGCTGGTCCAGGTCATTGTATCTTCCCAAAAAGTTACTATTTTGCGGATCATGAGTCTACCTCTGCATGAATCCCATGCAGCGTCCTACTGACAGGCTTACAATATTTCTGTTCCGACAAGTCAAAAAAAGTACCTTATCGCAAATATGAAAAAGGAAGATCCAGATTAATGTGTTCATATGCGCAGTCCGATAAGTCTATTTTATTTATTGTGCATACTTACAAGGCCTGACATTCTTTATGTATAATATTAGCGGTTTTATTATTCTGAGTAGCCTGCGCAGCTGATCTGGTTGCGATTAATTTGTATGAACAAAATAAGGTCTGTTTATCACAGTTCAAATTTCTAGTAACATCAAAGGGATTATAAAAGTGGCGATTCCTTTGATGGCAATAGGTTTGTTCACCCGTCAATCATGTGGCTAGTTGGTGAATGTGTCATTGAAATGTACATGATTAACCTTTACAGCTCTGTGGGCTAATTCAGCAGACGACAAATTGGTCACATTTTTCCAAGAAAACTGAATTTGACATTTCATGCAAAATGTCTTCATAGGAGATAACTTGCATGAAATGTCAAACCTGTTTTTGGGACATATATGCATCAGAAAAAATATTTCTGAAGTAATTTTGCCCGGAGTGCTAAGAGTTCAGTCTTTTTTTTTTTTTTTTTTTTTTTTTTTTTACATCTAATTTCCTTACCCGTTTTACCTAATGGACCAATCCGAAAAGTCTGTGCAATTATTTCCCGTGTTCATTGTAAGGAAAAAACGAATTGGTTTTAGTGTTCCTCGGGGATGGATAACATTTTGGAACATAATGTGATTTTAATTAGTGTGGATTAGTAAATTTCTGTCAATGGACGATGGTAAACATTATAGCTTTCTACCGGCTTCGATGATCGGCACTTTCCGTGACCACGTGGCACCACCGGACTTGCCGAAAATACCGATATGGCCGAAGATCTTGATAATATAGACGGGTCTGGTTTTTGGGGGCATTTTTTTTTTGTGTGTGTGTGGAAAAATCACAGTCTTATAGGCGGATTAATACAGTAACCGCAATGGACAGAACCAGGTTGATCCCCGAGGAAAAAAAAAATAAATCGGAAATTGCGGGAAAAAAAAAAAAAAAAAAAGAGTCGCGGCGATTTTTGCGGGTCGGTCAGAGCACAGCAAACTTACAAAAGTTTAAGGATGGCCTTAGTTCTTCTTTTACACCCAAGAAGCCCAATTCGTTTTAGAGTAAATAAATTTCTGTCCGCCGAAATGAAAAGACCCGCAGAGAAGAGCGGGAGACCAAAATGCACTGAAAAGCCGGTAATCAGTGTTTTAGCATCGGTGTATTAGCGTTTTATAATTATCGCAATCCTTTAAGAGCCAAGCAAAATTTGTAGCTGACAAAATTTTGATTTTTTAGCCATTATTATTTATCAGAGAAAAAAGTTTTGACATTTCATGTGAAGCATCTGCTTGACTGATGATTCATAAGAAAACTCAAGGCTTAGTTCTCTGAAAAACTTAAAAGTAAAACTGTTTTCTGCTGCAGTTGTAATTGGCGCATTAAGGGTTAAATGAAGTAATACCCTTTACACGCTCTTGCATTTCTAATTCAGCAACTTATCTGTATCTCCATTAACCCTTAAACCGCCAGTCACAACTGCAGCAAACAACATTTTTTACTTTTTCTTATTTGTCAGAGAAATTAAGCCCTGACATTTCATGTGAATTATCCACTTGGTAGGCAATATTGGTAGACAATTCACATGATATGACAAGTCTTGTTTTCTCTGAAAACAGAAAAAATAAATACCACAAATTTTGCCTGGCACTTTAAAGGTTAAATGTCTTCACAACCTATGTTAACATCAAAGCGTTTTCGGCTCAGATTTCATTCATACATGACACGAGGGCCTTTACAGTTATAGCTGATTGACAGCCAGTTTAAACTAACCCTTGAAGCTCTAAGCAAAAATTTTAGCAGACGACGTTTTGATTTTTTTATTTATCTAAAAAAAAGTGAAATAAGAGAAATGAGTGATGACATTTCGTTCGCAGATGATTCACATGAAATGTCAAGACTTTATTGTCTGAAAAAAGTAAAATAAACAAATAAAATAAATAAATAGATTTTTTTCTGCTGCAGTTGTGATTGGCGCTCTAAGACTTAGTTTAAACTGTAAAGAAGGCATGCGGCAGAATGGAAAATAATCTTTAAAGCGCCAAGCAAAATTTGTAGCAGACAACATTTTGAATTTTTTATTCTTTATTATTATTTTTCTTGACACTTCATGTGAAGCATCTTCTGGGCGGACATTTCACATGAAATGTCAACTTGTTTATCTGAAAAATAAGAAAAACTCAAAATGTCATCTGCTGCATTCGATTCACCTGAAATGTCAAGACTTAAAATCTCCGAAAAAAAAAAATAAATAAATACAAGTTTTTTTGTTTTTTTTTTTTTGTTTTTTTTTCTGCAGTTGTGATTGGCGCTATTTGGATTAATTAAAACTGTACAGAAGGCAGCGCTAGATTGTATATTAACCCATAAAGCGCCAAGCAAAATTTTTGTTGTTTCGTATTTATTTTTCAGAGAAAATAAGTCTTGGAATTTCATGTGAAGCATCTGCTTAGGAGATGATTCACCTGAAATGTCAAGACTATTCTCTGAAAAAAAAAATAAATAAATAGAAATAAACTAAAAATTGTTTTTTTTTTTTTGTTTTTTTTTTGCTGCAGTTGTGAATGGCGCTTTAAGGGTTAATCTGTGTTAACACAGTTTCTCCAGCTGACTGCAGGTGCTACTTTAAGCATGTTAGTTCTTACCATGCTATGGGCAAATTTAGCAAACGACAAACTGATGACAGTTTTCTATTTTTGTCCTAGAAAATAGCAGCCGACTGTTCTTGCAAATAGTCTCCTCGGGAGACGAATTGCTTGAAATGTCAAATTGTGTACACTGAAAAAAAAATATAAGAAAAATGTTATCAGTTCGTTGTCTGCTGAATCGGTAAAGGTTAACAAGGTCAACAAGTATGTTTCACAGAGATTACCCGGGAGCAAAAATCTGGTGTCCGCAAAAGAAAAAGGGATCTTACAAGAATTATTCGGAACCGATCGGCTGCGCAGGCTTTTCAAAATAATAAAACTGCAAACATCTTGCGTAAAGAATACCTGTCCTTGTAAGTATGCACTATAAATAAACTAGACCCTTATCGGACCGCGCCGACTTGTCTGGATCAGTAATTTTCGCATTTGCAATAAGGTGCGCTTTTTACTAGTCAGAACACTGGAATTTTCCGGTAGACTCGTGAAACGCAAAATGGTTACTTCTTGGGCAAGAAACGATGGCCTAAATCAGGCTGCGCATAAAAACATTTCTAAGTCCTGTTAACGCTGTCAAGCAAACTGTTGGTCCTGATCGGAATAAGCGGATGCGACAACTGCTGCCCTGTCATAGTTTTTTTTTTTTGTTTTTTTTGTTTTTTTGTTTTGTTTTAGTTGGTAAGGTACCTTTTTTCAATGACCGCTTTCCGTTATGCAAGCGATTAGTTTGATGTTTTTATAGACGGTTTTTGATTGTCTAAACTGTCGTGTGTCACGTCTAAGGAATGTTGAAATGCATAGTATACGGATGACTTATTACAAATAAAGACAATTATCCGCATCAAAATGATAATGTTACTCTATAATTGAAGAAAGTTTAGAGTGACGTCAATTGTTTATGATTATGACCAGGCTACTGTTTTCTGAGGATAAGAAGAAAGTGACATAGAATGTTTTTGTTATTGAAAATGGTCCATTGTTAGGGAATTCGCACAACCATGAGCAATTATCGGTAAATACCGCGAGTTACGTTCTAGTTCAATCAACAGTGGGAAAATAGTTCAAATCGTCGACACATCACACAGGGACTGATGGTTAGTTATTGATTTTTTTATCATGCTCGTTCAGTTTTTATCGGAGATTTTCCGCAATTTAAAATAGTTCGAACAGTGTTTTTTTTTCTGAAACTGATTTTCGTATAATTCGAACACCCGGATCAATATTTATTTTTTACCTGTTCGAACTAAAGGGAAATCTACCGTAGTTCAGTTTTATAAGAAATGCCTTCTGGAAATATAACTGTAACTTCTCACTATCTGCAAACAGCAACCCTCCTCCTCAATAACAGTCTGACTTCCCCCTTTTGAGTCCAAAATGATGCCAAATAATATTGGCTTTCGCTTATAGGGACACGGGTCATGGACGTTTTTTTTTTTTCAGTTAAAACAGAAATATATATACAAAATAGTACCTTCAGTGTGTAAGATCGACTGACCTACTTTGCACGCCGAATTCTATGAAGATCCTTACCTGTAAGGCTGTATTTCCATCTCAGGAATATTTCTGTTGTGGTTTCCAAAATCTTTTTATCCGAGGCTGTACAACTATGTTCTATTCAAAGCCTTTAGGCACTCCATTTTTATAGGACTCGAATATCCATTTATGTGTGTCACAATGTGTGTACTAATTGACAATTACTTTTGGCCAAATCGCTAAATTAGTGCACTGACAAAGTTGCCTTCTGACTGCAGCAAAATTTGAGGGATCGTCTCAAACATAACCATTGTGGACTGTGGATGCTAGTCAAAACGGCCAAATGCATAGGATCAATGTCAAAACGCCCCAGTGCAAACAAAACGGTCCAAGTCAAGACAAGTCAGTGATCGGCTTTTGCAGAATTTAGGGTTTTCCATCAATGACTTCAGTCTTTAGAAACTTATGTACATGTTTCAAATGACTGGACATTGTCCCGGTGCTGCCTCCCGAGTATGACACTTCAACTTTACATGTTACATTTGGCCTTCTTCTTGCCATCGGGGGTGGAGATAACAGAAAAATATTGCCAAACTGGCGATCTCAGGTTTTTATCAGAGGCAGCCATGATGAGAGAGAAAGAAAAAAGGAAGTGACAAATGATAAGATTTTATTGCTTATGTCATTACTTATCATGTGTCAATCATGTGCTTCGTGTAAACGAACTGTCATTTTCATAACCGTTTTCTACATAAACACAACAAGCTTCTGGGTACACATTTACACGTGATAGCCCTACATGTTTGTAAGAGAACACCTTGAAGTCATCCATTTTGCCTTCGCCGCTCATTCAGACTAAATTTAGCGGCGAAATCCCAACATTGCTGGACCAATCAGCTATAGAATTTCACAAAAAAATTCTGTTAAAATATGTCACGGATCTGAATTTCACAAAGAAAGGATCTAAAATAATCACCAATGATAAATGGGAATTACCTGTATTTACTGATCAAGAAATTCGTTTAAAAACAAGTATTGGCTTTTATAAATTTTCCAATAAAATCCAGAACTTACCAAAAGTACTGGTACGGCAAAAACGTACAGCGGTATGTACAATCGGATGAAAATAGCGTGGTTTACCAGTGCACTGGTTTTACCGCTCACCCCTAATTATAAAGCACTAAGGCAAAAAAAAAAGTTATTAGATTCTCAGACACATTTTTCAAAAAATAGATGCGTGTGCGCGGCTTTTTATTTATTTTCCAGCTGGGTACATTCTTGGATGTTTGGGTTTGTTTGGCTAAACAAAATGGTGACCGGAAGTATCTAAAGTCTCTCTATCTGCATGTTTAAAGTCTCAAACAACATAAATATGATAAACAGATCATAATTTACCGATTTTCTTTGCAAGTAAGAAAGCCATATTTTTATGGTATAGATTGCAATTTGGTTAGAAATGATTCTCAGATAAGCGAGTAAATCCAGTGTCACATATTTTTGTGGGTCAGAGAAAAAACTTACCACTGAAAAAAAATCATATATGCGGGACCTTTTGGATAGATGAGGTGGTGTCTGAGAATCTAATAATTTTTTTTGGCCTAATACACTGATGTTTAAACACTGATTCCCGACTTTTCAGAACATTCTGGTCTCCTGCTCCTCTCTGTGGGTCTTTCTGTTTCAACTGACAGAAAGAATGAATTTATTTACTCTGAAAAAAATGGGGCTTCTTGGGTGTAAAAGAACTGACTAACTTTCTTTATTAAATAAAGTTTATTTATGTGTAACAATTCATGTGTATCATTTTTTTTTTCATCAGATTGCACACAAAACTTCGAGGTAAATAATGTTAATTAATGAACTATACATGTACAGTCAGCAAATCAGAAGAAAGAGTGTGCGAACCAATTTATTAAATAGATAAACGTATCAATTAACCCTTAAGCCTCTGATCGCTACTATTGTCGTTTTGGAGGGGTATGCCAACTCTAAAACCTGTCCTACTTATGATACACCAGATGCAACCATTCAGACCAAGTGCTCCTACGCAGGAAGGAATCTACTTTCATACAAACACACTAGAAACACACATTAGAAAGTAAGGTGCTGGATTTTGCCCATGCTAATAAAGACCGAGAATACCAAATTTCAAGCTGCCAGCAAATGCGGGACTCACTTCGTCAGTTTTAACACAATTTTCTGGAAAAAACACCCATGACACCGTTTCCAGTGAGGAAGAAGAAGGAACAACAGTAGAACCTACATGTCACCCGTTTCTTTCTGCATGGCAAACAGTAAGGGCTGGTCTCTTGTATTTTTTTTAAGTGTCTTATTAAACAGTTCCCGGTTATTGATTGATTGTGTTGGGGTTTAACGACACATCAACCCTTGAGGGTCATTTTGTGTCGTCTCCCAGAGAAAGGGAGAAAAGAGATAGAAGAGAGAGTAGAGGAGATGAAAGAGAGGGACAGGGAAGAAAGAGGAACAGGAATGAAAGTGAAGAAACAGAAGAAATAAAAACATCCCCCCTCTACCCTTACCTACTACAAGGATAGCAGGCCTTGCCCAACTGTAAGCCAATATCAGTTGGACGCCCCGGTGATGTACGATACACAGCACCTTCGCACCACCCGACCACCCCCACAGTTCCCGGTTACCAGGTGACTGTCACGTGACTAAAAGTCATGTGATCGTCACTTCTCCAGTAAAATGGCCACTTACAATCGGCAAAATATGTGTGAAAATGCCATCAAAATTGAGACAAAACTGAGAGTAATGGCTTCTCGAGTAAGCCTGGTTTACGACTTTTGATACAGCCTAAGTGTTAACATTAACTTTTCATGTGTTCAAACTATTTGAAAATCAGTTTTTAAAAAAAAATAAGTTACTGTTCGAACTAATAAAGCAATTTTCGGGAAGTGATTTCAAAACTGTATGGGATGTTCCAATTATTAGAGTGTTTGAACTAAAAGGAAACCTACCGTAATGTTAGGTGCCATGTGGCAGCTGTAAAAAGTCTCTCTGTACTTCATCACAGTGCAGTGTTTATTTTCATTTCCCTTGGGATCACTGAGCACTTTCTGATATCTTGGAAATCAAATTCCATTTAGTCGGTGCTAGTGTGAGTATGAAGCCCTGAAAACTACATTGCTGCCATATATATCAAAAGTCTGGGTTACAGGATTTAGCGAAATTCCGGAATACTGCCCAAATATCCATGAAAAATACAGGAATACCTGTGAAAGACAATGTCCTACTGAAGACACCAACACTGGTTTTAATTAATTATTATGTCATTCAGTCAACATAGGAAAAGGGAAAGTATTGTAACAGAAAATAATTTGCAAATTATCTTTGAAAATATTGTTGATAGTCCGCTAATTCAGGGCCGGAATACCTGTGAAAAACATGAATAACCATCATTTTAAACAAAAACTACATAAGGCTATTGTATTTAGCTTATCAATTGAGTGAATAACTTGTTCCAATTAATTTTGTTGTTGAATATAAAAATGTATGCCCAGTAAAATAAACGACACTTATCACATAGTGGCCTAATTTCCCAACTTTCAGCATGAAATATCTCACGATGTATATGGTCTACATGCATGCAAATGTAATAAGTCAGTTATACCATGGTTCTGCGCATGTATGTGCGATAATGCACTCGCTCACGCTCGTGCATTATCGCATCGTACATGCGCACGAACCATGGTATAACTAAGATGTATATCATATTATGTTTTCATTCAAAGCTACACTGTGCCGAACATTTGTCAAAAATATATCAGGGATTATTCTGGCCCCAGATTTTTGTGAGAGAAAAAAACCCATTTGGACAAAAACAGCGAGAGATTTTCAAATTCAGTGAGATTTTTTTTTTCGCTCGCTCGCTCGCTCGTTTTTTTTTTAATGTAAAGGCAGGATTTTGTAACAGAATTGTATGTATATGTATTATTATTGCTCAATTTGTAATGTACTCTAAATCAGGTTAATAAAATAGTTATATATAGGGTGTTTGATTATTTTAAGTATCATTATTTTCATGTTTACTGCAAGTGTTTATATATAAATTAGAACTTTCTGGAAAATCATGTTTACAATAACACGTTGTTTATATTGTTTGTTTGTGCTGAGGTTTTACGGCCCAGTCAACCCAGTGGGGTCATGTCGAGCGCGGTCAGTTTACCTAACCACACGTTTACTGGGCAGGCTTAATCCTCGAAGCGGTTAACCAGTATTGTGCACATTCTTTCACCAGAAACTGACAACTGCCCTTCTTGAATCAGCGGAAGGGAGAGAATGACCGTAGAAAATATTTCATGATCAATCTCCGCAAAAGAATGTTGCCCACCTCAGCGGGGGTTGAACCCGCGACCTCCTGTCTCCAGTCGGACGGCGCATCCAACTAAGCCACAAAAGCCGGCAAGTTGTTTATATTCTTTTTGGAATTTCCAGATGGAATATTCTAGATTAAGCTATTTTTGGCATGTCACAGAACATTTAAAATTTTCTTGACAAAACTGGAAAATAAGTGATGCCTCTAGTACTGTATTTTTTTTTTAGAATGTGCTTTGATATTATATAAGGAGAGAAGATTTTCATACAAGTATCTTTGTACACTTTCATTCTTTACTGGATTACTTTAATGTTTCATTAATTCTGAATTAAATTCTGAATTCAGGGACTTAAAATTGTGGGATCAGAAACTGCAATTCAAAGGATTTGTTTCAGAAATTCTTCTGGAATATTTCTGAGGGACTTTGTGACATTATCTTGAAAGGTACTGTTTACTTTTATTTTTCTGCCTTGCACATTTTCTTATTTTTTGTGATCAACAAATACTGTAAATAATTTTAAAGCTTGTTGCTGGTTTCACTTTCGTTTCTTTCTTGTTATGCCTGGCTGGTAACAAAATGCAAACTGCTGAATAAGGGCTTCATGGGCTTGGTAGTGGGGTTGCTATTCATCAGACTCAGCTCGCCGAATCAGGGGAGGAGAGCGAGGCCGCTTCAGTCAAGCTGGGTTGTGCTCGAACAAGATACTTAAACATGTTGCCATCCCAAGTGGACAGCTTTAGGGCGGATAATTTTCTTTTTTTTTTGAGTCAGCGGACATGTTTTTACTGACTCGAGGTAGCAATAATAAAAAAAAAACGCTAACTTAAACCAGAGACCGACAATGAGTTTTTACGATAAAGCTTTTCAATGATACAGATTAATGAATGGTTACCTGAGGTTGTATGTGTAATAAATTTTGGCGCCACAATAATTCAAGAAACCGGTCAAACAGAACAGTCCGATAGTCTTGAAATGAACCGCATGTGCAAATAGGAACTTAACGGGTGAAATGAGAAAAATTCAGCGTGCAATTTTTTTCTCACTCCGGGAATTTTGATGCGATTTCTTGCAAAAAATGCGAGAATATCGCAAAATCGCACCAGAAAAAAATGATCCCTGATATATTAAAGAAGCATAAAGCACAGCTGCTTAGCCTGCTCATTCTCAACACACGAAACACTGTGTTGTGAAAAGAAAAGGATCATCCGCAGATGGTTGTGGAGAGTCAGTTTAGGTGGCGTTGAAGGTGGGCGTCAGTTGAAAATAAGGCTGACATTTTGGCTTGATCGCTTGTATCCAAAATCAGGCGATGCAATTAAACCTCTTATTTAGTCTCCCATATAATAAAACGGGAATTGTAGCCCTTTAAGTGAATACAGAACAAAAATTTACTTCCAATGCAAGGGCGGTCAGATTTTGCCATTTGTGGTGACAGACAGGCATGTAAACTCCCATTCTTGGGGTCTCTTGGACAGATTACAAATCTCTTGTTAAATACAACATTGTTTCAGTGAAGGTTAACATGCGTTCTGTGGCGTCTGACCTGGTTCTACACTGTTTGCTCAGGCCCGTCTGTCCGATTATGTAGAGTAAGTACGGAAATTTATCAAATTGAATCCCTTCAGAAATCATCCTGGATCCACCTCTGATTCATAAAAACAACTGGGTCTGACTCATAAATTGCATTATCAATGCATATATGCAATTAGCTCCCTTTAAACAGTAAAACCAACAGAGTGAGGGCCTTACCCGGCATTTACCAGGGTACAAATAAATAATATTAGTACTGTTAGTCTTGTACAAATATTGAGAACATTTTAATTATTAAAATACCCAGAAAATGCAATAGCCCTGCATGAAGAAACTGTGTGTGCTTAGCCGTAACGTCACATGGCATCATGGCCGGAAACTGCTTAAGGAGAAAAACAATCTTATGTTGGACCTTTTCGCGTCTGAAATGCATAGGAAACTGGCACGCATTAAAAATTCAAAGAACTTTAAGTATTAGTTCAGACAGGCCTATGCAAACAGTGTAGACCCAGATCAGACACTGCAGAGAACAAGGGAATGGAACTAATTTGGAGGAAGAGGGAAATTTGGAAAACAGTTTTAGGACAATAAGACCTGTGTGACCAGTGAAGAATCAGATCAGCCTGCATATTCGGAGAGTCTGATCAGTCTTCGCTGTTCGCATGAGCTTCCATGGCCACTGGGCTTTTCAAGAACGCCCTTCCAGTATATGCGTTTACTCGGAGTAAGGGTGCTTTGTGGGGAGTCTGTGAAATCACGATTCAACAAAATCTTATGTGAACAAGTTATTCACTCAACTGATATAAGATTTATACAAAAGTCTTCTGTAGTTTTTGTTTAAAGTGACTGTCATTCATGTTTTTCACATGTATTTCAGTGGTAAAATTAGCGGACTATCAACAATATTCTCAAAGACAACACTTCAAAGACAATTTGCAAATTATTTGCAGATACTTTCCCTTTTCCTATGTTTACATAACAGCAATCAACAAACGAGTTGAATCGGCAACAACAGGAGTTGGTTGCTGTATGATATATAATAGGTGTCCTTCACAGGTATTCCTGTATTTTTCATATTTCTAAGCAATTTCGGGGATTTTGCTTGTCACATACGAAAACTAGGATTGGCTACTGTCCTTTCGCCATCTTTCAGAAAGACGTTTTTCGCTTAGCGTTTTATTTTGAATGAAAAGATTTTATTCTGATACCATATCTTATCAGAAACCATTTGTCTTTACTGTTTCTGCGTTTTATTCTCACATATTTACCCTAAAAGTAATTTTATGGCCAAAAGTTGGTCTGACCTATGCAATTTCTATAGTAAAGTGATTTTTTTTTTTTTTTTCTAAGAAAATATTTTATACTTTTATTTGCTGAATTTGAATTATTATGTTTAACAATACTGTGGAAATTTCAGAATAATTGAATAAGCGTAACTTGTTGAAAATCTGCCTCCAAGTTACATACCGATTTCTACAGGATCTGCATTCATTTTCACGATGGGAAAGAGTGAAAATATTAGATTTTTTGAAAACCAATGACTAGAATAAAAGTTACTACAAATGGTTTTGTATTAAATCATGACAAAAGTTTGCAAATTTACTTCTTCTGTGTAAAGCGCCGAGCAAACAACGGCTTTCTGAAAGATGTCGAAAAAACGGGGATAACGATATGTTTGAGCTTGTAGAATTCGGCATGCAAAGTGGGTCAGGGTATCGTTCGGCGCCCACGTTACTTTCCTCCCAAGTCAAATATACAACTACCCTATCTATCTTAACCCATTTCTGGGACTTGTAGCATGTGTACCCTAAAGGTACTATTTCGTATATGTCTGTTTCAACTGAAAAAAAAAAAATTAAAAATGTCCATGACCCGTGTCCCTGTGGCTGTGGGGATAAACAATGTTCTTACCGTTTTGTGTAATATCTGTTTTCATGGCTATCTGTGCCAGCCCTTTGTAGTTTCATGGTTGTCACGAATTCTGATGTTTTGACCGCTTGAAAAGTGGACAGATATTTATTCTTTCATTCATCAAATCTACTTCTAGAAATGTCTGTCGCAATCCTGCGCTCGTGGAAGCGGACATGTGTCTGACTGACTGAAGTATTTGCTCATGTCATTAAATTCGACCAATCGATGAACACTTTGTAAAGGTTCCGGGTCGTTTCGGCCCTGGGCCGCTTCGGCCTGGGTCGTGTCGGCCAATTTTAGGGGTGGGTCGTTTCGGCCCTTGATAGATAGATAAGACGGATATCTGTACAGTGAACAGAGTGTTCGGTGTTTCCAAGATCAACCTTTAAAAAGATTGTATAAAATTTGTTTTAAGCTATATATGACAAGTATAGTAAGAATACTTATGACCAATCATTACAAACATCACAAAGAATTATCAGATTTTTGTATACTACCACGTTTAACAAATTATTCAGACACCTTAACTCATTACCATAACTGTCCTAATATGAACAAGTCTGTTCATTTAACTACCTGCTGATGCATCTTAACCCCTCTCATGCTGAATAAATTAAGATGCCACGCCCACCTAATTTCCAGCCGATCAGATTACTTGATCTGGGTTTTTGATAGAAATTCACATATTTAAGGACAAACAGTGCAGATCTAGATCATTTGGCCAACTGATCTGGATCTACACTATTTGCTAAGACAGGGCATGTCATGTTCAGCAAGAGAAGGGTTAAAACTGCTGGATGCATGTGTGGCAAATAGTGCAGACCTTGATCAGAGGAAACGGAATTGATTCTGTGGTCTCTAATCTGAGTCTATACACCATTTGATCAGGCCTGTCTGTCCTAATAATTGTAGGGTAAATATGGTAACCTTTTGTGGAAGGTGTTTATATCCTAAGCCTGAAGAGTAAGGTTTTCATTTTATTTAATTTGGAGTTGGGAGCATGTCAAGTTGGTCTGGTTAGTCTTCTTAACGGTTACTTTATGCACATACCATAGCCCTTGATAGGATGCTTTTTTCAATCCAAAAGTGTTGATATTTTTTTTATTTCTCCACAAAAACATATGTTGTGGAACTCATTAGAAGTGCCTCAGCGAGGTGCTTCTAATGAGTACCCACAACATATGTTTTCATGGAGAAATAAAAAAATTTACCTGATACCCACTCTTACCTAGACCTATGCACATACTTCTGCCAGTAAATGACAACAGCTCTTCTTGAATCAATGGAAGATGAGATTGACCGCAGAAATTATTTCACTCTCAATCTCCATGAAAGTTATGTAGCCAAGCTTAGATTCAAACTTGTAACCCCTATATCTGCACATTATGAAAACATGCCTATTCAAATATACAGAAAATTTCACCTCCAAAAACTGAAAATTTTCAGATAAAAAACTCTGATATTTTTCAAATTTCTGCTCAAGACATAAACGATTCTAACGAGTACCTACAATCTATGTTTTTGAGCAGAAATAAGAAAAATAATGTATATGCCTGTAAACCCTAGTTTTACTATATAAAAGTGGGTTTTAAGGGGTTCAAAATTATACAGGCGTGTTTTCATGATGAGTCGGGCATGTTACTGACTGCGTTATGGAGTGGGGTAAACAGGGGTCATCCTAGAGGGCGGTTTTGGAGAAAAAATCTCCCTAAGCTGGCTAACGTCTCCCTCTCTTGAGCTGAGGGAGAAGTGAAAATGTATAGAATGTATAGGGAAATTCAAAATTTGGACCAAAACTTCTCCCTGAAATCCTGAAATTGTCGCAAAACTTCTTCCTCTCTGAAAGCTCCGGGATGACCCCTGGGTAAAGTTTTCAGAATTTTCCCAAAGGACATGACAGAATAATATGGCAAGCCGTTTTACTATTTATTCTATCAATGAGATATCTGATTTAATATATCAGATATCTTATATAATATATAAGATATCTGATATATTATATTAGATATCTTATATAAATAAGATATCTTATATGTCAATTTAGATATTTTATATGCTATATAAGATATCTGATATGCTATATAAGATATCTTAATTGGCATATAAGATATATGCTATATAAGATATCTGATATGCTATATAAGATATCTTATATAGGATATAAGATATCTTATTTACTAAAGAAGATATCTCATTTGTTCAATTAAATAAGATATCTCGTTTAGTATATCAGATATCTTATTTAGTATATCAGATATCTATATTAATATATTAGATATCTTATTTAACAAATAAGATATCTTATATGGTAAATAAGATATCTTATATGTGGAATTAAATAAGATATCTAATATGATATATCAGATATCTCATATCGGATATAAGATATCTTATATAGGATATAAGATATCTGATATACTAATTCAGATATCTTATATCCTATATTAGATATCTTATATCCTATATAAGATATCTGATGTAATGTATAATAAATAGTAAAACTTGCAAGAAAGCCGTTTTACTATTTATTCTATAAATCAGATATCTGATTTAATATATCAGATATCTTATATAATATATAAGATATCTGATATATTATATCAGATATCATATAAAATAGATATCTTATATGTCAATTAAGATATCTAATATGGTATATTAGATATCTGAATTGACATACAAGATATCTAATATGCTATATAAGATATCTGATATGCTATATAAGATATCTCATATAGGATATAAGATATCTTATTTACTAAAGAAGATATCTCATTTATTAAATCAAATAAGATATCTCATTTAGTATATCAGATATCTTTTTTAGTATATTAGATATCTATATTAATAAATAAGATATCTTATCTAACAAATAAGATATCTTATATGGTAAATTAGATATCTTTTATGCAGATATAAAATAAAATATCTCATATATTATATCAGATATCTTATATAGGATATGATATCTAATATAGGATATAAGATATCTGAATTAGTATATCAGATATCTTATATCCTATATTAGATATCTTATATCCTATATAAGATATCTGATATAGTATATAAGATATCTATTTTGCTTAATAAATAGTAAAACGGCTTGCCATAGAATAAATGTTCATAAACAATTAAAGGTTTGAGATCTTTAAAATATTTAGCATTTTTTCCACTCATAATTTCCAAACAAACCAAGAGGAAAAATTTTGTGAGGAAGTCCCTCTGGGTATGGATTTGTACCCGGAGCCTGTGAGTCTCCGGGTATGGATGGTCCTATGTGGATTGGCTTCGGGTATGGAAATAAGTTTCAATCACATGTATTTGTATATTTTAACCATCCGGCAAAAAGTCTTCTTAATTGTGATACTTACTTCCATACTCTGAGCCATTCATACGACTGGCTCCAGGTACAGACCGCCCATATCCAGAGACTCTCAGACTCTAGATACTAATCTGTATCCTGGGCCACTTCATTTATAGAGAAGGGAACGAGTCATCAGTTTTTGACTTGATTTTAACCAATGAAGAGGAAATGATCTCTAACATCAAATTTTTGCCTGGTTTAGGGAAGGGTGACCAGTTGGTCATTGACTTTAGCCTTATTTGTTATACAATACAAGAAAATAAATGCAGCACTGAAAAACTTAATTTCTTTAAAGGTAACTATAACAATATCAGAAACCAGCTAAGTCTTGTCAACTGGCATGATGACTTAAATGGCATGAATCTGCTGCAATCCTGGTCACGGTTTGCTGAAATCAATATCAACTTAATGAAGAATAACATACAGGTGAGCAAGCCCAACAGGGATGGAAGCAATTGCACTCCATTTATTACACGACCTTGCTTAAATGCTATAAAAGAGAAACGAAAACACTGGCTAAAATATAAGTACTGCAAATCTGATGAAAATTTTAAACAATATAAAGTGTCGAGAAATATAGTTACTGCAAATATGAGGACTGCAAAGTATCAGTATGAAAAAAATCTAGCTTCCAAAATTAAATCCGATAACAAGATCTTCTGGAATTACGTGCGATCGAAAACCAAGACAAAATCAATAGTAACTAAGCTGGAAATGCCCGATGAGAAGTTATCATCAACTGACCAAGAAACTGCAAATGTTTTAAACGACTATTTCTCTACTGTCTTTGAGGTTGAACCAGATGAACCCATACCAGAATTTGAACAAGTAAAAGCCAGGGACCTGATCACTTTCATCCAAAATTCTCTAAAAGAGGCTAAAGATCTCATTATCATACCACATACAATTATTTTCCAAAAATCTTTAGATGACAGTATATTACCACCAATATGGAAAAAACCAATGTTAGTGCTATATTTAAGAAAGGAGAAAAGAAAAATCCAGGAAATTACCGTCCTATAAGTCTAACTTCAGTTCCTTGCAAATTACTGGAAAAAATAATACGAGACAAAATTGTAAAACATATGACTGATAATGATTTATTTTCTAAAGCTCAACATGAGTTTATAAAAGGCAAATCCTGTGTGACACAATTATTAAAATTCTTGGAAGATATAACACAAGCTATTGATAATGGGGAAGACGTCGATGTAGTCTATTTAGACTTCTGTAAAGCCTTCGATAAGGTTCCACACAAAAGGCTCTTAAAAAAATTGCATTGTTATGGAATTAGGGGTAAAATACTTAATTGGATCAAAGAATTCCTTTCAGCAAGAGAACAAAGAGTAACAGTAAATGGTTCACAGTCATCTTGGAAAGATGTTACCAGTGGTATTCCTCAAGGCAGTGTCCTTGGCCCAGTATTATTTCTAGTATTCATTAACGACTTACCAGATGTTATTGAGGTGTTGATAAAGTTATTTGCTGACGATGCCAAGATACATGCTGTAGTATCCAACCAGATTGTTGAAACCAGAGTCCAAAACAGCCTGAATTGCGCGGCCAACTGGGCAAATATATGGAGAATGCTCTTTAATATCATAAAGTGTCATCACTTACACATTGGTAAGCATGACAGAGGAATTAAATACACCATGTCATCAAATAATCAAGAAATTGAACTATAAAAAGTAGATAGTGAAAAAGATCTGAGAGTAATAATAGACCAAAACCTTACCTTTAGAGACCATTATATAAATTCAAATGTAAACATAGCAAACAGGAACCTCGGTATAATCTTTAGGACATTTACATTCATTGATGAAGAAATATTTTTAAATTTATGTAAATCAATTGTTAGGCCCCATGTCGAATATGCTACTCCAATCTGGTTGCCCTTATACAAAAAAGATAAAATTATTATCGAAAATATCCAGCGGCATGCGACAAAGTTAGTAGCTTCATGTAAAAACTTATCTTACCCAGAAAGGCTGTGTAAATTAGGTCTACCAACCCTTGAATACAGGAGAGAGAGAGCAGATCTTATCCAAGTATATAAAATCTTAAATGACATCGATATAGTGGATAAAGAAAAACTCTTCACAAGGGCCCAATATACAGCTACAAGAGGTCATTCCTTTAAGTTACATAAAAGAAGATTTAGACTGAAAGTTCATGCAAACGTTTTTAGTAATAGAGTTATTAACGCATGGAATGATCTTACAGATAATATAGTAAATGCACTCTCCGTGAATGCCTTTAAAAACAGGCTCAATAACTATTGGCACAGGCACCCCTACAAGTTTGAACCAGCATGTTACCAGTCAGGCCACCCTACCAGAGAATATAATCAGAATCGTGAAGATGCGCCCTTCAGAAGCTAACAGCGTGGTATGGCATCTAGGATAGTGAGTTCATAGTGAGTTCATTTAAATAAGCTTTTTGTTTCCTCAAAAAAATGCAGCAAAAGAAAAAGAAAAAAAAAATATATATATATATATATATTTATATATATATATTTTTTTTTTTTTTGCTGCATTTTTTTGAGGAAACAAAAAGCTTATAGAAAGAGAGAGAGAGAATACTTTCATTGCTAATGCTTCTTGTCTTGTTTGAATGGTCCTTCTCATTTTTTTTTTAAATTCTAAATTTAGTCTGGCATCCCAGTAATCCAGTAATCAAACATAATCAAGTCATTCAATGAGAGATACAGATCTGTGAATGAATGTCACTGGACGTACATGCATCACCAGTAAAAAAGTCTGGAAAAAAATATCTGACATATCATTTTTTCACATTCATTCAGAAACTTAAAACTCTTTTCACAATGGAGTAGTTAACATGATCTCAACAGAACAATTAAGCCACTCACCCTAACCCCAGTGGCATAATGATCAAACATGACGGAATCATTTTATAACAGATTAACAGGCTACAATCCTTCATTATTCCGACTACTGGTAACAATCGGCAAACACGTCATTAGCCACAAAATACCTCTTCATCACACAAATAAATTCAGAAAGCACAAAATTAAAGCAATAAACACTGTTGAGACGTCGACTGGTGCAGTGCTTAAATAACAGAAAATGTTACCTGCCATTCAGATCCGTTTTATTTATTGTTCATTGTAAAATTTCGAAACCAATTACATATTCTGTTATGTTATTTTCGTTACTATTTACGTAAGGGAGGTAACAAACGGGTAGTTGCATTCCGGTCCCTCGAATTAGGTGCATACTAATCTACGGTATTCCCGATATCCATGTCCCGGTATTCATAAAGGTTTATGTGTTTGACACAGTACAACATCAAAAGTACTTGGCAGATTTTAATAATTTAAATACCAAATTAACGGCAATAATCTAATCTACAAAATAATGATATTTGATAAAAAATATATTTGTTGCTGATGTTGCAGGATGGTGTCACCCTATAAAAGGCAATACTCCAGTCTAAGCAAACAATATAAATTTGTAAAAATATGTCAGTTGCTGATGTTGTGGCATTCTGTCAAAGTCCCGGTATCGAGGTTCACATGTCCCGGTATTCATTGCGGTCTCCGTGTGTGACATGACATAATATCAAAATTACTTAATTGGTTTTAATAAATTAAACATCCGATTAAAGACAATGCTCCAATCTATAAAATAATTACAAACATATATAAAAAATGTCAGTTGCTGATGTTGTAGCATTATGTCAAAGTCCCGGTATCGGGATCCACATGTCCCGGTATTCAATGAGGACTCTGTTTGATAAAGCATAATATCCAAAGTACTTGATTGATTTTAGGAAATTAAACACCCGATAAAAAGTATCATTCCAATCCATAAAATGTAAAATTAATATATATATATATATATATATATATATATATATATATATATATATATATATATATATATATATATATATATATATATATATATATATATATATATGTTGCTGATGTTGCAGTATGATGTCAAAGTCCCGGTTTTGTTTGGCAGGCACAGCACAGCGTAACATCAAATGGTTTCTGATAAGATATGATTTGACTGATTTTTAAAAATTATAAAACCAGAGAAAAAAAACAAACAAAACAAACAAGTTAAGTAAAACAAATACAGCTATTTTATAAACGAGTTTGGGTACTGATGTTGCAGGATTATGCTAAAATCCCAGTATTGCGATAAGCCCGCCCTGGTATGAAAACTGGATAGAAACGGTATGGCATTAAATAAATCACACACACACACACACACACACACACACACACGCTTGAGACGCTTAAAACAGAAGTCGACAAGACTGGCTAATGCAAAAACGCCACAATCGTATGAATTAGGTTGCTGCTGAACTCTAGGAATTTTTACTTTTACGAAATTCTGGGTCCCAAATTTCTGGTCTTTACAGTAAATTTGACATAGTTGTATTTGTACATTATTTTTTTTCATCCGTAATAAACTGTATCTGGGTCTAAAGGAGTCTGAAAACTCATTGTCCAATGATTTTTGCCGTCAAATTGAATTTGAGCACTCGGAGATGCTTGTGATTTAAATTGTTTTGAAGTATTCCAAACAGTGTAGACCCAGATCAGACGCCCGAGAACGCGACGTCTGATCAGGGTCTACCCCATTTATTACGCATCCAGCAATTTTCATAAATGTTCCGAAAACGATGAAAACAAATTAAAAAAAAATAACAACAACAAATAAATAAATAATACAAAAAAAAAACAAAAAAAAAACATTAACTACAACATTATAATGCATCAGTAAATTCGATTAAAAATATACAAAATTATTATAGTAATGAAAATAGAAATTTTTGAAAGGCGTGTTCACGTTAAGTATTCGCACCTGGCGGTCATTATTGAAGTTAATGAAGTTAATTACTCATCATTAACAAATAATCGGTTCGTTAAGTGATAAATGATGCGTGAAACGATCTGCATTTAGTTCATTACATTTTAAATTTCAGTTAAACTCTTTTTTTTTTTCATCATTTCGTACTTTATTTTGAAACGGAAAAAAAATATTTATTATTCTTCTTTTTCTTATCATTATTCTTATTATTATTATAATTATTATTAGGTAGTAGGGACATTGATGAAGCTTCAGGCGAAAATCTATGTCTTTGGCCACATTAGGGGTTCCCATATATACAAGTCGGATACCTCTAAGTGCTCTTTTCTCATGTGACGACTCAATTTTTTACTACTACTACCACTACTACTTGCGGTGTTCCGGAAAACAATTATGATTAAATACTGGATAAAAATCTTCACCAAAACAACTCTTCCCTAGTAAAAAGGACATTCGTAATGTTAAAAACTGATTGCGACGCAAACATGAATTATAACGGACAAAACATCCATTCAGCAATTTATTTAGTTAGTCAGACAGTCAGTCAGTCAGTCAGTTGGTCTGTTCTGTAAAGATTAAAATTATTAATTTAGCTAAATATATCTTCTTTGTCATTAAAATTCGCCTTAGTGCTTAGCACTTTGGGTAAAACCTCATCGGACGATATTGTAGGGGTTTTTTTTGTCCATACCAGAGAGGGACGTTGGCATTTCATGCGAATTGTCAGAGGATACAATTCGTATGAGATGTCGAGAACATTTTCTTGTGGAGGTGTCGGGGGAGACAATTCGCATGAGATGTCGAGACCATTTCTTGTGGAGGTTGATGGATGTCAGCGATTGGCCGTCTACTGAAATTGCACAAAGGGCGGTAAGATCTAAATAATGCTAGGATACTTTTATTGTATGCCTCTTAAGCATATTTATATTTACATGATATTTTGACCTTTGCAATTTTGCTCTTCGGTAAACGAAACATTGTATTACTTTGGCTACAAACATTGTATGATGTTTTATGCTGAATAAAGTTATTTGTATTGTATTGTATATATTACTACTACTACTACTAATAATAATAATAGCTCAAATTGGCGGTTTGCTTCAACATGTGCCGAACATTTGGATCCCGATACCGGGACTTTGATAAAATGCTGCAACATCAGCAACTGACATTTTTTTATGTTTATAATTATTTTATAGATTGGAGCATTACCTTTAATTGGCTGTTTAGTTTATTAATATCAATTAAGTAATTTTGACCGCAATGAATACCAGGACATGTGAACCTCGATACCGGGACTTTAACAGAATGTCACAACATCAGCAACTGATATATTTTTACAAATTTATATTTGTTTCATAGATTGGAGTATTGCCTTTTACAGGGTGTTTAATTTATTAAAATCGATCACGTAGTTTTGATGTTATGCCATGTCAAAGACGTATGCCCCTATGGATACCGAGACATGTGAACCCCGATACCGGGACTTTGACAGAATGCCACAACATCAGCAACTGACATATTTTTACAAATTTATATTGTTTGCATAGATTGGAGTATTGCCTTTTATAGGGTGTTTAATTTATTAAAATCGATCGCGTAGTTTTGATGTTATGCCATGTCAAAGACGTATGCCCCTATGGATACCGGGACAAGTGAATCTCGATACCGGGACTTTGACACCATCCTGCAACATCAGCAACAAATATATTTTTTATCAAATATCATTATTTTGTAGATTAGATTATTGCCGTTAATTTGGTATTTAAATTATTAAAATCTGCCAAGTACTTTTGTGACGGCTCAATTTTTTACTACTACTACCACTACTACTTGCGGTGTTCCGGAAAACAATTATGATTAAATACTGGATAAAAATCTTCACCAAAACAACTCTTCCCTAGTAAAAAGGACATTCGTAATGTTAAAAACTGATTGCGACGCAAACATGAATTATAACGGACAAAACATCCATTCAGCCATTTATTTAGTTAGTCAGACAGTCAGTCAGTCAGTTGGTCTGTTCTGTAAAGATTAAAATTATTAATTTAGCTAAATATATCTTCTTTGTCATTAAAATTCGCCTTAGTGCTTAGCACTTTGGGTAAAACCTCATCGGACGATATTGTAGGGGTTTTTTTTGTCCATACCAGAGAGGGACGTTGGCATTTCATGCGAATTGTCAGAGGATACAATTCGTATGAGATGTCGAGAACATTTTCTTGTGGAGGTGTCGGGGGAGACAATTCGCATGAGATGTCGAGACCATTTCTTGTGGAGGTTGATGGATGTCAGCGATTGGCCGTCTACTGAAATTGCACAAAGGGCGGTAAGATCTAAATAATGCTAATATACTTTTATTGTATGCCTCTTAAGCATATTTATATTTACATGATATTTTGACCTTTGCAATTTTGCTCTTCGGTAAACGAAACATTGTATTACTTTGGCTACAAACATGGTATGATGTTTTATGCTGAATAAAGTTATTTGTATTGTATTGTATATATTACTACTACTACTACTAATAATAATAATAGCTCAAATTGGCGGTTTGCTTCAACATGTGCCGAACATTTGGATCCCGATACCGGGACTTTGACAAAATGCTGCAACATCAGCAACTGACATTTTTTTATGTTTATAATTATTTTATAGATTGGAGCATTACCTTTAATTGGCTGTTTAGTTTATTAATATCAATTAAGTAATTTTGACCGCAATGAATACCAGGACATGTGAACCTCGATACCGGGACTTTAACAGAATGTCACAACATCAGCAACTGATATATTTTTACAAATTTATATTTGTTTTCATAGATTGGAGTATTGCCTTTTACAGGGTGTTTAATTTATTAAAATCGATCACGTAGTTTTGATGTTATGCCATGTCAAAGACGTATGCCCCTATGGATACCGAGACATGTGAATCCCGATACCGGGACTTTGACAGAATGCCACAACATCAGCAACTGACATATTTTTACAAATTTATATTGTTTGCATAGATTGGAGTATTGCCTTTTATAGGGTGTTTAATTTATTAAAATCGATCGCGTAGTTTTGATGTTATGCCATGTCAAAGACGTATGCCCCTATGGATACCGGGACAAGTGAATCTCGATACCGGGACTTTGACACCATCCTGCAACATCAGCAACAAATATATTTTTTTATCAAATATCATTATTTTGTAGATTAGATTATTGCCGTTAATTTGGTATTTAAATTATTAAAATCTGCCAAGTACTTTTGATGTTGTACTGTGTCAAACACATAAACCTTTATGAATACCGGGACATGGATACCGGGAATACCGTAGATTAGCATGCACCCTTGAATTACCCCAAACCACCTCAAACTACCACAAAATCACCCCAAACCACCTTTTATATCTATATACATAAAATGTATTCATTGACTTTGCTGCACTTGCCTTATTGATTTACATCCAATTAAAGATATTTAAATCTCAATCTTAGCGGATAAGGATTGAGAAATTTAATTGGAAATTAGTTTTGATGGAGTAGGGACTGGGAGTTTACGATAATCATAAAGGTTCCTTTCTTGGTCCATTAAAAGGACTGTTTGAATTCAGCGGGGGGCGGGGGAGGGGGGGGCGGGGGGGTCTCCCTAATTGCCGACAAGAGCCGAGAAGAGGTGACAAGAGCCGACAAGAAATGTTTTATTGGTGACAAGAAGTTTTCTTGTGATTCATTCAAGTTTATTATTTAAAAGGATATGTTTTTTGATGTTTTTCATATCTTAGAAATTGCTTTTGATCAATATATTTTATGTGTTTATGGAAAAAGCAACTGAAGATTTACCGACAAGAGATTTTACCCGATAGATGTGTGGTGAAATAGCATCGGCATGGGCCGACAAGAAGTTTTATATCATATTATATGAGATTTTGTGCTTGTAACCTTATTTTTGAAGGATTATCTCAGGTTTTCACGTACATGAAGCCCGTTTGAAAAGTTTTAATGGGTTCGTGCAAGTAAAATGATCTTTACAAAGCATTTACCGACATGAAATTTAATAGGCTAATGGTGCAAAATTTTTGGGCCGCCAAGAAGTTTCGATGCTGTTTCAATGCATTTTATAACATAATGAACCTATCTTTTAAAAAATTGACCAGAAAAAAAAAACTATTGATTGATGCTGAATTCGTAAATCATTTCTTCGTTCATTTTGATAGCTTTATTGTTTGAAAGTGATCTAAATGTTTGATGCTTAAAAGAAAAACCTATTTCGTCTCCTCCATGAGTCTCATCAGGTGGTGGCCTGTGCAGTTACTTACCAACTTGCACAGACAGATGTCCCCACTATAGGTTTTTATTTTAATTTTATTTATAAAGAATTTATCAATGGTAATGTCTCATAAGGAATTAACTTACGGGCTTTTCAGGGCCGCGCCATAGGTACTCACTGAGACATATACACCCATAAGAATAATCCACACAAGCATTAGGCATTAGGTTACTTACGGAAAGCTGCATTTAACTGCCTTAACAAGTGCTTTCTCTTCATCAGACCCAACTATAAGCTCACTCGTTCCTAATTCTGTCTCAAGTAAAGGTTGATCCAGTACGGCTGCCAAATGAGTAAAGAAACGTTGGTAGGTTTGAAATATTCCATCCCAATGCAAATATACCGGTCCCAAAAGAATTGGTGAGACTTGTTTCCCTTTTCGTTTCAAATGATGATCTTGGAAGACAGTTGCCGTGACAAAACAAGGGCCTAAATTGAAAGTTCTGTCTATGCCGATTACTGAAGTTTTACTAGCTTTAGCTAAATGTATCAGTTGAATGTCAGTGTAACAAATCAAATTTGGAGGTTTTCCAGCTGATTGTACAACCTCGCGAACAAAAGGATTTTCAACTGCCGTAAGTCCCAAAATTGCCTGAATATCATCCGCAACGTTTTGACGGTTTCCCGGGTTTTCAGTTTTGGTTAGTCTTGTTTTCATATTTTCGACTATTTTTGAGTCACGTGGTGCATGGTCAGTTCCAAATTGTTCCTTAAAGATTTCCCTCACCGGTTTTTTACTTTTTATAGCAGCCATCACGTTTTCTTTTGTTTTAGGTGAGGTTCTGATGTATTCTTGATTGTTTTTTCTTGAATTTCCATGTTTAGAAATCTCTTCACCAGGAAAAGTTCCCAAATACTCGGCCACAGAAACTGTTTTGTATGATTCAGAATTCATTCCCGGGATGTGCTCAAACCAAGAAATGCGTTTTTTTTTTTGTACTTTTTTTCTCTTTGTAGAGTGGCATAATACCGTTTTAGAATCATTATTTCATTTTCCTGAGGTTGCGGTTCTAAAGGTACAAATGTCTTTTTCACTTCTATGCCATACACAGATTTTTCTTTCAGAACTGAACGCAGTCGATCGTTAGAGTAAACAAAATATGTTGTTTTGTTTGAAATTGATTTTGAATTCCAAATGCCACAATTATCCCAAAATTCCATGTTGCCACCTCTTGCTTTTCTTTGAAGATTTTTGGTATTGTCCAAAAGAAAATAAACATTCTCTTTTTTGACTCGAGGCATAACTTTCAAAACCTCACTCTCAGTAAAAGAAGAAACCGTTTCAATGAGCCTGCGTGTATCTAAAAAAAATTTTTTTTCAATTTCCTTAAAAGGCAGGTCATTTGCCGGATCAGGAGAATTTTCATTGCATGAAACAGATTTCATTTTTTCAGATGTTTCCGAATCCATTGAAATATCATGGTCCAAAACTTCATTGTCCAAAAACAAAGACGAATCAGCAGAAGGCGAGCCAAAATGTTTCTGCTCTAATTGTTGTTCCAGAGGTGACCCAAAGTGCGCATGTGGCGACAAAGACACGTTTTCAGAAACAGACGTAATATCAGGCATTGATGCATTTTCAGACCCAGATGCATTTTCAGACCCAGATGCGTTTTCAGACCCAGATGCATTTTCAGACCCTTCTTGTCGGCTCTTGTCGGTTCTTGTCGGCTCTTGTCACCTCTTCTCGGTTCTTGTCGGTGATTAGGGAGTATGTTGGTCTTGCTCGCTACATACTTGGTTCTGGCTCATCCCATTAACATTTTTTTTTCTGAACAAACTTGATTTTCGTTTACTACTGTATTTTATCATGATTTAAAAATTCGCAGAGATAACGTAACCCACAGAGACAACCAGTACAGACGTCTAATGGTTGATTTTTACTATTTACCGACAAGAAAATCTGATGACATGTACCTAACCTGAAATGATCAAAACAGGATCCTAGGATATTATATATCATAAAAATGTGTTTCTTAGAACATCCTCGCACTCTGTAACAATTTTTTTTTTGTTGTTTTTTTTTCTGACATAAAACTATAAAGTATCAATTTAAAACGCTTGATATTATATTTTAATAATATCTAAGGCAAACGTCGACTGCAAGTTTACCTATACGCGTTCTATCACATGATCTTTTATATAGCTGCATCAGAATCTATAGGGAAAAGGTTGGAATGGGGGATTCATATATGTGCAAAAAAGGTGCATTGAATCATAATTTATATTAAAAAAGCTTGAAAATGGGTCTTAGACCTTCTTGTCGGCTCTTGTCGGTTCTTGTCGGCTCTTGTCACCTCTTCTCGGTTATTGTCGGTGATTAGGGAGACCGCAGTGGGGAAGCCAATCTGTCTAATAATTCTTGGCAAGATATGAAAGTTCGCCTGCAATGCTGGACGCAAAAAGACGCTCCGCAGATTTTTTGAGATGAACCCTGTCTTTTGGATCAATGACACCATTGTTTATGAGGCCTGGACCGTACGTGCTCCCAGAAAACAAAAAGAAAAAACAAAACAAGTTTTGATATTTAATGTGAATCGTCTGCCCAGCAGACAATTCAAATGAAATATCAAAACTTGTTTTCTTCGAAAAATTATATATTAAAATAATCTTCGAAAAATTATATATTTATATAAAATAAAAAAAAATGTCATCTGCTGCAGTTGTGATTGGCAATTTAAAGGGGAACGCAATATAAGTTGTAAGTATATCTTGGAGTAAAGTGCTTAACAAGCCATTTATTTGATGCAAGAGTTTTCAAAATCGGCCTAGAAATAAGGAAGTTATGGCGGTGTGAATATATTTAAAATGGTTGTCATGAATGCCACCATATTGTACGCTTTGTGACGTCACACAACCCAAATTAAACATGCAAAACCAAATTTTAAAGGATTTTAAAGAATAATTTTGCTACAGATTTTTATGATCGTTTAATTCTAGTGACATGCAACCATTTTCCCCAAATTAAACCAACTTTATGAGAATAACTACCTTTATGAAACGAATTTTAATTGTAATGAAACCTCATTAAATATTCAAAATGGTGGTGCCCATTCCACCAGTGTTAAAATATTCAATTGTCTGTAACTTACTTATTGTTCCACCGATTTTGATCAAATTTGTGTCAAAATTCATTGTTTGTAAAGTTCTTTATTTTAAAGGACAATACTTTTGAAACTTGCGTTCCCCTTTAAGGGTTAAAAGGAGACCAAAAATTAATTGTACCAACTAACAATATATAAAAATACAAAAAAAAGGCACATAGTGAGAAATTCATTTCTGTATTCAATTATTAATTTTTACGATAAAAATGACAAAATTGCAATCCTTGTCAAAATAATAATAATAAATAAATGAATAAATAAATAAAAGAGTCTGGTGAATGACTGCTATAAGATATTATGATATGTATTTCAACGCAGCTTGAGTACGAGAAACAATGCCATTGATTCTAATATCTTATGGAAGCAAGTCCAAGTCAAACCTCCACGAGCCGCAATTAAGAGGTTGCACAGGCCTACGTTTTGAATGGTTACTCTCCCTTTATCCGCCATGTTGGAGACACCTGACAAGTTTCTGTACACGATCTTAACCATTCAGTCTGTCATACAACGCCATGGATTTGAACAAAATTTGTTCAGCCAGCTGCCTTGGCTTATCAAGTTATTAATCTTTATCAAAACAACTCTCTCTAGCATAGCTGATAATGTGTCCACTTTTCTCTCTCAAACACTTTCAAATGTAATATAAACATTGTATATACTGCCCAGACCGAAAGTTCTAAAACCAAAATCTCTCTATTTTGGAATGAAAAATTTACCATTGGCTATCAGTTTTATGAGTTGGTATAAATGATTCTTCTCACATTTGAAATGTACTTATAAACTGTAAACTGTCTTCCCCAAGAATTTTACTGAAGATACCAATTACTAGGAGATACAGATACAGTTAAAAAAATAATCACATGGAAGTGGTCAGTCCTTTCAGAAAATTTCTTGGATGTCGGGGTTAATACTT